>OX457133.1:8721884-9321884 GCA_949752895.1 Dendrolimus pini
AATTTGCATCAAGTCACAGATTTTTTTCTCGCGCGATTTTTTTATAGCCAGTGCGGCTACTCTTATAATATTCAATGTGTTACAGAATTAGGGGAAAAAAATCGTGCTGTGAAATATCGCTGTGCGGACAGGCTCTTACCTATTTGAAATTTATGTCAAATTTTAACCACTACTAAACTAAATTAACATATTGAAACCCTTCATATCTTTGTCGTACATACTGCTGAATTATTACTTATTGTCTTCACAAGTAGGTCTGCCGTCGATATTTAATTTGTATCTTGGATTGTCTGTTTTTAAACATTAGTTAGTCTCACATAACATTTTATGCATATGCTTGTTTGTGATACGATATCTGTCGTTAACATAGGTCGCAGAGAAAGTGGGCGATGGGTCAAACACAAAAATGGAAGATAAATTTTTCAACTTACATAAATTCCATATGTACATTATTTGTTCATTTTTTTATTATTTTATAAGATTATGTGGGTATGTTAGATTTGAGTCTTGTATTTTTTGGTTTGGTACACGTAAAATTATCTAATAACCAAAAATATACTTTTTAATTATAGAAACATTTAAAAATTAAACAACTTTTCATATAGCAATCCATGTTTGCGGATCAAAACATATAAACGTATTGTTCCAGTAGTTTTCTCCTGTAGACATGTAAGACTTTTTTTGTGTGTGACCCAGATAGGTACATAAAATGGTGATCACACGTAGTTAATGCAACCTAGTATATTACCAGTTTCTTTTCCGTTCATCCATCTGTTTAATAACCGCTAACGTACTACTAGAAATTATGGAAGAACTATCTGCCGCGTTGTTAGCTTTAATTAAATATTTCTTTAAATGCAGTCTCAAAAATGTGCTTAAAACTAGGAAGTGTTTAGGTATTAACTGAATATTGTTGGCTAAGTGATCTTGTTTTATATGTGAATTTCTGGAACATTAAAGTCGATCTAATAAAGCTTCCAAATCTGAAAACAGACAGTGTTAACGTTTTCCGGGCGGATTAACAATTCGTCTGGCTAAAGTTAACTCTAGTCTGCTTTAGGATTTGTAAACTTCATTAGATGGACTTTAATGTTCCAGAATTTGTAGGTTAATGCAGTGTTTTATAGTAAATGCAATAAATATATTTGATCTTTTTGATGAAAGGAAAATCCATGTTATAATAGATAAGACATTATTTTGCGTAATGGGTCTGAAATTCTATACTTTCAGAGCATATATTACAAAGAAATAGCGTCACCTATAAAACTAGACAAGCGTTTATATAGGTACCTAACCTATCTTTTAGAACTTCCAATTTATCATTAAGTTATAAAAAAATTCAAATAGATGTTGATTGCAAGGCAAGTTTTGGTGATTTTCTTTCATCTGCGATATAATAATAATAATAGCCCATAACTATAGGGGACCGGATAGTATACCCACCTCGCTTGTCCAAGGCGGCTTGGCAGGTTTGACACATCGGTTATAATCTCGATGTGTAGGTTGCATTACGATGTTTTCCTTCACCGTTATTAGCAAGGGGTATTGTAACAATATGCACATTAGAACAGAAAACTGACTAAGTGGTGCATGCGTTCCGGCCAGGATCGAACCCGCGCCCTTTGAGTTTGGGACGCGTGCGCTAGCCATTACGCTACCACGAGTTACTCTGCGATAGTGTTACAGAATTAGGCCATTTCACGCAAATGTAGCGATGGGTTTAATGTGTTATTTGAGATTCGTTAATTTTAAAGATGTTAAATATTGACAGATTGTATGTATATACACTATTTAATGTGGCTATTCGTAAACGGCGTTATTTCTTAATACTTTAATATAAAACTCATTCGGCCATGGACTAAACCTTTAACATTATCATAGATGAAGACTCTTTCCTTGTGAACGGCATCTGCGATGTATGTATGTAGAGCATCGTAATATTTGTTCGGCGTTCGTTGCCCCCATTCACTTAACGCATTACGCTGATTCAGGCTAATTAATATCTATTGCGTCTTCTGTAAATGGCTACATTTGAAGAACTACATACATTTACACCAGCCCTGAGTCTCTAACTCTAATTAGCGATCGAATCGAATTAGAATTGTATCTTTTGACAGTTTTGGTAATTTGTAAACCATCTCGGATTAATATTGAATAAATCTTGATTTGACTGAGAACGATTTAATGTGAATTTTAGAGACTTCGGACCATCTGTCAGTCGAATAGATCTTCATGCACTGGCTTGGTTTTTTTTTGTCAAAGTTACAGCCTTGGGGAGGGTCAGTTGAAAGACGAGGCAGAAATTAATACGGTATACTTACTTGCTAAAATATATTAGGAAATGTATGTAGATAAATAATGATAAGAATGTTAAAAAGAAAATTTATTTACAATATTCTTGGTGTCACAATATGTTAACACATTTGTAATATTTGCAATTATTATAGCAATAAATAAGTTGAAAGGTTTGTGCCAGCTTCCGGAGTTTCTTTCTGAAATAAAGATATATTATATTAATATTTCATTCTATAGTATGCGTTTTATTTATCTTTAATGGCACCTGGTTTAGAAAGTAATCAGTAATCATTTATGAATATATAAATACTTATTGTGACAGCAGTATAGGTTTGGACTCTCCATGGAATGTTTCTCCGAACTATAACTGAAGCTATAGAAACTGTTATAATAAAAGCTGCGTAAAAGCTGTTTTATTCATGTAAAGTAATACGGTATACACGAGTGTGAGTGAAACAACACAACTTAGGATCCTATTATATCCGAAGAGTTACAAGTATAAGTTGTCACATTCTAATTCATAAAATTACTAAGTAAAATACCCATTGTCTCGAAGTTTTCTTTGTTAAATAAGAAAAACTAAATATTTTTATCGGTAATTTAAAGCAAGACAGTGGATGTTTATTTTCTTGCGTATTGTCTTTTAAACACTTTGCAAATAAGAAAAATATGTATCACTATTCACTATGTATTATAGTGATACATATACTTAATGGCACAAATGAAAAAGTATTATAGTATAGTAAGTATTTTGTAGATATTTTTGTACAGTTTCTATAACTTTAGTTATTGTTCTGTAGCGTGTTGAGACTAATTAAACCCACATTATGCCATCTTGCCCATTATAACGTCATTGAAAACATCACCCACCTAACGATTTGGTTTAAAAATATTAATAATAAATGAGGTTTTATTATTAAAAATAGTTTTAAACCAAAAGCGAATGAAGAATGACCCCTGGCGCCATCTAGTTATGGATGATTCGGGAGCTTTTTAGATTACAGTTTTTAATTGAGTGATGGTAAGTACATACCTATGACAACAGTTCTTTCTCGCCTGTGAGTGCCAATTGTGGCAACACATTTGAGTTTCAGTCTTTCTTTCATTGGCGCCTTTAAACCTAAAGTGGTGACCAGTAGTCCTTGAGGAGCGGGTTTTGCTCCGTATGAGATTAGCCACGATCTGTCGGTTACCTAAAAAATATTATATAAAATACGTACAGTATTCTTTATTATACACCAATATAATAAGGAATATTATTATCTAAGCATTGTATTGGTAGTACAACGATCTTTTCCTGGTATTATTACTTTCAATTACATAAGTATTACTCAATACTATATAATTTTATACAAAGTATGTATTCTAGAACAACACTCATGTGTTAATAATTAATTGATGATCATCCGTCCAAACTGAAAAGAATTTTAGAATGCAGGTCACAGATTTATGTAATGTTTAACTTTTTTAATTGCCAAAAGCTGGTAAATACGCAGACAACTCACCAGATGGAAAATGGTCGTCGTCGCATATAGACATTTGCAACACCAGGGGCGTTGCCGACCTCGAAAATAAATAAATAATGCCCTTCTTAAATTATATTGTAACAGGGTGAAGACGCTGACTGCTATGTTGATATGTTTCAGTTTGCGCATAAGTATATCAAGTAAGTAGTAGATACGATCCTTTAGTTTTATCTTTAGATAGTATTCCAGAACATTTATCTTAAAACTTGAATAGAAAATTTAGAATAGTTATAACAATTATCTGTGCAGGACCGGAGAAAGAATACAATTTCCTGCGGTCGGGCCGCCTGTGTCGTAAGAGGCGACAAAACAACCCACAGTTAGGTGGTAGGGTATTTGCCCGCTTGGATCGCTTCCTATCCTGGTCTGGAGTATGCTGCCATGATAACCTTGAGTTATTTTCCGGCATTAGTGGCCAGGTTTCAGTGTTCCTTTAAAGAGTGCCAGCACAGCACACCATTCTTGTTAGAAATGTTTATAGACGATGATAACCGTTATTCAACAGGTGGGCCGTCTGCCTGTCTGCTGAACTTATGAATTAAATTAAAAAAACAAATCTTACTTTTTGGCCATCGATTGCCCATTGTAGCTCGGGAGCTGGAAAAGATTTTGCCGATGTACAATTTACATCGAGTATATCTTCAAGGCCGTAAGGTCTTTCGTGGCCGGTTATCCTGGGACTTTCTTTCGGAAAATCTGAAAAATAAATAATATTTCTCATGTTCGAATATTTCGAAGTGGACATTTTGATATTATCTAATAAATAAACGGGAATGTAAGACTGCTACTATCTGTATGGCTACTACAGCGCCCCAAAGAGTGTCTTCGCCTCCAAAACGAGAACACGCCAGCCTTTCCTATCCTGTACGGTTTCTTGGCAATTATGGGCTTGAAGCTCATACAGGTCAGTCCACTCTGTCCGTCCACCGGTATTTGAGGTGATAGACCGGATGTCAGCCATCCGATTGTCCCAAATAGGCTTTCTTTACGCTTCAATCATCTCCCATCCGTTCTACGTGACAGAGCCAGCTAACGTGGTGAGATTTTATTTTCCCTATTGTGTTAGGCTCACTGAAAATAAAAACAACTGAACTAATCTTCACAATTTTTCGTATACATTTAATTTTGATTACTGGGTTAAACGTAGGACGTCTTCGTCATTATTATAACGATAATAATAATTTTCTTTCCTTTTATTATGTCTTTGTTTTACTGAGTAGGTGTGTGCCCTGTTTGATACAACTCCATTAATTATTCGAAAAGTAATTATGTGTATATAATATAAAGTAATAAAAATTAATTTAAAAAAGATTTTTATTTAAAAAGAAAATAGAGAAGAAGGAAAACAATTTTTTAAGCTAGACGTGTTGCTGGGAAGTTTCTTGTCAATTCTTCTCCTTAAAAGCACGTTGCGAAGCGGTGTACATAGAATAGGAAGTAAATCTAAATTTTAACTTATATGTATGTCCTTCAAAAGTGTTTTCCATTGTGATTTATGATGAATAAAACTTTTGAATTTAATACGTTTATCCCTGAAAATTGAGTAAATTGAGTAATTGAGTACCTTAGGAAAATTATCCAAATTTGAGTTGAGCAAAGCCATGTGTAAAGTTTTTATTAACCATCAATAGGAGATAGGTATACGATATGGATAGGCCTATCCATTTTAATTCCAAATATTGTTCTTGGTAATACTCAAATACTTATTCTTTGCTTGGAACCTAATAAAACAGATGCAATATCACAGTACTTTCCCTTATAGCTTTTGAGACGTAAAAGAATAACCGTTGTTATGATAAAGGACACCCGAGGGATTTCTTTGTAATTTATTTCCTGTTTCATAAAACGATTGCAATTCATAACTTTTGCCAAGCATTTCTTAATTAAAAATGATTTATATGAAAATGGTTATGGTTTGCGGAAATATATTTTGTACTTGGTTATCTGTGTCTGCAACATTATTAATCTAAGAGTTGGAGTTTCTGGCGGGAACTGAAAGGAGATGTTGTGCTGTGCAGTTTTATTTTCTAAAAATGTGTAAAATTACTCTAAAATGAACAATAGTTGTAGGATATAGATAGTTTTTTAGTAGTAATTGTGTGTTTTGTGAGAAATGTCAACTGTATAGTCGAATGTGGCCTTTTGAGTTGTCACAAGAACTCCGTTGAATGGCACTAGCTGATTATCTACAGTTCAGCTGTGCTACACATAGGCTTAAGAAAATGAAGAAACTATATTGTAAACTAAGATCTGGCTTAAAGGCCTAGCTGCCAAGCCATAAACCTAAATAAATTATAATCTACGAGTTATAGCAAGAATGTCTTGTATGGAAAGCGATGGAGTTTTGTCAGGAATTTGAAGGGTTAGTATTTTACTGTACAGTTTCATAATAACAAAACATAAACCTGGTTAAAAATTAACAACAGTATTTGCAAGATATTTATTGTTTTTAAGTGAGGAATATGTTTCTAAGTAAATTTTCAATCATTTAGTATTTACTATTTTAGTCGAAGGGGAAGGTCCAAGAAATGTTGGTTCGACGTTGTGAAGGATGACATGCGTACCATTGGGTCTCAAAACACGATACTGAAGACCGCACGAAGTGAAGTAGAAAAAGTAGGAAAGCGGACCCTGGGCGTCGGAGTGAACACACCGTAGGCAACCGGGATTTAACTCTCGGATGAAGATGAGGATTTACTATTTTACAAATTTGTAAGTTTTTGAGTTACCACAAAAGCTTTTATTTATGTTTGATGTACGTAAGTTAAAAGTTTACAATTTGACTGAGACAATAAAGATTCATCTTTTTTGTAGTGCCTAGTAGACGCATTTACGTGACAAGCATGTAAAATTGCAGCTTGTAAGATTTGATTTAAAAAACTAAGAAGCTTTGCAAATTATACATATTTCAAAAAATGTATTCATGTAAAAAAAACGTCTGTGCGCCTGTACTATTATATACTCATGAATTATATGAAGACTTAGGGATTGAGGACCGCATATAACTGGTAGACTGGGGGCGCAGTCTGTCTCCGGGGATAAGAGCAATTGGCTCCTTCAATATCTTAGGTTGGCGAAGGAAAAGTTTGACGGAAGCTATCCTGCACCTTATGGAATATAAAAGAGGATACTATTTAAGCCTGACAATAAAATTAAAGGCAATGAACATTAAACATGTATTTAATCTATATTCTACCAATAGTCATAAGTGTAGGTCGTGTTACGGCGAAAGTAATCTTTCTTTGATATATAAATCTAGTACGGGTAGTTGCAGGCATTAAAAAAAGCGATCATTTATCATATTTATAATTTTGCGTTTAATGTGCTAAAACATTAAAACAATTAACATGTATTATATATAATAAAACTACGTTTTAACGGTTTTAAGCGCGGTAATTTATTAGATATTGGTTTATCCGACATTTCGGCCCCTTTTCCTTTTTCCTTCCACCCATCTTGATATTATATAAAAATTTTAGAACTAGGCATGTTTGCTGAAGAGTTTCTTGGGCCGCTTCTTCTCTTCAAGCCACAACATGTTGTGAAGCGGTGGTAAATTAGATTAGGCTCCCATAGAGTAAATAATAAACATAAACAAAATTAAAACTAAACAATTACAATGAACAAGTTGGCGGTAGGCTAAATAAAACTTTAACAATACTCGGTGGACAAATGTCACCTTTGTCGTCCGTGACTACGGCCACTGAAAAGGGGCCGAAACGTCGGATAAACCAAAATAAATAAATTACCGCGCTTCAAACCGTTAAAACGTAGTTTTATTATGTATACAAGTCGCGAAAACTTAAGAAAATATTATGTACTATATAATTAGATTAATTAGGATTCCAAATATGTACTTTATGACGACATTTTACTAATCTATGTTGACAGCTGCCAATTAATACCTATAAAATCTGGCCTGCCAGCCAGTAGGTGAGAGTATGCAGGCTCTATTCGCAACAAATCCATGAAGGTAACGAAGAAAGAATACAATTTCCTGGGGCCGGGCGGCCTGTTGTAAGAGGCGACAAAACAACCCACAGCTAAGTGGTAGGGTAGGTATTTACCTGTCTAGATAGATACCACCCCTGTTCTAGAGTATGCCGCCATAACAATCTTGAGTTGTTTTTTGACATCAGTCGCCAGGTTCCAGCCCTACTTTAGAGAGCGGCAGCACATTAGTAGCATCTTTCGTGTTACAAATGTCAATAGGCGATGGTAACCGCTTTCCATCAGATGGACCGTCTGTATGTCTGCTAGACACATGCAATAAAAAAAGTGTAAGTGTCATTTTTGTGTAATTAATAAATATTCATAAACTCCAGTAGTAACTTACAATATACTTCCATGTACGCTTCAGTTTGAGCCGAGTGGAAAGAAGGAGCTTCTTCAGAGACTTCACAACGGTATAAACCTCTTGATTTGAGGGTCAGATCACGAAGGTGTACACGACGCGCCGTGGACTTATCCAACTATTAAAAGCAAATTATATTCAATTATTTTTTTGAAATATTTATTAATATTATATTTATATCAAATAATTGTGATATAAAATATATATAAATAAAATATTAATATTATTACGACCTAGACGCCGACAAAGACAAATTCACACCCGCATATCTGTAGAAACTTTGCGAGTGTTATGGAATTACGACCTTTCTGCATTACGTTTGGACTTGTTGTGTTCGGTTATATTTGTACCTGTGTTATACGTGTTTGTATAGTTCTAATAAACTCTATAGTAATTCTAACGGCATTTTAATTCGAGTCTCATGACTCGTAACAATATGAATAAAACTGAATCGTAGAAATGTATGTACGCGCACAACTTGATTTTTTTGTGTGTGTTTGCGTGGGCTCCGGATGATTTAGATTCACAATTGGAACCGGTAGGCGGCGCTGAGATCGGGTCTTCTGAGTTGTTGCGAGTATTACAATACATAGCCAGGCCTGTACGAAATGATCATCGCCTACTGCTGATGGTCGGGATTTTTTTTTTGTAGGGGGAAATGTTTACGCACAATACAGGGTCCTTTGCAAGGGATTAGACCGGTGTCGCATACGAGGGGATTACCGTAGTAATCCGCCCGTAATTGACCAGCATGTGTGGTGACTCAAGAACATTGGATGGCCAATGACTAATACCCACTATAACCACCCTCTTCCCATGTGCCCCGCGCTTTGTTGTGTAGGAAAGGCTGAGACTTAGAACATAGTTACGCCCAGCCATGGTCGGGACTTACATCAACTTTAACGCCATCCAATTTGTGAGCGTGCTGAGGTGGGGTCAGTCTTGGCATGTATCTATAGAACTCTTCATTGTCTCGATACCATTTGACTGAGTACAGTCTACTGCCTTCTAAGTCGTAGTCGCAGGTCAGTGTGGCTGATTCCCCGCGTTGTTTCAAAGGTGGTACTGATATGCCGACTATTCGCAGACAAATTGTAACTGAGAAATTGAAAAAACATTTTTTTTAAATTTGATTGTAATTAATTATTTATTTTTAACTTTGCATTATTTTACCAAGAATAGAATCCTAAACATAATACTTTAAAATAAATTAAACCATAAACATAAACTACATATTAGAATATGCTCGCAACTTCGTCCACGTTTTCAGCTGGGCCACTAATTTGAACCATACCCAGGAAAATTCCCGGCATATAAAGTATCACACATTTTATTAAATCCCGCAGGATTCCACGGATAATATGTAGCGCAGATTTTAAGTCAGAATTAGCTGTCGAAAATTGGCCCACTTGTTTTTACGTGAATCCCACACAAACAGACAGACCGCCAAACAGACAAGAAATCTAAAAAAAATGCATCGTGTTCTCTACGATTATATCGCCTATTCCAGTTCTTTTTTTTAATAGCTTCAATGTACAGACACGGCATGTTTAGAATTTTATTATGTTTTAGATTGATTACAGATTAAAATTAATGTAGAAATTCCATTTCCAGTCAATAATAGCAAGTAAAGAATATCTTTATGTTTTTCCGGACAAACATGAAAATTTCATTCAGAATTCTGTTTTTGCTAAACTGTATACGGAAGCCTAAAAAGCGAGGTTGCAGTACTTCCTTTTTTTGCAATTATTTGTAGGTGACGGTTACGAATATTAATTCCATAATGAATTGTGGTCGATTCTTTTTATCTGAATTTGAGTTTGTTTTTAAATTATTGTTTGGGTTCAGCAGACAGGCAGACGGCCCACTGGTGGATAGCGGTTAACATCTCCTATGGATATTCACAACACTAAAGGTTCCACAAATGCGCTGTTGCTCTGTAAGGGAGACTGGAACCTGGTAACTAACGCCGGAACACAACCCAAGGTTGTTATGACGGCATACTCTAGACTCTAGACCATTATAGTTGCCCGAGTTTTTGTAGGCTCGTTAAAAACGTAATTATTCATATGTGCTTTTTTTAAGATGCCTATGAATCTCTTATTACTTTATTCTTGATGTTGGGGTAAGTATTATAAAAATATATCCAATGGATAAATATAAAAAAAAAACCGACTTCAAAAACTAAAAAGTTTGAGTTTTAAAAGAAGTTTTTTTTTTAATTGTTACTCTTTAGTGTCAAAAACAGATTAGAAATTGTATATATGAAGTTTTACACTGCTTTAAAACGGAAATTGATTTTAACTCTGTAACTCGTAGGAATAATTAGTAATACTAAATTCAATCCTAAAAATTGTTATATGCTTACGCGGTAGAAGAACACTTACATAAAGACGTAAAAATAAAAGACAAAAACATTTTTAATTAAAAAACGAAATCAGAAAATTTTGGAATAAAATAAGCTATTCATTTCAATTACCTTCTATCCAAGTCATTAAAAAGTACCAAATTAACATAATAAACTTCATACTTCACTGCTCTATACAACTTAAACACTTTTATTTACTTTTTACATTCGTTTTTAAAACCCAAATATTCAGAAAGTAGTCGACAATACATTTTTAAATTATTTTTTTAACTTTGAACGATTTAATTGAACACAAATATTTGTTTGATGGAAATATATTATAATCAAGTACATGAGCGAGTGCGTCGTAGCACGGAACAAATGCAACTGTTGCTACGAACTGTGTGAAACGCTACGTAGCTACGACGTAACGTAGCTATAATGCAAAGCTCATGAGAACCATAATACAGAACGACAAGTTCATAAATATATTATGATGTTCATGCCTTACAGCAAATTGGTGCTAATGAACTCAGAGTAGCCTTGGGTGCTTTCAACAAGATTCAAAATTTGTTTTAATATTGTCTGGTTTCAGAACTTTATTTCTTTCAGGTGTAATGTACTTCTAAATCACTTATTTTTTTAAATACGCTAGGTACTGTACTTAGGCTACAACCACGATTAGTTTTAGAATAACTAACAAAGCGATAGTTTAGATTTGTATTGGGTCCTAATCCTACTAGATTCCTAAACGGTAAAGCACGAAGAAATGTGCATAGTGTACAACATTTTATAACTCCTTTGTGAACAGTGAATCATTGTCGATTTAACACAGGTGACCCATAGAGATTGTTTATCATACAACAGTGATTTGTTAGTTAAACTTAAAAAATCTAAATATTTCAAAAGACTCATCTCATAAAAACTAAATGCTTTTTTATTTTTATTTAATAATAATAATATTAATAACCGGCAGACAAACATACATATTGTATATATCCAAATTATGCAAGTTACGCTTGTGTTATGGGTAATATACAACGTACTTCTCTACTCTGTGGCCGATCCCAGACACACAGACCATAGTAAATAAAGGAGAAAATACGTTTCCGAAGTTTACTATACCAGGAATCGAACCCGGAGCCTCTTTGTTGCAGTGAGGTACGCCGGCAAAGGCTTACCCCGCTTAACCACAGAGGCCGTCAAATAAATAAATGTTGTCAAAAATGAAGTTTTATATATGCTTTATGATATCACGTTATTGTCTTTTTAATTGACTTAAAAAAGAAAAGGTTCTCAATTCGTTGTTTTAAAAAAAAATATAAGTATGTACCTTTTTGTTTCTGAACAGATTTCGACAATTCTTTTTGCGTTGGATTCAGTGCAGTAAAATAAAATAGATTTTTTTCATTTTTATTTATGCTTAAACTAGGTTTCTTTTTTTATAATAGTTAGGCATAAAAAATAACTTTGACAGCAGTTCCTCTGTGCTTATAATCTCTCCTACTTTTAATACATAAATTGCAAAAACATTTTTCCATCGGTCGATGATTCTTTATTTCCGGTTTCTTTTTGAAATTTTCTATTCTTATTACGAAACCAAAAACATCTTTATGTAATGAAATATACAGTTATATATAAACCTCAAAGTAATCTATTTTTAAATATTTATATTATTATAACAATACCTATTCTTACTTTTTCGAACTTGGAAAAAAATGATTATCATTAGATTTAGCATATAATTACATAGATGTCTATTTTCGACAACAGGTATAAACGTAACTTAATTTTCTTACTACCCCAAACGCAGTACCGGGTTGTTCGGAAGAGATCGCTCTAAAGCGATAAGGCCGCCCTTTGTTCCTGCTTTGACACGAAATGACTGTAAATTATTTACTTTGTGTAAGTGGTGTACATTAAAGTATTTTCTATCTATCTATCTACCGTGTATCGACATCGAAAAGAGCTATGAATGTCAAAGAAGCAAGTGAGGTGTGTAAGAATAAGCCTGAATGGCGCTCTGTTGTTCGTGCCTACCCCGCAAGGGACCTGGCGGGAAGTTATGTATGTATGTGTATCGACATCTCATAGTATTAATGTCGTAAATAACAATAAACATTTAGTTTTTTATTCTGGTTTAGTTATTTGTGATCCGCTTTAAACTTATCCGATGTCTATTACCCATATTTAATACAAACAACGTAGCTTGGCAACATAAAGTAATTTAACTTTGTTTACCGATTTATTTATTATGTAAGTGTATAAATTATGTACATTTGATAAAGAGATATTAGATATTCTGTATTAATTTACAAAAGAAAAAAATAAAATCTACAAATTAATAATAGACGCTAATGGATAAGAATATCTCAAGAAAACGTAAACGGAAAAGTCTGACGTCAGAGAGGAAAGAGTATCATCTTGAATTTATAAGCTGCAGTAGCATTCTTTGAGTGGAATAATAACTAATCTTTGCGAACATCTTGAGAAAAATTTTCATTTTTCTGAAACATCCCAACAATTGGGTTTCGTTTGATTGGACTCCTTCAATAGTGAATAAGTATCTTTTTCATAATATTTTATAACTGGAGTTTAGGGCAAGATGAGTTTGACATATCCTTCTGGATAAAAACTTCCATAAAGAAAAAGAACGTTTTTGTTGAGTTTAATTACCTACTAAGCGAATTCAAAATATTTCCCCTCCCGTACCGCCCGTACCCCAGTGACGCCTACCTCGCATAAGATGCTGCCTATCTAGCCGAGCACAGTGAGCGGCGACCACGCAACATTTTTCTAATACTTACATATTTTAGCTTCTGATATCTTTCGAATGGAATGTTTGGTTTGAATAATTCAAAAAGTTATAGAAAGGTAATGAAACACTTTTGAATATGAAGTAATTTATTTTGATAAGGATGAATACCAAAATACAAATAAAGAGTCTTTTCTAGCGGCGGCATTTCAATTAAATTTTAAAATAAAAGAACACTTATACTACAATAGTTAGACATGCTGTCGCGACTCTTTTCGTAAATAATGTTGTGTTTTGCAAAGGCGTAGTACATTATTTTATTATATCATCAATAATTTTCGCAGCGCACGCGATTTATAGATATTTTTTACACCTTGGGTTACTGGAGTTTTAGTATGGATTCCAAATTTTTTTGAAAATGTAATATAACCTATGTCGCCCGGGGACAGTGCAGCTTGCCAACAGTGAAAGAATTTTTCAAATGGGTTCAGTAGTTTCGGAGCCTATTCAATGCTATTGTTCCTACATTAAGGGAGAGGACACTAGCTCCTATAATACAGTGAAAACTAGTTTAGGGGCTAGTAGAATTAAAAAAAAAACTGTGTATCAATGTAAAGTTTCAAATAAATAAATTATTATTATTATAATGCATACAAACAAACAAACAATCAAATCTTTCTTCTTTATAATATTACTATAGATACCTACTTTTTAATTCGGCTTCGATGTAGTTCAGATTTATATTAATTAGAGAAGTAAAAAAATTCAAGTCGTTCATTATTTTTATGGCTTTACAGACTTATAGAAATTTATATATGAAAATAGTTTTTTGTCACATGGATTCGTTTGCGCAAAGTTTGAAACTATATATATCCCACGGGCACTCCCATATTCATATACATATTCGACTTAAGATTTTTTCTTAATACTTCTTGGTTATCAAAAATATTTATATACGTAACCAATTCTTGAAATCTTATCTCATACTTATCTAAAAATTCACTCAAGAATCTTTGTCTTATGCAATAATGTATGTGCTAGTTTACCTGTAATCTGCTGTCCATGTATGTCGTTTTTATTTAAAAAAAAATTCCTTTTTTCTGTCATCATCATCCGAGCGTTAAATCCCGGTTGCGTTCAGAGCGTTCACTCCGACGCCCAGGGTCCGCTTTTCTAATTTTTCTACTCCACTTCGCACAGTCTTCAGCATCCCCCGTTTTGAAACCAATTGGCACGCATGTCATCCTTCACGACGTCAAGCCAACATTTCATTCTCCCATTTCTTTGTGGCATAATAATTACAGATAATTTAAGAATTTCCTTTAAGTCAGGTTGCCTGGAAGATCGCTTTTAGCGATAAGGCCGCCTTTTGTTTTGCGAAGTAATTATTGTCTTCTTGTCTATTTTTGTAATTTTTGTTTTGGCGAACAATAAAGTTTTGTCTATGTCTAATTTATAGTAATTGATTCATAACTAACAACATGATTTAGTACATCCAAAAGCCAGGCGCGACGGATGCGAGGCATTATTAACGCAACTGACTCTTAAATAACATATTCAGTCATTAAAATACTTATTTAAATACCACGTCTTAATCCATTAAGAAACACATCCCTTATTAACAAATTCTTGTAACAACGAACACATTTTCCTTATTTACGGAACGACCGAATTTCCATTATGTATTCATTAAGATAATAGATAAGCGCCGACTTTAATTACCGATTAATTTTAATTATCACTCTTTTAGGGATGTGATTTAATTTAACGGACGTGAGCGATTTAATTGAGAAGCATGATGTATTTATGACAGATGAGTCGCTCTTTTCATGCATGCCATTAATGGGCGGTCCCTATATCTTACTATTGTTACGAGTTTAGCGGGACTCGAATCAAAATGTCGTTGGAATTATTTTAGAGTTTATTAGAACTATACAAACACGTATAACACAGGTACAAATATAACCGAACACAACAAATCCAAATGTAATGCAGAAGGTCGTAATTCTATAAAACGCGCAAAGTCCGTCACTAATAGATTACCGAATGTACACAAGTCTCGCCTTGATCGTGGTTCTCGCTCGACTGCTTTCCCCTCCATCAGGTCATCGTTTTATACTGCACAAATGCAATGTCCCCGTATCTAAGTCGACTTAATTCGCCTCACCTGGCTAATGACTCGGCCGCTAACTGCCACAAAAGAGTACAATAAAACAATGGGCTGGTTTCTAATCACAAATTTTAAACACAAAGTAAACAAAAGAAGACGATCATAAAAGAGTTACAAGTAGTTTAAATGCCGGCAGGTAATAAAATGTGTTTTGTTTCAGATATGCAGGTGGATTTTATTTTTGTCGGGACCTGTGTTGGAGGACTATTATAGTAGTAGTTAAAATATTCTTAGCTACCAAACTAACTGTAAATGATGTTAGAGGTAAATTTGGATTTTTCTATTCATCAGAAAACGTCTTATATTATCGCAGACAAAAGTGAAGTCTGCCTTACATGACGTGAACTTTATATATTCTTAAAAGTTCGTAGAGGTTGGCGCTGAAGAAAGAAACCTCCGTGTTACACTATTCGTTTACTTGCATTACCATTTATTGAATTTTGACATGACTCGTATGGAGCTTATGTCATATTTTAACGCTTAGTGAGATGTAGGAACTGGCCACAAAACAAGCTGCATATAGCTGCATAGATACTTGGGATGTTCAACATTAATATATTTCTGTGGAATTACATATTTAAACAATGTATAGTGTTTGTTTAAAATGACCAATATTTTTTAGTTAGTACGAAAGCAAGTCTTGTTTTTATAAAATGTATCATTTGATTTTTACAATTTTCTTATCCATTAAAACATTTTCTTTAAGGCACTGGAAGAGCCTAACACATTAGACACAGGTTCGGCCTAGTTAACCAAATAACTTTATCCATGAAGTGAAAATCTATATTTTGTATGTGTGAATTTTCAATCCTCAAAAAATATATATTATTATAAATTGTATGTCTCTCAAGACCACGGATCATAAAAATGGGCCGGACTTTTGAAGGGCTTGCGTAGAGCCATGAGAAGGCCAACATGGAGAGACCCCTTGACAAATTTAATTTTCTTAACTCGAATATTGTTTAATAATGGACATAGCTTGATATACAAACTGTACAAAACTATATTGCAATATTATAAAAGCAACAAAATATATAGAAATTAAAACATTTAGAATGAATCAATATAATTTTAAGAAAATGCACTTTTAATGTAATTTTGAAAAATCAAAAATTTAAAAACTTCGTTTAAAAAAACCGACTTCAAAAACGAAAAAACTAAAATGTATAAAATAACTTATTTCTTAAGCTATTATTATTAATATATATTATCTAAAATATCTTAAAGTCGGTGCTTAGTAATTTTCAAAATATAGTAATTTTTATGTTTTACTTTGCACCAACTTCAAGATGTTTTAGATAATATATATTAATAATAATAGCTTAAGAAATAAGTTATTTTATACATTTTAGTTTTTTCGTTTTTGAAGTCGGTTTTTTTAAACGAAGTTTTTAAATTTGTTACTTTTTAGTGTCTAGCTATGTATGGGTGGACCTACGAATGGTGCCGCGCTTCTTAAAAAATATAGGTCCCAAGAACCGGGAACAAAAAAATGATCATAAAATGAAAACTACTGGGCCAAACTATGTAAAATTTTTAGGGGACCAATTGGAAGCTATTCCGCGTCGAACAAAAATACTCACGTAAATCGGATCATAAATCACGGAGTTATCGGCGAACATACATAAAAAAAGCAACAAAAAAAAAGATCCCGACGAATTGAGAACCTCCTCCTTTTTTCGAAGTCGGTTAAAAATGTTATATCTTCTACATAAAATTCGATTTTGGTATAAAATATTTTAAATTTTTGTATTTTTTTATGGTAGTTTTAATATCAGTAGTCGATGAAAATCATTTTGTAATCTCTTTCTGAGGTCTAAGATAACATAAATAATTTAATTTCACTTAAATATAGATCAAGTATGATCTTTTAATGAGCTATGTCTCGAAGTCCTGTCACTACCCTATTATCAACCTGTAATTCAGGATCGTTCATCTGTTACTGGCATTTTAATCATGTTTATCCCACGCTTTATTACTGCATGAATAAATTCTTTTTCATTAAAAACGAAAATAAAAACCGTTTTATGTGGAAATAGCCACGTTATTAAGAATATATTAACAACTTTTATATTTATTTAACCCGTTTGTACTAGTTATGATATGTTACACAAGAATAAACTTTACAATCTAGGTACAGCTGATAGCGTTTGCATAGGTTTCATTAGTTCCGGATCTTGAATTTTTTCGAGGCTAGCCGTAAACTGAAAAATGCCGTCCCCACTCTTCAACACTTTTACCCTAATCATCATCATCGTTTCAGCCATCAGATCTCCACTGATGAACGCGTGCGTCTGTACTTTATAACCTATGCCTACGCACCCCACGAGCAGTCATTTATGTCTTAAAGTTCTGGACGTCAGTGGTCAAAGTTGCGATAATGATGATGGTTTGTGTAGTTGTCTGCGAAGTTTTAATTTGCCACCTTCTGGATTTCTTTTTTATTGCTTGAGATCGGCAGACAGGCCAGACGGCCAACCAGATTGGAAGCGATTACCGTCGCCTATGAACATTGGTAACACCAAAGGCGCTAACAATGTGCTGCCGCTCTCTAAACGGAGACTGGGACCTGGCCACTAATGCCGGAACACAACTCAAGGCTGTAATGGTGGCATACTCTCGATCCAGGGTGGTAGTTATCCAAATGGGCAAATACCTTACCGGCTGTGAGTTGTCGCCTCTTACAATAGGCCGCCCGGCCGCAGAAAATTGTATTTGTTCTCCGTTCCTGCACGAATAAAAAATTGTCCCTCTCCTAGATCCAGCCTTGGATGTTATTAAATAATAATTTGTTAGAAAAACATACACATTGTATGTATATCTCCAAGCTAAGCAAGTTACGGTTGTGCTATGAATAGGTAATATACAAAGGATCACTATGGAGAAGATTCCAAACACCAAGACCATAAGAAATAACGGAAGGTTACCGTTTTACGAAATTTATTATGATATGAGGAATCGAACTCGTTTAAAGTATTGTAAGATATCACTGACAAGTTTGAAAAGTATCCTACAGGAATGTGGTCTTTTAAATTTGCATCTGTAATGTGAAATCTAAAAGGGAAAACAAACGACTCGATAAGTTCATATAACGAGGAGGAATGAAAATCTTGGAATAAAAGAATTTTAAACTGAAACCAAAAAGAACATATAATAATAATAATTCTTTATTTCAGGCATTAGATAACCCATATCAATTCACAAACATAAAATCTTACAATTAAATTTAAATTAAATTAAAAATAAAATAATAATAAATAAAAATAATAATAGTAGTAATAATAATAAATAAATAGTATGTCATTTCCAATTCGAATTCAAGTTATACGTTATACCTTAAGTCCCGGTGCACAGAAAGCCAGCTCCTAAAAATGGGGTTGTCAATGCAATCTGAAAACATGCGGAGAATCCCATTGCCCGAGGCACGGAGGCGAGCCCAGAGCCCCGCTATGCTAGCCCTCCTAATCGCATAGAAATCTGCAATTCTCTGTTCGGCGAACATGCCCGAAGCGCTGCAAAATCGAGCCAGTTTCATTAGGATACGATATGCATTATTATATTGTACCCTAATGGTACCCAAAGCTTTCTTGGAGCATTTCACCCAGAGTTGACAAGTGTAGAGGCTTTGACAGTATGCTCTAAATAATGTCACTTTCATCGGTCCATTGCAACGTGAAAATCTACGCGAGATCATATTGCACCTCACAGCCAGAGCTCTACGCTCGCGCTCTATGTCTAAGTCGTCACTGAGATTCTCCGCAAGTATGTGTCCCAAATATTTAAATTGGCTTACATATTTGAGCTCAGTCTCGCTCAACATATATTTATTTATTTATTTGGTTTACCAACAATTACTTACACTAATACAAAGGATGTACATTGCTTTATAAAAAAAAGACATGTCAAATGCAGTAATCACTTATAGGCAAACACTACATGCAATTTGATATTTTGTAGTTTTAATAAATTATAATATAATTAATTTAAAGATAGAAAGAAAAAAAATTATAAGGCTTTAATAGTTTAAGTTCAAAACATAATTTTTTTTTAAGAGACGTTAATTAACAATGTGGGATGCAATAATTCGACGAAATTTGTAATATGAATTTGCATGTAGATCAGTAATATCACTGTAAAGGTTTATTAGTTTACATAGTCTAGGTATGGGAGAGTTGGCACCAAGAACCGTGCGACGTAAAGGTGGACACAGGGGCGTAATAGGTGTTCGAGGGCATCTAATCGGTACTTTAAAACTGAAGCCATTAAGCAAATCGGGACAGTCAATCAATCCATTAATAGTTTAAACAAAAATTGCATATCTAAAATATCCCTGCGTTTGTTTAAAGAAAATATTTTAAAATGCAGCAGCCTATCCTTATATGAGAACGATCTTCGCGCCCTTCCTATGCGAGATGCAAGATGCCAAAGAAATCTTTTCTGTATCCTCTCTAGCCTCAAAGAGTGTGTTGCGTAATGGGGTCGCCATACTACTGTACAGTATTCTAGTATACCTCGAACCAGACTGTTAAAAAGAGTTTTATGGGTGTTAATATTATTAAATATTTTGCTGTGCCGCAAGACAAACCCAAGCATCCTAGATGCATTTTTTGTTATATGATCTATATGAGGGACAAAAGTTAATTTGCTATCGAATATTATGCCTAAATCTTTTATAACATTTAATTCCGTTATCTTATGATCCTCTATAAAGTATTGTCGTTTTAAGACTTGTAGTTTTCTTGCATATACTACTTACATATATATCATAAAGGCAATGTAATCTCCGGACCCTTGCCTGCTCGGAAAACCATCATCTGCGTCTTGTTCTCGTTGTATTTTAGGCCATGCTTAGCAGCATAGCCTTCACAAATACTAAGCAGCTTTCTTAACGCACTGATTGAGGGGCTCAAGAGCACCATGTCATCAGCATAACTTATGATGTTTAAGCATACGCCCCCAACATGACAACCAACCATATACATATATAATTCTTCTTTAAGATCTCCTTAGACACCGGGTTGCCTGGAAGAGATCGCTATAAGCATTAAGGCCCATTGTTCTATGACTAATGCATAGGTTTAAGTTTATGGTGCACAACAAAGAGTTTTAATTCAAAAATGGTGAATGCATTATTTTGAAGAATGACATGAAGATTTATGGATGAGAAAGGAAGTCTGTCAGAATAGAGGAGTATAGAAGGCATATTGTGCTGACCCCAAATGATGGGGAAAGTGTGATTGAAAGAACAGTCATCTGGATCAAATTTTGTGAAAACCAACCCAAATATGAGTGCATGAAAAGGGGCCAAATATTCAAACCACTAGTCCATTTTTGTATGAAATAGTAAGGACAGAATTTTCATGATAAACACTATGTACTTCAAAAGTACCTTCATATTCATGATTTCAGTTGTGAAAATAAAATTTATATCAGCGATCACTTTACGGCATATTATTCGTTTTTTATGCTTTTTCTGGGTTAATTATTTACAGAATTTATAGGTCATTAAAAGTTTTAACAGCTTTTGTATTCATGCAGGTTTATGGAGTATTTAAAGATGAAATGTGTAGGAGAAATAGAGTTATACTACCGATTCGTATTATTTACTAAAAGTAAAGATTTTTATATAAAAACATACTTACAGTCAATTTCAAATAGGATCGTATGGGAGAAATTACGGAAATAGAAAAATAAATGTCGTGATTTTAAGTATAAGATTATTATTAAATACTTCCAGGATTAAATATATTTTTATATAATTAAAATTAATAGATATTTCATAGGAAATTTTACAGTAGCGCTACAAGTTTTATGGATATGTCCGTCATACCGTCCTGTTTAAAATAGATTAAACTAGCAAACTATATGCCGAATTAGTGTAAAAATTGTTATAACATAAATAATATTCTGTAATCATTCATAAGAATAATATCTATATCATATTGTTTTATTGCATGAGTTCAGCAGACAAGCAGACGGGCCACCTGATGGAAAGCGGTTACCAAAGCCTATGGACATTTGTAACACCAGAGGTGCTACCAATGTGCTGCTGCTCTCTTAAGGGAGCAGGTTCCAGTCTCACTAATGCAGGCACACAACACAAGGTTGTTATAGCGGAATACTTTAGACCAGGGGTGGAAGCCATCCAGGCGGGCAAATATACCACCTGGCTGGGGGTGTTTTTGTCACTTTTTACGACAGGCCGCAAGAAATCGTATTCTTTCTGTGTTTATGCACGGAAAATGATTACTTTTTGATCTTAATAAAATGATATCATAATACGGACCATGGAGACTATCGATTGACTATTGACCTATTTTTAATGTTATAAATGCGAAAGTAACTCTGTCTGTCTGTCACGTCTTTCATGTTTTTCATGGAAAAACTACTGGACAGATTTGGCTGAAACTCAAGTATTACTTCCTATGCCGAGGATAATATAGGTTACTTTTCATTCCGTTAAAGGGATAGATTTTGGTATAGATTTATGTAAAGGTTATGCCAGAAAGTAAGATTTTTTGTCATGTTATTCTAGTCATTTTCATAATTTTTGTAGTTTACAAATGATAGACGAGACTTGACACAGGCCTCTACTTTTTATCCCAAAAATAAAACTAGAATAAGTTGAATATAGCGGATGAAAGTTAATTCGAGAGAACAATAATATCACTTGTTTATACATTATAAAAGTTTATAATCTAAAAAAAAATCTGTAGTAATTCGGTCTGTCTATCTATTAAGCATTCACGGAAAAACTATTGGAGTGGAGGACTTGAACGGTTTTGCTGTAATTTTGTGCACATGTAGTTTTAATACCGAAAACGGACATAGATAATTTTTATCTCAAGAGATGGGATAGTTTGCAATATAAGATGCAGTGAATCTTCCAGGGGCAAATAGCACAATTATATAACGCCTTTATCCTACCTTACACCATCTGATCAAGTATAAAACTTAGGTTCAACTTCGAATGACACAGAAGCTCACTTAAACTTGCAAGTATATCGAATTAACACTACTTGTACAGGAAGCTAAGTGGAATACAATTATCCTTTGTAACAGGGCAAAACAGCTTATAGTAGCTTGAGTAACTACAATCTTGACTAGTTTTTAAGGTTGTGCAGTCAGTTCAATTAAATTGACATCTTATAAAATCGTCAAGTTTATCAGTGATGGTTCTTAGAAACTACTGGGCAATATACATAGATATTGCTGAAATTAGACAGGAAGAAGTATAAGAAATATAGTATTATAAGTAGAGATCAGTAGGACTTGTGTGAACACATTTGTCCTGTACAAAATACATTTGTACTGATACGGTTCAAAATTTGAAAATGTAAGATTTAAAAGTTTTGTGGCGATACTACTCATGCCTCAAACATAAGAGGAATGACGGAACGAGGTTTACCCTACAGCATTACAATAATGCATCTACGAATATTCATATAACAAAGAGGAACAACATGACATGTCATAGTACGACTAGTAAAATAAAATGATTGACGCCGATCACATCCGATTCTTAACGAACATTCCCGAACGAGAAGTTTTGACCGGGATAAATGAGGGAATAATGCTCATCGCCTCACCGGCCTCATCGCTTCAAAAGTACTGCTGCTTAGTTTTCAAGTCGTACATTGTACTGATTCAGTACAAAATATCATGTTACTCTTATAAACTTATTTTATAATCATGTCCTACTCAACACTAATTATAAGTAGTATAATATAATTACATATGTATGTATATATACATACGAGTTTAAAAAGGTGTAGCGAAACTGCTTAAAAACCAAAAAGAAATAGGTGTAGTATACATACATGTTACGAAGTGATTTAAATTTTCAGGGTACTATGTATTTATATAGATATGTGTCGTTAGTCCCATTTGAACAATAATGTTGATAATTTCTAAACATTTTTATTTGTGTAAAAAATCAAAGGATTTTACGATAAGAACCAAAATTTCATATTGTTATACAAACTTAAAGTCAGCATATTAAATGCGTAGTGCCTAAAATTTGCTATAAAATATGACATATATTATACTTTAATGTGAGGTAAATATCTATGCGACAACATAAAAGCAGACAGCTAGTAGAGATAAACGCTATCTCGACCCTAAAGCAAAGAATATACGTTAGATTTGATAGGAAACACATAAAAGCAACGGGCAGTTTGATACCTGATATATATTAGCTCTTCCCGTGAGCATTTTATTTATTTTTATTATAAAATATTGCTCATAAACTCAAAGCATAAAACAAGGCAGTTTTATTGGTTCACAACGGCCAGCGATGCAATAAACGAGCTATCGCTTCATAAATTTATGTGAATTGATACTTTTGAGTTATACCCTCTTCTTCATAGCCTCATCAAATGATACATTTTATACTGGCTGATTACGCCTGTAATTTAAAAATGAATATAGAAAAATATGGCCACGTCATTATCTATACTATAGCTATACTAATATATAAAGCTGAACAGTTTGTTTGCTTGTTTAAACGCGCTAATCTCAGGAACTACTGGTCTGATTTGAAAAATTCATTCAGTGTTGGATAGCCCATTTATCGAGGAAGGCTATAGGCTATATATCATCACGCTCAGACCAATAGGAGCGGAGCAGCAATGAAAAATGTTTCAAAATCGGGGGGGGGGCTTTGACAACAAATTCCACGCGGACGGTTTTGCGAACACAGCTACTCTAATATTACTGACAGTTTTAGGGATTGTTCTGTGTTTTTATACGAGAATTAAACTAATTTAATATTTTCCAGAATTTTCTACGTCCTTCTTAAATAATACAGGAAAATGTTAAGAATGTAGGTTGTAAAAAATAAATGACTTTGTTACTACACATTCTTGATCCAATAAGTGATTTTCGTCTTACATTCTATGAACAAAATATATATTTTTTGAAGTATAATGCAAGAATTTTTCATCATGATGCTGCTTCAACTGCTGCTTTAACTTTTTGGCGCTGTAAAACTATAATTATGTATGTGTGAGCGTGTACAAGATTCTTGAACGGTACAATTTTCGTAGAAAAATCTTACAATATGACGGGAGAACACAAAAGGCCGAGTCTTTCGACCTCTTGAGTGCTAGTACAGAATGCGTACTTCACAACACTCTTCAGTTTTAGAAGGACTTAATAACCACTTCGGGAGACATTCACAACGGTGAACAATGGCTTGAATGATCTAAATAACAAAACCAGATTTAAGGAGTATTTTGTCGGTAGTTTTATAAAGCTGCGGAATAATATATACAACCATATATAACCTCCAACATATTGTAACGAGCTACACAGGACTCGAATTAAAATGCCGTTGAAATTATTATAGAGTTTATTATAGAACTGTACAAACACGTATAAAATAGGTACAAATATAACTGGATACAACCAATATACACTGCACGATTCAATAACACGCGCAAAGCCCGTCACTATATCACTCATCGAATCTACGTTTTGCTCGTATCGTAATCCTCGCTTGACTGCCCCTCTCCGCCTTGGGCCATTGCTTTACAATGCACCGATCGATACCTGGTAAGCTTCGACGCAATACAATAACAACAAGGATTAGTTCGACACTAATGGCGTCCATAAAACAAGTACCACAACAATATAATGTTTTTCTTAATTACAAATTCTAAACACAACGTAGACAAAAGAATTCATAAATCCGGTAAAGTAATAAAGTACGTTTTGAGACAGGCGGGTGTGCGTTTACCTTTGTCGGTAGGTAAACATAATTTTGTTTCCTTAGGCACGTTGTATAAAAACGAAACCAGTGTAAATCGTGATAGGGATCATTTAGATTCACATATTAAAGGGGCATGTGGTCGACGAAGTGTGACAGGGTTGAGAACGGTCCAAATTTTGTGACGTCACGTTTCAAAATCTAATATTTTTAAGCTAATTACTGAACTGTTGTTTTAATTTATGAATTTCTTGATGTATACTTGCAAAGTATGTGATGTCAAACTAGAGAGAGAGAGAGAGAGAGAGGGAGAAGTCTCAGGAATGTGTTAAGGACTTGGGAGTGGAAAAAAACCACCAAATTCGTGTGACGTAAGTTGCTAGTCGCCCCAATTTTTATCGATAATTACTGGTTCATTTGTAGGAAATCTCATAGAAAGATGTTTATTATTATATTGTAACTATATGCCGTTGCACGATCGCATATGAATGTATGAATATGGTTTATTGTGTTTTAAAAGATACAGTTAACAGAAATAAAATTTTACAAAACAATAAGCGGTCTTATCGCTATTAGAGATTTTTCTTTCAGACAACCTTTGGATGGACAAAAAATGTGATAAGAACAGGGGTATGTTGCATTATTCTCACTACCGAATCAGTATCTCATCATCGCATCTATGTAGTGCAATAATTCCTCAGAGGGTAAAGTAATAAAGATCGTCCTAACAACACCAATCTTATGTTTTGTATATCTAAAAGAATAATAATATAGTATTGTTACAACTCAGGTCCCGACAAACACAAAATCCATCTGCATATCTGAAACAAAGCACATTTATTACCCGTTGGCATTTGAACGAATTGAAATATATTACATTGAAATTCTTTTATGGTCGTCGTCTTTAGTTTAATTATTGGCATACGGCCTATTGTTTTATTGTAATCATTATCCAGGTGTTACGGATTTAAAGTACAAGCTGATTCTAGGAAATTCGGTCCACACTGCCGGGCGGACATATTGCATTTGTGCAGTATAAAGCAATGGCCCGATTGAGGGAGGAGTTAGTCGAGCGAGACCCATCAGCGAGGCGATACGTGTGACTACCTACAATCGGGAATCTAATAAGTGACGGACTTTGCGCGTTTTATTAAATTACGACCTTCTGCATTACATTTGGACTTTTTGTATTCGGTTATATTTGTACTTGTGTTATACGTATTTGTGTAGCTGTAATAAGCTCTATAGTAATTCTAACGGCATTTTAATTCGAGTCTCGCGACTCGTAACAGTATTAAGATAATATACAAAATAATCAAAATTAAGCACTATTATTTGAGTGTCGTGTTTAAAGGAGCTCTATCTCATAAAATTATCAAAGGAGGCTGCCTTATGAGGTGCTAACAAATTGGCAAGGAGTCAGTACAGCGTGCATGCCGAGAATGAGTGCGATACACACGGTTGGTGCCATAGCGTTTACTTATCTACGATTCCGATAAATAGCATAGTTCAGATAAATGAGAAAGGTGAAGGGTTTCATAGAGATAACGATCTTCTAATAGTACATTGAAAGAAGAAATAGTCGGTTTTTATTATATAGTGTAGTTCAATTAATAATTTTGTTTTGTTTTAGATAAATGCCCTTCTTCTAGGTTGTTAATATTCACAAATATAAAAATAATTTTGTTCTTAATTTTGTAATTTTTAAGGTCTTTCACTTTTTATAATTTTCCACTTTGTAGCTTAAAAGTTGGAGAGAGGCACAACTTTTACAAAGGAAGCGAATATCTTGCCACACATTCATAAAATAAACAAACAGAAAATATGGATACGACTTTTTACTTTCACTAATGATTATGTACACTAAAAAAAGTTCACCTTCACTTGTGTAGCAAAACACTTAATACGTACGAGTACATACACATATTACATACACATTGAAAATTTATATTTTTTAAAAATAAAACGAACAATAGTAAGGTATTTCTTTTTAATAATAATTGTGTTTGTTTAGCAAATTTCAAATGGTCTTCGAATTATTGTCTGTTAAACTCCGTTTTTTTAGCATCAGTCAAAGACCTACAATCTGGCGGTAAGGATTATAAATGACGACTTTCGTTTGGCAGGTACCTATTTACTTGAAGATTATTTTAAACTTGATTGTTTGTTATAAATACACTAAACGTAAAAAGTGCATTTAAAAAAGTGGACGTCTATTAAAAGCCAGGTCAATAAACAACACAAACATATACAAACAACTATTCATATCTTATACTAATATATAAAGCTGAAGAGCTTATTTGTTTGTTTGATTGAACGCGTTACTGATCTGATTTGAAAAATTCTTTCAGTGTTAGATAGCCCATTTATCGAGGAAGGCTATAGGCTATATATCATCACGCTAAGACCAATAAGAGTGGAGCATCAATGAAGGATGTCTCACAATCGGGGAGTTTGCAAAACAAATTCTACGCGTACGACGCCGCGGGCAAAGATAGTATATACATAAATGTTTATGTGTTAAGACAAACACAAGCAGAGTGAACTAGGCGTCAATGTGTACTTACTGAAAACCAGAATATATGAATAGAGCGTGGCTTCCCGTCGGGCTTTTTGTTCGAAAATCGCTCCGCTGACAGAGGAGCATCCACCAAGTTACGGCTGAATAGGTGTCGTACGAGTTCCAGAGGCACGCTTCGTTGGGAACCACCTGACTTTCAATACAAGTACTATGTTGCTAGGTTTAGTTTTATTTTGTTTGCCTGTAATACATTAGGAAGTTGAATAGATTGTAGCGGGGATTTATTTTGTGTAAGTCGTAGAATCTCTCATTGTAATGAGTTGGAAATCCTGGCCAGGCATGTAGCGCTTACATAATTTTTCTCATATAATATATTAGGAGGCAAACATTACAACCATAATTTGCACATCTAGATAACCTGTGTATGTAATCAGTCATATTTTTATTATAAAGAATAGGTTCGCGTTTGACTGACAATGCGCCTGATGTTAGGTGGAAATGCAGTCTAAGGTGGAGCACGCTTACCTAGAAGATACCTGTTCAGACTTAAAGGCACCTAGATTGTATTCTTCAGGAAAAACAGACGTCGGCTAAAGAGTTCCACTCTTCAACGGTGCGTATGATAAAAGTGGAAGCATAGCGTTTCGTCCGCTTTGTTGGTATTTCCACCATATATCGGTGGCGTGAGTGCGTGCGTCTGCTTGTCCGGTGGTAAAATGGTGAGGGAGGAACCAATTCATGTAATTCCGTGGCACACTTCCCGAAGTGTATCCTATAGTTTTTATTTTGGACAAGTGTAGCTAATACTTGAGCCATTCTTATAAATAGGTTGGGCAACGTCCAGGCTGAAGTTAGAATTATTTATTTATTTAAGTATCTTTATTTAAGATATTCTACATGGCTATTTTATAATGTACCAGATTATCAAAAACTCCTATTTTACAAATTTTATCTCCATACTAATAATAAAACAACGTTTTAAAGGATTTAAGCTCGGTATTTTTAACTTTTATTCTGACGTTTCGGCTACTTTTTAGTAGCCGTAATCACGGAAGACAAAGATGACAAATGTCAATGAGTAATGTTAAAGTTATTGATTAGTTTACAACTTGTGTATTTTAATTTTGTTATCTTAATTTTTGTTTATGGCTTTTCATTTAGTCTATGGGAGCCTAATCTTTCATATTTACATGTTGTTAATAGTTTCTAGAATACAATATTTGTAATTTTTAAGGTTTCAATAATTTGATCAGTATATCATTACTAAAATCGAGTAGATGTGTAAAATGTCTACTGGGATTGAAATTTAAAAACACACATTTGTTACAAAACGAAAGTTATAAAACACGAAGTAAATGGTTAAAAGTTTTGATTAAAAATCTGGATGGAGTTTTTCGTTTTAACTACTGGATAGCTTTTACGTTTTTATTTTTCCGACGCAAGCCTTAAGAGGCGTGGTAGGCTACTACTAGTTTGGTATGATTTATATTAAATTGCTAATTATTGTATGTCTTGAAAAGCCACGGGCCATAAAAATGCCCCGGACTTTTGGAGGGCTTGCGTCGGGCCATGGGGAGGCCAACACGTAGTGGCCCCTTGACAAATTTAATCTAAATGTGGCGTGACACTGACCGGCGATTATCCCTGTCTACAACATATAATAATGTACCCAAGGACAAGCTCCGGCCAGTGTAGTCCTACACTATTGTGGGAAATGAGAACAGAAAGTACCGGGCTATTATGGTGAACTGCTAGTGGTACTAGGGGTCTGGTAATACGGGGTCTATGGCATCTACCCGTCGCAATGTTCGGGGAACATGGAAAAATGGGCAGACGGCGGCTCGCCACTCCCTGCATGGGCCCCAAAAATGCCATACAAGACAGGGGTAACATGGGTGTGAGTGGCTAAGGGGTGTAGAGAGGTGGGCTGCAGGTTCACCGAAGCTATATCTGACGTGATGCCATTTAACACTTCCACCCTTGGAGCTTGAGTCTTAGCTCTAGCGATCTCTATTCCGTGCCGGCTGGCTAAGGCAAGCACGGAGGTGGCGGCCTTACTTTGGCCCCAGGAGGAGTCAGGTACGAGGTGTCGTTATTCATCTAAGGCTTCGACACAAAGCCCCCCTGCGGGTTTATTATTATTATTAGTGCTTTAATGATATGTAATTCGTAACAAGTCTTTTAAATTTCCTTATTATGTCGATGAAGTTACAATCCAGATATTCATATACATGATAATAATAAATCGGCAGACATACACACACACATTGTTGTATATCCTCAAGTTAGGTCAAACTATGCTTGTGTTATGGGTATTACACAACGGACCACTCTAGGGCCGATCCCAGACACCCAGACCATAGTAAATAACGGAGCAAATTCGTTTTCGTAATTTACCGTTTTCACTAAACACTTGATATTTTCGATACAAACAGATTCTTTCTTAAATATAATAATAATCTAAGCTCAGCTAAACTGTAGGTCTTTGAGTGACGTCAAATAGCGAAGTTCTTGTGGTAACGTAAAAGGCTACATTCACTACACAACTCAATTTTTTTACAAAAACATGATTTTACTCAAATGTAGTCAATATGATCCTATAGCATTTTTTTTATTTTAGACTATTTTTACACATTTTTAGAAAATACAACCGCTTAGCACAACGTTCCTTTTCAGTCTCCGCCAAAAACTTCCTTATTTAAAGATTTGATAATAATTGCGCCGCTCATTTCCATCTCCACTTTCATACTCGCTACCAAAGAAATGAGCATGATGTAGTCAAATAAAATCATAGAACAATGAATGATAAAGTAATGGTTAAAATCTCTTAAAACGTTAGCACAGATATTATTAAAACTAAATTTTGGAATGATTGATGTAATTTAAATGTAATTTTATTATCGCGGTAGCGTGCCGACACAACGCCTACGTTCATAGCTAGTACAGAGAGATCAGTATGATTAAAATACTATCTTATATATAAAATTATCGTGTCACAATGTTCGTTCTCATACTTCTCCGAAACGGCTTAAACGATTCTCATGAAAATTTTTATGCATATTCAGTAAGTCTGAGAATCGGCTTCTATCTATTTTTCAAACCCCTAAGTGATAAGGGGTGTCCACCCCAAAAAAATATTTTTTATATTTTGATATTTTTTTTATTTTTATTTTTTATGATACAGCATTAAAAAATACATACAACCCTAAATTTTCAACCCTCTACGATCAACCCCAATTTTTTATTTGTTAAATAACGATTGGAGCTTTTCCGGGCACGACGACGTCCGCCGGGACAGCTAGTTATCTATAATATTATAAAATTCTAAACATGCCGTGTTTGTACATTGAAGCTATTAAAAAAAAGCAACTAGAATATACTGTATAAACGATGGAGAACACGATGTATTTTTTTTTTCATTTCTTGTGTTCGGGATTCGCGTAAAAACTATTAGGCCGATTTCGTTGCGGTTTACGCTGATCAATAGCTAATTCTTACACTTAACATCTGTGCTACTTTTATCCTGGGAATCCCGTGGGAATTTTTCTGGGAATAATTTAAAATGGCCAGACAAAAGAAATATTTCGAAATACAATCTGATTGTTTTACTGATCGATAGCAAATTTTATGTAATAAAAAGTGTGATATTTTTTATTCGGGTACATAAAAATTAGTTTATTTTGACACAGTTTTCACTAAAAAGATAGTTTACATTATTTTGTAAATGCTGCGGTATTTTGTCTCCCGGTAATCTCGTGGGAATTTCAAGTCAAGCGTGGACGAAGTCACGGGCATATCCTAGTTCTTAATAATATTTGTAAAGATCTTTAATTTATGTTTAGTCAATAGGTGGCGTGATATTCGCTCCTAAATTCTTAATTACATATTTGATAATATACATTAGGTGAATGGATATTTAATTTTGCGTAAGTTCATCAAGGAGGTAAATAGGCACTCTGAAATTAAAATCTGAGACTGTCTTAAATTTAGTCATTCAAGTCTCGGCACTTACTTTTTTTTGCGAAGCTTGTAAAGAAAAAGACTACCTAACTAATGGGAAGCGGTTACCGCTTATAGACCTCTGCAACACCAGGAGCGAAGTCAATGCATTATCAGCCGTTAGGATGGGATTAGAGCTGCAAATGTTTTTAAGAAAGATACCGTAATACATTTCTAAGTAGAGAAAAATAATTTTAAGTTTTATTTAGTATATTGTGTATACCAGTAGGACACTCTCACTTCGGAGAGAAAACTTATCTAGCTGTCACATTGATAATGACATCCATCAAACGTTTCATTCAATACCTAATATATATTTTTTAAATTTTATTTTAATCGTACGTGATCTCGTTCTGTTTCATTCAATTTAGAAGTATGAGTAAATATAGTTCAGTAATTATTATCCATATATGTGTTTCAATTTTACGCATCATAGTATTTTCAAATACTCTATTTTTATGCAAGAACATAAAATATATTTCACAAAAATAAAGTAGATTACGTTACCTAGATGGGACCACCCTAGATGGATAGGATAATAGATAGAGAGGATGGAATAAAGGCGATGGGATATGAGGGATAAAATAGAGGGATTCGACCAGAGACATGGGATAGAGGAGATAGATTATGTGATTGGAATGGGGAAGGGGTTGGCAAGATAAGATGAGGGGGGGCGGGTCTATAATTAAAATAATTCCAGCTGGGCTCTACGACGTCAAAATCTATAAACTGACTACTACATATCACTTGAACCATATTTATTTGTTACATACCGACAAAGTACTCACATCCGCATGTCGTAAAACACCGTTTATTGCTTTTCCTGCATTCAGAGTTTTTTTGTTTACTTCGTGTTTAAACTTTAAAATCATCTATTGTTATCGTACTTATTTTATGGCTGTAATTAGAGTCGAACTAATCCTTTTATTTTTATTGCATTGCTTTGAAGCTTGCCAGATGGCGGATCAACTCAAAACACGGCCCCTTTGTTCGGTGTTATACAGTTTAGTATAAAACAATGTCCGAACGGAGGGGTGAGGCAGTCAAGCGACGACTACGATACGAGTAAGACGTATGTAGTATTTTCGATTAGCGACATAGTGACGGACTTTTCGCGTGCAATTGAATCGTGCAGTTTATACAGTGTGAACTGGTTGCATCCAGTTTTATTTGTACCTTTTTATACCTGTTTGTACAGTTCTAATAACCGCTATAGTAATTCCAACGGCATTTATTTTAATTCGAGTCCTGTAGCTCGCAACATTATGAAACTAGGTCTGTAATTTTACACCGGTAACATGGTCTAAACATTCTTTACTTACTGATATTGAATCAGCACTATGTAGACAGGGTCGAAAGAAGCGCAACCTTTTTACTGAACGTTATATTTTCAATGGAATTTCTCATTTTTCATTAGCTTTTGCGGTTTTTCCTTGATTGATATCTGTATTTATTAATATTTTATTAGAATATTTATATATGGAAAGTTATGATATAAAAATACCTTCGTAAAACTTTTTTATATTTCATATTAATTGAGATACTTTTTGTCGTCGCAGATTCTTACAATTTGTAGGAGCCTACAACGTAATGATGTCGTAACTTTGTATAAGTAAAAGGAGTTAAATAGCGCATTATTTACTGATAAAAAATAATTAAAATTATCTTTTATACACATGTAAATAATAATAGAATTTGTAAAATGTCCACATCCCTAATTAGGGATTTGGACATGTTACAAGATTTTCTAAAATTTCATCGGTAGAGTATAAGTGGTAGCCGCAGGAGTTAACTTCAGACCTGAGCGGAATGCGCGCTCCTCTCCCGTTCCTCGCCTACTTACCGCTCTCGCCATCGATTCTTACGATCGAGTCAGTACTTTTCGTTTAACTACGTCATCCGAGCGAAAACGTTTGCATTTTTCGAGTACAAGTGTTTATTATATTTCTCTGTACTCTTTGTGACAAATCTTTTTTGTATTTTTTATAGCTGGAGTAAAGCAAACAGGGAGACGGCTTACCTAATGGAAAGCCTTACCTTTACCTATCTATGGACGTTTGCCACACCAGAGATACCACCAACGCGCTGCCGTTTTTTGCATATTTATTTGGTTCATTTACATTTAATACACCATAACATTGTAGGAGACATTAAAAGTACTATTAATGCAAAGATTAGTGTATAAACTATTACAAACAAACACAGCTTAGATTAAAAAAAGGTGCCACGCGCCTTAAAAAATATAGGTCCCAAGAAACGGGAACAAAAAAAGTTCGTAAAATGACTACTGGGCCAAAACTATGTTAAATTTTTAGGGGACCAAATGGCAACTATTTCGCGTCGAAGTAAAAAGAATCACGTAAATCGGATCATAAATCTCGGAGTAATCGGTGAACATACATAAAAAAAAATATTCCGACGAATTTAGAACCACCTCCTTTTTTGAATTTGGTTAAAAATAATAATAAGGATAACAATGCTTCTTCGTGATTATTTTATTCAATAGGTATATATATATATTTAGTCAATAGGTAAAGCGTTACACAAGTTATAATTCTGAGCAGCAGTTTTCGTTTGCGCAGAAAAGTGCAGACCAGTTTCCGACACGTAATTAATATATAATAATATGAACTTTATTCGGAAGTGGAAATGGTAGTGTTGCTTGCTATGCATTCTTAGTTCTGTCCCGCTTACACAATTCGTACACTTCCCGCGTTAGTACAATGGTTCTGCTGCGCAAGCATATCGGGAGGAATTATTTATTAGTTGTATAAAAATGAATCAAATTATTCGTTAGCCTTATTCGTATTAATTAGGTGTCTAACTTGTGAATTATAAAATGGAAAATTCTGAATAAAATTAAAATGGTGTAGTTTAAAAATGCTTTTCTGTTATAATCAAAAGTTTTACGGATATAAGTAATTTTCATACTGTCGTTATGAAGATCGTGATACATGATTTGTGTACACATACCTCACTTGAATAATTGTTAGTATAATATACAGATAGTCATGGCTAAAACTTGTTTGTTTATAAATAAACAAAACAATTTAAAAAATAAAAGAGCAACGCCAGATTAAAGAATTTGAATCATTTTAGTAGAATATTTCAACGTGAACGGTCGACTTATTCAAACGATGATATGATGTGAGTATAACTATAAATGTTTTAGTTGATCTAAATTAAATGATAACATGGATAGATAGATAACACTTTATTGCCCACCAAAATAAACAAATACACAAACAAAATGCATAATTACAATAAATACTTTTTGGCAAAACAACAGACGGCCTTGTCGCTAAAAGCGATCTCTTCCAGGCAACCTATATTAAAAGAAATACTTAATTAATCTGGTGATGTAGGTGGACCGAAAAAAGGACTGTACAATTGAAATATACATACTTATACTAATTTATACATTTAACCTTATACTAATATATAAAGCTGAAGAGTTCGTTTGTTTGTTTGCTTGAACGCGATAATTTCAGGAACCACTGGTCCGATTTGAAAATTTCTTTCAGTGTTAGATAGCACATTTATCGAGCAAGGCTATAGGCTATATATCATCACACTAAGACCAATAGAAGCGGAGCACCAATGAAGAATGTTTCAAAACCGGGGCTTTTTTTAAAGTTACTTTTTTTGACTATTCCACGCGGACGAAGTCGTGCGCAGAAGCGAGCGAGCCCACAGCCCGGACGAAGGACGCTCGATAGCCTCCCACACGTGAGGTGCCAGTGCTACCCCGACTTGGCGAATCCCACACACGGGCCGCGAACTTTCCCCCTCGCGTTGCTCACGGTTCTCAAACGGATTTCCCCTATATAAAAAAAAAGCCAAAATCCTGTTTGTATTGTACTAAATTGATCTAAGGATAAACGATGTATACATACCATGATGTAACTTCAATTTGATTTAAATTAAATTATAAATTGAATAATTATTTAAATACTTCTCTTGATATAAATTTTGCCCGTAAAGTAAGATCTACTATTGGCTTATGAGCTGTGTAAAATGTATCGATAGATAGATAGATAACATTTATTGCTCACCAAAAAAAAACAAATACAAAAACAAAATGCATAATTACAATACTTCTTGGCAAAACAACAGGCGGCCTTATCGCTAAAAGCGATCTCTTCCAGGCAACCTAGCTTCAAATAAATTCTTAACTGATCTGGCGTTGTAGGTGGAGCAGAGAAATATAGGACTGTACAATTTAAATATACTTACTTACACTATTTCATAAATTTAATACATATATAAATATAATAGTAATATATATATACGACAGACGTATATACAAAACATTAATTATTTGTATTGCGAAAAAAGCTGTGTGATCATTGTTAAATAAATATCATTTACAGGACAAGCTATTTCGATCAACTAAACACCTAATAGTAAAAAGAAAAAACAAAACATTTAAGTCTGAGATGATATGCCTTAAAATTTGACAAAGCTCACTGTGCTGTAGCGGAGTAGCTTTTTTATTATTGTTGGAGTACAGCAGACAGGAGGACGGTCCACCTGTGATGGAAAGTGGTTCCCGTCTCCTGTTGACATTTGCAACACAAAAGTGCTGCCAAACTCGTCGATGCGACTGAAACCTGGCCACTAATGCCGGAACACAACTCAACGATTTTATGGCAGCATATTCCGAATCAGACAACTTGGTTATGGGATGTTTTGTCGTCTCTTACGACAGTACAGAATTAGTGTTCTTCTAAAGCTTTTCCTTTTTTCTTTAAAGCTTCTTTAAAGAATGAAATTTAAGTATCATATTAATGAAACATTTCCAGGCTTATACTCCGAGCGTTAATTTTTATAGTAACGTACTTGAGATTCGTCGAACCGTTCTGGGATATGGGTACCACCACACCGAATCCAGTAGCAGGGGACGATACCCCAAGAGAATCAATGTTCACATGGCATAGAGTTGAATCAGATTGGTGGAAGTGGTTGCCAACTTCGGTGGACTGGGATACTAATGCAAAGAATCGGCGTCTCAATTGTATGGCTGGTATTTCCATTGGTAAGTATGGTTAATATCAAATCTATAATGTGCAGGGTCTTGTGGCCGTTTTGGTACAAATGGTAACGTATATAAATTCCTGTCATCCATCCATCCTTTTCTCAGTGTACTTACTTATATAGTTAACTAGGATATGCCTTCGAATTCTTCCAGGCTTGACTTGAAATTCCCCAGGATTCCCCGGTAACAAAGTATCGCAGGTTTTTTTTGCTCCCGAACATCTACAAACCGCTCCCGGGAAAATTCGCGTGGGATTCCCGGGGTAAAAAGTAGCGCAGATTTTAAGTCTAGGAATTTAACTAAAGACTGTAGTTTTCACATGAATCCCGAACAAACAGACAAAATAAAAGCGTGTTATCCATAGTTTATATAGTCTATTTCAGTTGGTTTTCTTTTAAATAGCTTCAATGTACAGACACGGCATGTTTGGTATTATATAATAATATAGATTTATTTAGGAAACACACAATGCTTGATATTGTTAAATATAAAATTAATAGGTAGATAATTATATCAATCAATTTGTCATAAAAAAAAACAATAAACATCATGGCAATTTTTCTGAAAAACTTATAGTTATTGCATTACTTTACTGTATAGAGATAACCTGAACATGGTACTTTTGTAGACTCGTAAGCATAATAATGATGTGTATTTAACAATATGAAAGCTTCACCTTATTGTCGCAAAGGCAAGAACCGCCAAAAATTACCAGTGCATCACTTGTTTACATCAACATGGAGATATATTATATACTAGCTTCTGCTTGCGACTTCGTCCGCGTGCGGTTTTTAACTATCCCACGGGAACTATTTAATTTTTCGGGATCAAAAGTATCCTATATATTGACCAGGGATATAAGCTACTACCATACAAAATTTCATTTAAATCGGTCCAGTCGTTTTGGAGATTAACCGGTACAAACAGACAAACAGAGAAACAAAAAATTTGAAAAAAAAAACTAAATTAGTTCTATTTCACTTCTTACATCCCCCTGACTCGGTTTTTATCATGTTTTTATTGTACAGAAATTCGACCTCTACAGTTTTATTATATGTATAGATGTATAGATCCATAAGTACCACATTGATAGTTTTCATTGATTAAAATATTTATTTATTATGGACCATCAACAGGAGATACATCACATAAATCCGTCTTAGGTCTAAACAATGCTCACGGTAAATGCTCCTTATTATCATCATGGTATATATTCACTTACATTAACATGTCTAGTAGAAAAAAACCTATCAAATTAAGCAATCGAATGTATGCAATGAAATAAACAAAACTTAAACCACTAAAACGTATGATGCAAAAGTATTTGTTTAATCAACAGACTTTCAACTTCTTTCGACGGCTATGATCTTAAATCGACGAGTTCTTCTAACTGCAGCAAATTACTTGGAGCCTTATAAGGACAGGCAGAGGGACCTGCGTATCTGGGCTTTAGGCCGAGGCGGCGAACATAACACGCCGTACAGATATCGCGTGTGGCATGTACACCGGGTCCTTCCACGGAGCGCTAATCCAGAGCATCAGCACGGCCCGTTTGGCATCCACAGTCCAAGGCACGACCTCGCCATCATTAAGAGCCTAGATCAAATGTACATATACAACTCCTACCCAACAAGATATCATTTCGCATATAGAATTATGCTACCATCCAAATATCAAGTCATAGAAACGGACGAATTATTATTAGCTGGATCCGGTTTTTGGAACATGGAAAGTATATGGAATAACTATAAAATAACTTGGGCAAAGAGCAACAAAAAAGATATCGTCGATTGTTCCAAATACCTTCCAAAGTGGTGGGGTAAATTTATTTGCGTTAAAAATGTTTTGAATTTAGCTGGTGTACCGAATGGAGGGGCTTTACTTGGTGGTGACTATATATACGGAGTAGGTTGTTTCGAAATCAGGTACAATCAGGATAGGATAATGGTATTTACAGATATACGTTATTATATAGATCATATTCAAGCAGCGGCCTACATGTGGCCGGGAATGTATTATGAATACGCATATACTCAATGGGGAGTTGCAACTGGCTTATTGTATGACTCAAGTAATCCTTATCCGTTTAACCCGACATTCTATATATGGAAAGACCTATATCCTTTAGGAAAAAAATAGAAAAATGAAATATTTCAAAGTATTAAAAGTCTGCTGTACAATAATTGAGATGCTACACACGATTTCTTTTGGGTTACATTATTGGAGCTTTAGTAAAGACCCCTAATTTAAAAAAAATATAATATAGACTATGTCACCCGGGAATAGTGTATGTAGCTTGTCAACAGTGAAAGAATTTTTCAAAACGGTTCAGTAGTTTCCGAGCCTATTCAAGGCAAACAAACAAATCTGTCCTCTTTATAATATTAGTATAAATTAGTTTATATAAAAACATCAAGCTACATTTTAGTAACGTCTTCTTCAGGCATTAACTTCAGAATGTCCAAATCGCTCACCATAAGATACGTTTATTTTTGCTAGATTAGTGCGATAACACAAGTGGCATAGGGTGGGTACTGTAAAGTCTATTGAAAAATAAACAATAATAAAACTACGTTTTAACGGTTTTAAGCGCGGTAATTTATTTGATTTTGGTTTATCCGACGTTTCGGCCGCTTTTCAGTGGCTGAGGTCACGGACGACAAAGATGAGATTTGTCTAACGTGTATTGTTAAAGTTTTATTTAGCCTACCGCCAACTTGTTCATTTTAATTATTTAGTTTTAATTTTGTTAAGGATATTATTAACTCTATAGGAGCCTAATCTAATTTACCACCGCTTCACAACATGTTGTGGCTTGAGGAGAAGAAGCGGCGCAAGAAACTCCTCAGCAAACATGCCTAGTTAAAAAAAAAAATATAATATTAAAATGGGTGGAAGGAAAAATAAAAGAAAAAATATCAGTCAGTAAAATACCGCGCTTAAAACCTTTAAAACGTAGTTTTATTATGTATACAAGTCGCGAAAACTTAAGAAAATATTAAAATAAACAATGTTAAAAACCACAAATTTAAAATTGAAACAGCATTTCAACCATCAAACTGTCGCTACGCGAATGAATACGAATCGTAAAAGGCTTCTGGATTGCGACTGCTGAATCATCGCGGGTCGAGTTCCGAGCCGCGGCGTCACAGTACTGATGACGTGTAATAACGAGCTAGGGCCGAGAGTTGTCGATATGTACGCACTTTTTGATACTGAGAATAATATTTTTTTATTGCCATAATCTGGCAAACAGGCAAATAGCCCACCTGATAGAAAGAAAGAAAGAAAATATGTTTATTTGGTCTTGTATTGGTGTACAATAAAGAGTTACCTATCTATCTATCTTTTTAAGTTCTTTGCTATTAGACCGTTTTTTTATTTATTACCAAGATTCGCCCGTGAATTGTTCCACGTAGATGAGAAAAGCAAATTTTTACGTGTCTTAACAACTTGAAATCGCTTCCGAGAAAAGTCTTGTGAAAGAGATTATATGATAGAGAATTTTCTATCAATAGCAAATTCTTAAAATAGTAAATATTATATTGCAAACAATTTTTTTTTCAACCAGACCAGTTTACGTCGCTCCGAGGAATATTCCTGTGAGATTCCCTAGATGTAAAATATCGCAGATTTTATGCCTGGAAATTCGATCACTGTTATCGACCGCATCGAAATCGAATCTTAGTAAAACCAGAACAAGCAGACAAACACAAAAATCTAACAAAAAAGAATATACTACATACTTATAGATAGCACCATCGTCAGTTTTAAAAATCTATTGATTGTTGACTCCTTGGCAGAGGCCAAGGGTTGCCTGCAGCAAGAGATCGCATTTTAGCGATAAGGCCGCCCTTACTGACTATCTTTTGTATTTTCCTACTTCCGTTTGTCTATACTTTGGTTTAAAATAAAGAGTTACCTAACACATTTTCAATTTTAAAATATTATACATAGATTATTGTTTTTGAAATAATTAGCGATGGAAGAATACTACAATCGACTACAAAAAAAAACAAAGATTGGGCCGACCGTAACTAGTGGGTCTAGGGGTTAATTTTTTTCACTATTCATAATCGTGTTGAGTACCTATTTTTAATCAAAGCTTTAAAAAGCATAACTATTTTCCTTAACAATTAATTCGTTTATAAGGCAAATAGCGTTATAATGCTATTTGCCTAATACACAACACATCAGCGACTAAAAAGAGTCTTGTAAATTAGTAAAAAATGTTTCTCGATTGCTAAATATCCAATTAAATTCCCATCTCTAATTTACTCCATAAGAACTAGTGCCTAATCTTGCGCGGAATCTAAAAAGGGTGGTTTGAAAGCAGCACACCCGTGTCTCGTCTGATGAAAAACGCGCTCGAGTGTCGCTTGGCTCTTTAATATTCACCCCCGCTTTTGTCCGAGGCGATTGACGAAAATCGTCGCGCGAGTATCAACCCCGGAGCGTGCATCGCTGTGTTTGTACACTGTGCAATTTGTTTGCTTAGGATATGAACCGTGTTGCGGTTTAATGTACATTCGGTAAACACGAGAACATTTTGTATGGTTAACGCAGCAGATTATAGCTGTAATACTAGATAGGTAGTTGAACGGTTAAATGAACAGCAACAAGTATATTATGTAGGTTCGAATAGGTATATAGGTTTGAACCTACATACATATAACAGTAGGTTATATATATCGAGGGCTTCATAACAAATAGGTACGCAAAATTGCAAAACCCTTGTGTAAAACTACACGTTTTTCTGTACGCCCATTTGTTATGAAGCCCTCGATATGTAGGTACGTACATCGGTAAACTTGCTAGCTTTCCTTGTAGCAAGGTGGAGTCCAACAGTTATAAATTTTTGAATTAAACAATTACTGTTCATCGTATATTTTTCAAATGTTTTCTATGCAGCCTCGGATACAATGTAAAGTTTTGGTGGAATTATTTTCCTTTCTGAACAAAACTCCGTCACTACTGTAGCTAGAGAATTATTTTTCCATGCTAGAGAGAAAAAAATATTAACAGTAAATATTATAAAAAATAAATATCATTACAATTTTACAATAATAAGCAACTTTAAAAATATTATTTTTCAGATTAGCACACTTCACTCCGTCCATAAGTCCTAAGTTATTTTAACATATTTTGTCCACTAGCGCCTTATTGAATTATTATTTACTGATCACCTTACAGAGAACATTAATATATTAGGAGAGATCACCGCGGGACGCCTTTTTAGTTTGACATCCTTATAAGGTGGTCCTATTACTTCGTCTCTCTATAATTACTGGTTTATTCTTCGAGTACAAGTCTTCAATAACTCTAGCATCTTTAACTCGACGCCATCTATTAGAAACAGGTAGTGAGAGTACTCTTTCATGGTTCATATTAAAAATGTAAAATAAATTCTGAAAAATTAATAAACTCTACATAATTAAATGAATTTAAATGGCGGCATGTCTAATTCTTTCGTTGCTTTTTGATATTTTACTATTTAAGTGTCATTTTTATAGACCAAATTAGTATAGAATTAAAAGTAATACGTAATATAAATTCATTCTAGCATTCCCAACAAATTAACAAAATCCATATTTGTAATGAAGCGCCATCTGTTGAATTCAAGGGTGATGATATTACTGGTTTGAGGTTCTGAAATTCACCTACTGGCTGCATGAACCTTGTTTGAAATTAAGTTATTTGTGTTTTCACCTAGATGACGTTATTATAGATAGATAGATAAATCTTTATTGTACACCAATACAAACATGAACTTAAGACTAAAATTATATCTAGTTATGTACAAAGGGCGGTCTTATCGCTAAAAAGCGATCTCTTCCAGACAACCCCAGAAATAAATTTAGATGATAATGGCGATGGTGGTATACGTAACATATAGTACAAACTACTTACTTAATATTATTCATTTATATGACGTGTAAATAAAAAGAGTAATTAGTACCTAATGTAATAAATTACATTATATTCAGGCAATTAATAGCAATAACAAAAAGATGTTTGATTTTTGAAATTTCGACAGATTTTTGAAAATAAATTATAAAGACTTATCCGTGCAGAAACGGAGAAAGAATACCATTTTTTTATTTTATTACAGGAGTTCAGCAGACTGCCACACGGCCCACTTGATGGAAAGCGGCTACCATCGGCTGTGGACATTAGCAACATCAATGGTGCTACAAATGCGCTGCTGCTCTCTTAAGGGAGACTGGAATCTGGTCACTAATGCCGGAACACAACTCAAGGTTTTTATGGCGACGTACTCTAGACCAGGGGTGGTAGCCATCCAGACGGGCAAATATTCTATCACCTGGCTTTGGATTGTTTTATCGCCTCTTACGACAGGCCGCCCGGCCGCAGGAAATTGTATTCTTTCTCCGTTCCTGCACAGATGAAAACCGTTTCTGTTTCGGGTGGCCTTCCGTAAGAGGCATGAAAACAATCTACTGCTAGATGAGGGTATTTGATTATTTGAATAGCCATCCGCAAAATCTGCGGAGTGACGCTCGCGGACCGCGTTTGTAATACCGAAATAAGAAAGACAGTTGGTCTGAAAGAGAGTGTCGGGGTGAAGGTAAGGAAAGGAATGCTCCGGTGGTTCGGGCATGTGGAAAGAATGAATGATGGAAGAATGACAAAACAGATATACAATGCAAAAGTGGATGGATGCAGAAGTCGCGGAAGGCCACGACACACCTTCCATGATCAAATTGATCGTGTACTAGCAGAAGGTGATGTCAGGAGCCTTAAAAACAGACGAGCGTGCACGACAAGAGCTATAAATGTCAAAGAAGCAAGTGAGGTGTGTAAGAATAAGCCTAAATGGCGCTCTGTTGTTCGTGCCTACCCCGCAAGGGACCTGGCGTGAAGTTATGTATGTATGTATAAATAGCCATCACCCCCTGGTCTAAAATATGTCGCTATAATAACCTTGCGTTGTGTTCTGGTATCAGTCGCTAGATTATACTTAATAGCCCCTTTGAAGTCCGCAGCTCACAAATGTGCAAAGTCCACTGACGACGGTAAGTACGAGCCATCAAGTGGGTTCTCGGGGCGTTCATTTATTGACCGATTTGGTCTGAAAAATATTAAAAAATATCGAAATGTGTGCTGGGACACATATTAGAAATGAAACTTCAACGGACAAGTTGAAAAACGAATCGCAACGGACAACTGGAAAAACGAATGGCAACGGATAAGTGGAAAAATAAATCGCAACGGACAAGTGGAAAAACGAATCACAACGTACAAGTGGAAAAACTTCAACTGACAAAGTGACAAAATGAATCGCAACAACATTTTAATTTGAAGTTTTACGGGCAGGTTTTCAAATTGGACAAGTACATTAACAATCTACTTTATTAGTATCTTGGTATTAATCCTTATCAAAATAAATTATTTCATATTCAGGACTGCTTCAATACCTTTATATAACTTTTTGAATTATTCAATTTGGACATTCCATTCGAAAGATATCACGAGTTAAAAAATGTAAGAATTAGACGTGACCGTGACGCTTTTTCGTGAGCGAAACATCCTAAGAGCCCGTCTATATAGAAGTTTCACTTCAATAATAAGATCACGTCATAACAGTTCTCACTCCAGTCTTGTGTTTCTCACCGCTACGATATGAATTCTTTTTCTATGTCAAGTAAATAAATTTGCAAAAAATACTCTCTAATTCACAAAAGAAATCCTCTATTATTTAGACCTTTTAATTATAATCAAACTGGCGTAATAATTATGCGAAATTACTGACGGACCACTTTGCCTTCATTTCTGTCTTCAGCAATAATAAACGTCGTTAAATGAGGGCTAAAAATTACTGCGGCAATTATTTTACGGGTCCAATATTTTATTTTAACAGACGGCACCCTACTTCAAGACCCCGAGACAAAGAAAAATATAAAAATACACAGAAAGCTTTACAAAGGGCTCTTGACGCTTTTTCGAGTCGAAGACGTCACGGGCATACTTCAGAGGTTTTCACGATTAACATCGTAAGCACCAAAGATTAGAAGGTTCTTATTTTTATCTTACGTATTAGTTATTTCAAGCGTTGTGTAAATAATAAAAATCTTAATTTTTTACCTGACGCGTGGAAGAATAATATTTTTCTACATACCTAAAATATTATAAAACCTAAAAGTGCAGGATATAAAAAACAAACTACGAAAGTCCTATGCCACTGCGGAACGCAATACAAACATTGTTTATTTGCTCAAAAACTTTTAATGACAGATAAATAAAATTGATGTGGCTGTTTGTAATGTCAAAATAGCAGTTTTTTACTATATGCATAATATGAAAGTATATATATCAAAAAATCAATTTTTAGTTTTTTTTATCTGTCTGTTTGTCTGGATGTTCCGGCTAGTCTCTGAAACAGCTGGGCCCATTTTGATGGGAAATTGACCTCATTTACATATACATTTTATGGAATTTTCGTGTAGTTGTAATTTTTTTTCTTGTTATTAATGCTTTGAGCCAATTTTTATTTTTTATTACATAGATTATTTTTTGGTGGAAACTTGATTGATATGTGTATTAATTTTATTTTTTATATTTAAGAATAATTATTGCATGTTTTCCAAACAAATTAAATAAATAAAATCATTAATGGCCGGTCCAATATTTTATTATTCATTCATTTGCGTTACCAGCGGAGAATTTTGTACTTTAAACATGACTTGTACGGAGCTAATGTCAAATATGAACCGATAATAAGGCAAATGAATGGTCGGCATGATATAGGAACTGACCGCAGGTCTACAATTACTACTATTAAAATTATATCTGTTTGTTCATGTTCCTATTACTGGCCTAATATAAGACCGGGTTTACTCAAATAGACTTCTTTCAGCAACATTTGTTTGAATATTACTTCTGACATTCATTATGGACCTATTCAAAGCGTGGTTTCTGGAATTTTTCAAGACGACGTGCAAATGTGAAAATTCTAGTACATTCTTTATGTTTTGTCATTTTAAAGAGGCTATTGTTAATCTAAAAAAACAAATTATGTAGACTAATAATAGTCTCTGTTATATGTAACAAATACACAAATCTTTGTTAATAACCATTTCTAAGTAACGTAGAAAGTAATATAACCTTATTTTGAACTAGAAGAAAGATTACTGATTTACGTTTCTTATTTAAAATTGCAAATATAATTGAGAAACTACATTTGTATGTTCCCCTTACTAATGTTCGCCCTAGGAAATTATTACACACACTATTGACGCGCACAGTTTATCGACGTAATTTGTTCTGTATCAGAACAGCAAATGAATTCAATAAGTTAAGTAAGTAGCAAGATATAGACTTAGACCTATTTACTAATAGTGTAGCATTGTTTAGCGCAAGGTTGGTCCAGTTCCATTGGGAACAAACACTATATTCTTGAGTATTACAGAGTCTGCTTGATAAAGGCTGATGATATCTGTGTACCTATGACATATACAAAAATTTTATTTTTAATTAATAACTAATTTATCTATATATTTAATTTTATATTCTATCACAAATATATAATATTATATTGTTTGGCTTTTATATAAGTATAATATTACACATTAAATTTATATGACTAGTTTTTACGCATGTTGTCTTCTCCAGTAATTGAAGGAGCACATTGATTTAAAGTGTAAGGTTATCTTTATTTACAAATTGTTATGTGTATCCTTTGTTGGAGATTCTAATAAAATAAAAAAATAAAATAAATAACTTATATCTGCACATTTTTTATTGTTTCTTTGTTTAATTTTTATTTTTACCGTTATCTGTGGAGGCTTATTAATAGCTTCTCTTATGCCCGGTTTCTAAGATACTTTTAACTGTAGTTTAGATGTTCTTTAGTGCTATCGGTTCAATAACTTATAAAGTTGCGCTTTTTGAATACACGATCGTACGATAGTCAAACTAGGTCCAACTTAACTAACTAATATCAGGCGTTTATCTATTCCATGTCTTTTGTTTGAGGTTTTGTTGTTGAGATTTTTAACCGACTTCCAAAAGGAGGAGGTTCTCAACTTGGGCGGTATTTTTTTTTATGTATGTACACCGATTACTCTGAGATTTATAATTTGATTTACGTCATTCTTTTTTGATCGACGCGGATTGGCTGCTATTTGGTGCCCTAAAAATTTAATTAATTATTATTAATTAATTAATAATTAATGTCAGCTAAACACGATATTTATCAATAGATTCCCTCTTTTCCTTGGACCTTTACTTTATAATCGTCTGAATGCCAAAATAAATTTCTATCCATTAACTATGAAAGTTTCTAAAGAAAAAATTTCGTTATTTTTGCAAGACTTATCCTACGAGCAAACAGAAGATTTATTGTTGGTGCCTACCTAATAAACTTCTCCTTTTTGGTTAACATATATGGTTTATATACCTAATTTATGAATATATCTTCCATACACACCCTCTCACACGCACTCACATACATTCTTGCCTAAACAGACAGAGAGGACACTTAAAATACTTAAAACATTTTTATTTATTTATATTTTGTTTTCTTTATAATTTCCACTTAGTTTTTGCATGTAAGATCTTTTCTTTTGTTATTTTTCCCCCTTTTTAATTAGTTTATATTATTATTTTATCTTTGTTTAAGATTTTTGCAGCAGTTATTCGTTTATGTGTTACAATATGGTAAAATTTAATGGGAAGGTGCTGAGACCGAAGACACAAGTTTATTCTTAGTTTCGGCCTTAGTCACAAACATATTTATGCTGTACTACATCTAAAATTTTTGTTATGCTACCTTGCTGTAATTTTGTTTTTGGAAATAAAGTTTATTATTATTATTATACATTGTATGTCTTTCAAGACCACGGGCCATAAAAATGGCCCGGACTTTTGGAGGGCTTGCGTGGAGCCATGGGGAGGCCAACACGTAGAGGCCCCTTGACAAATTTATTCTAAATGTGGCGTGACACTGACCGGCGATTATCCCTGTCTACACCATATACTAATGCACCCAAGGGCAAGCCCCGGCCAGTGTAGGACTATTGTGGGGAATAAAGACAAAAAGTACCGGGCTATTGGGGTGAACTGCTAGTGGTACTAGGGGTCTGGGAATATAGGGACTATGGCGTCTGCCCGTCGCAATGTTCGGGGAACATGGAAAAATGGGCAGACGGTGACTCGCCACTCCCTGCATGGTCCCCAAAAATGCCATAAAAGACAGGGGCAACATGGGTGTGAGTGGCTAAGGGGTGTAGAGAGGTGGGCTGCAGGTTATCCGAAGCTACTTCCGACGTTAGGCCATTTATCACTTCCACCCCTGGGGCTTGAGTCTTAGCTCTAGCGATCTCCACTCCGTGCCGGCTGGCTAAGGCAAGCACGGAGGCGGGGGCCTTGCCTTGACCCCCGGAGTCAGGTACGAGGTGTCGCTACTCACCTAAGGCTTCGCCACAAAGCCCCCCTGCGGGTTTATTATTATTATTATTATATACTTTGGCCCAGTAGTTTTCATTTTATGAACATTTTTTATGAAAAAAAAATCCATTCCTTTTCATATGTACACCGATTACTCTGAGATTTATGATCCTTTTTCTTTGATCCTAACGATTTACGTTATTCTTCTTTGCTTTGATGCGGAATAGTTGCCATTGGGTCCCATAAAAATGTGACATAGTTTGACATTGTAGTTTTCATTTTATGTTTTTTTATGTAAATAAATATTAGATATTCCTTCTTAAATAGATCCATCTAGTGACGAGTTTTGGTACTAGTTGTAGGCTAACAGTTAACCAAGTTTATCTATTACATAATGTTATGGAATCATTTGTTATTGAACTCATAACTGGTAACCTCAGAAACCAGGCATTAATCTAGCTGATTTTTAGTTACTATTAATGATAGCTGTTAGTCCGCCAAATAAAATAAAATGAAATAGAGCCTAGAGCCAGAGTATTAATTTGTCAAACAATTAACCACGTGTCAATTATTTTTCATATTATATATATATGAACGTAGTTTATTTTTTCCCTTTTAAACAGGCGAAATGTTGTTTACGGCGTTCTAGCTGAAAATGCCGAAGCTCGCGTCGCCTCCTCCGCATTAAATATAATTTCTTTTTCCATTCCATTTTTGTCGAGTGTACTTCTTACAATTTGTCATTATTCGTGTGAGAATTTTCGAGTACCTTTGCCTCTTAGAGAATAATCTTTCTTTGCGTCTGTTTACATTAAATATTTTATTCTGTTTCTTTTTATACTGACGAGTTTTTACCCGCGACATTGCATTATTTCTTTACCGCGTGAGTTTATTATACACATTATTTTTAACCGAAACAAAACCGACTTCAACTAAAATGGAAAAAATAAATATTATCTACAACATCTCGAACTCGGTGCCTTTTACGATTTTGTGTTGTTTTTTTTATGTTAAGCTATTGCATAGCTTTTTGAGCGCGGCGACCGAAACAAGAAATTCCGTAACGAAAATAAAACCTAACACCCCCCACTCCGCCTACCATGTAGCTCGCCCGAGCGTTCGCTTAACATGTATGTTTACGGTACGACTGTACGAAGCCCGCACGGATCGAGACGAGCTGCTCCGAAATCGGACGAATACGTAAGCAGCTGTTTGTGAGAAAGTATATAGGTGTATAGGCATCTATCATATCTTTATAATGCCACACTCACCGCATGTGCGCCCCGTAAGTATACATGTAGGTATATATGTGTAAATAGGTGTACCTATGTACAACAGTGAATAGCAGTTGCTGGTGAATAGCTGTAGGTACGCGTAAAATGTATGTATAAATATTATGAATAAACAAAGTGCATTTATTAATGAAGAAAGTGATGAAAAAATAGTGAAAGAAAATGAGTGATAGCTTAAAAATACTGCATAAATAAAAAATAAATAAATAATTATAATTGTATAAGTTGATGCTTGCTACTGCTGAATTATTATTATTAATTATTATTATTAATATTATATTATCCAAATCGGCTGAGTAGTTCAAGGGACTACTTCCTACAAACAAACTCACAAACTTTACCTTTTTATAATATTATAGTATAGGTAACTACGATTGTATCAAAGTGAATTTCAGAGTACATGCAAGTGGTAGTTGAATTTATGAAGTCAACTGATGCTCAAGTCAACATCGCTAATTGGTACCTGTCGGCGAAATCGGTTTGATCTGCGAGTTTGCCAATTGCCAGAGCAACTGCTGTTTGATATCAATTTAAATGCACACCGTGTTGACATTAGTATTTTCGGCAGTGCTCAGTTCTCTGCACTCTAAATTGCTACTACATAGCAATCCTGGATAGGTTAGTAAAGTTCCCACTTCCATATAACTCCAGACCTATAATTAGATATTTAGTTATTAATGACACAATGTAACATATATAATTAATATACTCATTAATTACTCTGCCATTATAATATCGTCAGAATGGTCGACTACTGACGTCATAATGCCGTTTTTAGCCGTGCAGGAACGGATAAAGAATACAATTTCCTGCGGCCGGGTGGCCTGTCGTAAGAGGCGATAAAACAACCCACACCCAAATGGTAGGGCATTTGCCCGACTGGATGGCTACCACCCCTGGTCTAGAGCATGCCGCCATAACAACCTTGATTTGTGTTCTAGCATTAGTGACCAGATTCCAGTCTCCCTTAAGAGAGCAGCAGCACATTTGTAGCATCTTTGGTGTTGCAAATGTACAAGGTGATGGTAACCGCTCTCCATCAAGTGGACCGTCTACCTGTCTGCTGAACTAATGCAGTAAAAAAAAACTGTTTTTTCATACAAAAAAACGATGATGACGCCAGTGGTCAACCTGATGATATTGTAAAAGCATCATTGGGGCCCAGAGTTCGAACCCACGTCACCGAAAGGAGATAAGGGTTCATTTTCCACTAAAGTTTTGAAATTGTAAATGTAAAGTACTTGGTTTAAAACGTAAAAGACTAACGTCGTACCTTTCAACTTTATTCAGGGTAACTTTAAAGACTTGCCATACAACATTTTACAATGAATTGAAATTGGGTGGTATCTGAGTAACAAATTACGTGGTTACATCTGCGTTCTAAGCCGCCCTGAAAAGCACTCGTAGTAGTAGATCTATACTAATAGTATAAAGAGGAAAGATTTGTGTTTGTAACGAATAAACTCAAATCTACTGGACCGATTTTAAAAATTCTTTCACCATTCGAATAAATATAAAAATTAGGGATCCCTACTAAAACTTCAATAATGTAACCCAATCTAAACAAAATACTTGGCACTGGAATCGGGTTCTATGGTTTTGATGAAATTTTATGTATGTTCGAATCGTTTTTACTTTGTTTTGTTTTTACCCGGGTCTAATTGTAAGTAGAAACCATTCCGCACCTGTTCAATTAAAATTAAATTTATAACAAGGTCACTGTGTTCAATAGATAGAAAGTCCTGTCCTAAGTAGACATCCACCGAAGTACCTTTTAGTAAAAAATAAATAAACACATCTATATTGCTCTGGGCTCGCCTCCGTGCTTCGAGCAATGGGTTTCTCCGCATGTTTTTATTGACAACCCTATTTTTAGGAGCTGGCATTCTGTGCACCGTGACATAAATGCATAATGTACGTATTAATTGAAATAACATAGTATTAATTGTATTCGTGTATTAGCAGAAGGTGATGTCAGGAGCCTTAAGAACAGACGAGCGTGCATGACAAGAGCTATGAATGTCAAAGAAGCAAGCGAGGTGTGTAAGAATAAGCCTGTATGGCGCTCTGTTGTTCGTGCCTACCCCGCAAGGGACCTGGCGTGAAGTTATGTATGTATGTATGTATTAATTGAATTTTAATTTTTAATTCGATTTTAAATTAACTTAAATAGTTCATAATTATAATTGAATACAATGTAAGAAAACTAATTTTATTTGTGTTGTATTCTACCCATAGTCCCTCAAGACTATAAGTAGAATACCGAGCCCAGATCACCGTCTTTTATGGGTAAGGTGCCCAGAAGGCTGGCTACGTTTCCTCGCTGGATCGCCATACAGAGAATCCGTTGGCCGAGGTAGGCACCAGCCCTCTGATCACCTGAAGAGTCAATGAGCCGTTCGATAAATTTTGGTAGAGGCTCATGGCCTCAAGACCCCACGGTCCAAGCGTCTCGACAGCAAACGGCACAAACATATAACTCTCACTCAATTATAAAAAACTAACGCTTAAAATACAAAAATATTCAAATAAGTATTTTTAATTTCATTTTTTAACTTTTAATTGTATTATAAGATTTTGTGTTGTAAATTGATATTGCCTGAAATAAAGACATTATTACTTTATTACTATTAATATATTTAGGGTAAAATATGATTTATCTACTGAGCTTTCACATTTAACCTATTGGTAAAAACGACAAATGTACATCAAGATTAAAAAGGTCCCAAACAAGCCTTCACTTGTACGACTCGGACAAACGCTCCTAAATCAACACAACCGGTGTAGACATTAGCAGTAATGAAAGAGGAACCTTTCTAGATAATTGCTGAGATACGAGTACAGAAGTGCTTATCCGCGCACGCATCAGGAAAGACGTATAACATCAGCGTATGAAGTATACAGTTTGGGACGCCACTGTTCCTTCATTAGTACGAACTAGGGACTAATCTTGATTTAGATTCGGTTTCCGGATGCTGTTTGTAAATGTACTTATATAATTATATGTATTCTAGTTAGTTAATGATATCAATATTTAATTTTATTGATTTTTAACCGACTTCAAAAAAGGAGGAATTCTCAGTTCGTCGAGTAAATATTTTATTAATATATGTACCGCCATAACGTTTTTTGTTTCTTCACAGATTTTTCAGATTTGTCTGCTTTGGATTCAGTAAAGCTTCAAAATAATCAGTTATAAATTTTATTCTTATTGGAATTTGGATTCCGAAGATATAGCAGGGAATTGTGTAAAGAGCTGTATATGATTTGATTTATTCAGACACTTCGGTCATTTTTCAATGGCTATGATCACGGAAGACAAAGATGTCAAGTAAAAATTTTGCAAATTTGTGGTTGACTTTTAATGTTTTAATCGATGATCAAGATGTTGTAAATAAGATTTATTTTTAGTCACTTTTTGTTCCTTTATTGAATGTCAATTTGATAATATTTTAAAGCCAGAGAAAAATTACATGTAGTGTGGTAGGTATTTTTACTAGTAGAATTTACAGCAGATAAGCTAACGACACACGTCTGAGTGGCGTAAAATGTGGTTACGTTGCCTATAGACATTTGCAACGCCAGAGGTGTTACCAATATAAATGCATTATGTTATGCAACTATGTAACCTGCCAGGTGGTCAAACATAAAAGCATATTGAGTATAGAGGATCTATAAGCTTTTAGAATTAAGTTAGTAGTAATCGATTGTTATGTCTATAGTTTTGGTCAGTTATCGGTAGTCCTGATCACTGAAACATAATCTTAGTCATATTTAACAGACGTTAAAACTTAAGTATATATAATTATGTAAACATTATGAACGTAACAAAGATTTGAAATTTATATTAGCTACGACTGCTGGACTCGTGTTTACCTGATCTTCCGTTCTCATAGGGACAGTCTATCTACTATGCGTTTCATTTTACAACATCAATATTTTCCTTCACTACCAACACGTGTAACATATTCCATATTAAGTCAGCAAAACTAACTATAAATTTCAAACTTACATCATTAAAACAATACGCGGTTGCGTCGGCTACCGATCTAGCACGACTTTTTATTAAATAATATTCATTGTCTAAATATTGAACTATGTTGGAAAGCCGTAAGGCCACTAATTACCTTGTAATTAACTTACTACATCTACCTCCCGCGAACAATGAACCAACCTTCGCTTGACAACTAGGCTTTTTGTTAAGCTAATCGGTTTTATAACCAATTTAGTTTTATAACGAAATTACCTGATTTTTAATAATTAATTTGTCGAAGGCCTAAAAAGCTTCTTTTACAATTTTTGTTTGATTTTGTCTTAAAAATGTTTGTTTTAAAAGATAAACGGAAAGAAAGTAAAGTAGAATGTATTGTACATATATTCGTGTAGCTATAGAGGCCTTCCTCTCAAACCTCTTTCGTATTCCATTTAGAACTTTTTTTGATTATTTTTTATATTTAAGTGCATTTTGCATTGTATTTTCTATTTGATTTTGAATGATGTACATTTTGTGGTTGAAGGTCTAAAACACATTGTTCTTTCTTCCTTCTTTCTAAAATTACATTGAATTACTTGGGCGGATCGGACGAAAACGAACAACGGAAGTTGTTTGAGGCTAAGGCTCTCGGGGCCGTCATTACCCCGGGTGCAAGTGATGCGTGATACCCTGGCGGAGGGATATAGAGGGCGCAAGTCTATTGATTTGAATAAAAGTCATAAAAGAACATTATCATGGTTATTCAAGATCTGACTTACTACACACGATTATGTATATAGATTTTAAAAAAACGTGTGTGTCTCGGGATGTCCGACAGAAGTATTAGCTTAAACTAATCAAGTTGAACTATTTAATATTGAAATTGTTTAACTTGTGAAAAGCTTAGGTTATTACTTAAATTTTATGTGTATAGCGCGTGGGTTAGAGTGAGAGAGGAGGAGCCTGCCTACCGCTGCCGTATGCGTGAGTGAAAGTTAAGAAAGACAGACTGGCGCCGTAACGCGTTACGTAACGAAGCGGCTTACCCTCCCATAAGAAGATATCACTTTAAAAAAACTCTAAGTTAAATTTATTACACCAATGTAAAGCGCCATATATATTACATCTTCATATTAAATTTCATCCATCTAAACCCAGCTGTCCAGTAGTTTCTGAGACAAATGTCTGTAACATACAAAAATAAACGCATAAACGGACGAGCTAATATGACGAATGTATAAGGGTTCCCCTTCTGCCAGTGGCTAGAGCCTTCAAAATAAAATATAAAAATGAATGCTGTTTTTTCTGTTGGTAAAGAGCGCAGGCTTACTGTCGAAACTCGGCGCCGGATATGCATAAGACGGCCCTGTGTAGTTATGTGGGATTTAGAAGCTTTTCAGAGTTCTGTTTCTTCATTCAATGTTGAAAGTACTACGTTTCAGGTTCGCCAAATATCATGAGTAAAGCGACGACTTTACTCATGTGCTTAGCTTAGTGACTACCGCATTTGCGTCTTATTAAAAAGACATGAGCTTGAACTCTAGTAGAAATGCAGGTAGATACGTATCATTTGCGCAGTTATTCTGACCCGAAGTACATTGCCCGTAAAGAAGAACACACATCAATATAATTGATGTTTGGAACCCCAGATTATGTCTTGGGAAAGCAAGATGAGTATATTTTACGTTGCTGGAACAAAATGGGGAACCCCGAAACCAAAAGTGGGATATTTATGAATTAATATTATGGACGCGGTTTATAAACACATACACATACACGTACACATCACACATATATACACACAAGGCCATCATAATATGCAACAATGCAAAAACTTTTGAATTGAAAGAGCACTGACACCTAATACACTATAAGTTTTTAGGTATCAAAGCCCTCCCATATTAGTTAAGTGCATATGTTGTGTTACTTAAGATATTTTGTTGTGCAGGTAACAAAATATCTTAAGTAACACAACAAGATAATCAATGTTTATAAACCATCAAACTGTTTTAGACACCCTAGGTATATTGCACCGAAAAAATGGGAAACCCAAGCAGTGGGAAGCTTATACTTATGAGTTATGCATAATAGTATAAGACGGTCTGCGGATGATGTCTAAAATAATATAAAAATATACACCCTTCGAAAACTCAATGTTGTATTTAAGGTTAACATCTCTAATAAATTCGAAGTTGTATAGACAACATATTTGTTGCCTCATCGCCATCGATCCTTTGTTCCAAAAGCCATCAACCGGTCCAATCAAGTAAGAAATTGGTGATCCCGGATGATACTACGGCCCTTTATGCGACGTTGTTACTTCAGATAAGCTCCTTAGGATGTGATGAAAATGTCCCTCAGTGCAGAAAATTCACAGTATAAACAGATTGTTAACGTTCATCGGATTACTTCGACATGCATCTACTACACGAATGGAGAGGTTGAATGTGAATATTAATTTAAAATTTTCTTCAGCAAATTAATATCCACTGATGAATGTACGGCTCAGACTTGGTCTGAGCTGCACATTCTCTCATATCGTCCTAATCGTACCACCTTCAAATTCAAATGTTTTTATTCAAAATAAGTTCCACTGGAGAACACTTTTTGAAGGTCATACACATATAGGTTAAAATTTAATTTTACTTCCTAGTCTATGTACACCGCTTCGCAACGTGTTATTGATGTTAAGGAGAAGAAGCGGCAAGAAACTCCCCAGCAACACGTGTAGCAAAAAATTGTTTTTCTTTATATTTCTCTTATTCTATTTATATCTCAAGTTCTTTTTTTTAATAAGTTTTATATAGAAGTATGTTATAGAATGACTTTTGAAGAATTAATGGAGTTGTAGCAAACAATGCAAATTCAACAAGAAAGAGACATAATAAAAGTAAAGAAAAATATTATAAAATAAAATAAAAATAAAACTTAATAAAGTCAGGCGTTAAATCCATATCTAAATCTGATGAACTTGTTTAATACGTTACATATAACGAAAGGTCAGCCAGTATATTTTTGACACTGATGATAGTAAATATTTATAATAATTTAGTGAAAAGTTATTTATACGTATAAAATAATGTTACAAAATTATTGATATTTTTTTACTGACAATTTATTTCGCGATTTAACAGTGGCTGTAAAAAACAACCTAGGACACGAGTCGCATGTATTATAGCTGGCATTTTAAAAGGAAAATTAACAGCAGGTAAAATCATTTCCCAGCGACAAAGCAGGCTCCAAGAGAAATATGAAAAAAATATTTAATATATTTTTATTCTTTCTCATAAGAATTAAGTTATGTTTAAACAGCTTTGATTAACGTCATCAAGAAAATGTTTAAACAATTTATAGGAATACCTACTTAGTAATTGCACTTAGTCATGGGAAAAACCTGTACAAAATCGCAAAGGGGATGTCAATTGAAGGGGAGTTTTAATTTGTAGGGGTTTCAATAATTTAATAGGCTGTGTACGATAATAGACTTGGAAGTAATACCATCCATATTTACATACACCTTTGGACGTTTATTCTATCAATCGACAAGCAGACATTTTACATTCGCAAGTAAATTTCGCTTATGTTATAAATAATCAACGAAGAACATATGGAACAGATCCCAGACACCAAGACTTGAGTAAACAATGCTAACTTCGTTTACAAAATTCACTCTACGACAGATAGAAGTCTGAATATCAGTGGAAAAGATGGATTAACGCTTAAACCTCTCAATTCCAAAGATCCGTCATGCGTGATTGGATGTTTATGTATTTGAATATCTTTTTTTGTTACTTCAGCACGGTTTTCAGAATAAAACAATTGTTATGAAGTTTTATATATTATACATAAACATAAATAACACTTGATTGTTCACTTATAATTACAAAAATGCACAACAAGACAATAGTTACTCGGTAAAACAAAAGACGGCCTTATCGCTAAAAGCGATCTCTTCCAGGCACCCTGACTCAAAGGAAACTTAAATTATCTGTTATTAGTCTGCAATAAAGAAATATATAGACATGCACTTTTGATATTGGGAATGAACGCAGGATACTATTAATCCCGGAAAAGGGTGGATGATGATCCAAAGTTCACATCAACGAAGCTTTGTTAACCGACTTTAAAAAAAGGAGGAGATACTCAATTCGTCAAGTATAAGTATATATAATTATGTATTCCGTATGTTCAGCCACAGTTTGTTGCTACTGAACTAATTGTGATTGTTCCTATCGCGTTTGATTAAGAGTATATACACAGTAGTCTGGTATAAATTTCATTGTCATCAGACTGTGGGTTTCGAAGATGTAGTAAAAAATTCGTTAAAATCGGGTGAAAAAAATATCTAAAACTACACATAATTTTTATCATATTCATATACATTTAGATCATTAATTTTCGCATTGGATTTAGTATAGCTTCAAAATGGTACTTTATACATTGCTATTAGACACCGGGTTCCGAAGATATAGCAGATAGTGTCTCAAAATCAAATAGAAAACGCATTGCAATATTGTTAGGTTTATGATAATCCTAAAATGAGTAGGTCTCGACTAGGGCTAGGAAAACGTCCAATGGATATCGATAATGATAAACAGCACTAGCGCCTAAATAGGATTATGAGATCCGTCGTATTAAACTAACGTCGATGATCGGAGTTGAAATTCAAACGAAAATGCTGCCTTGTGACACCAGACCATAGGTGTCATCATTTAGCTAAACACTTTTCGTCAAGCACAAGCAATTGGATTTTTAAAGCAACGAACAGATACAAGTTTTCTGCAGAATAAAATATAGAAGCCGCGGCAGCGGCCGGCGAGTACCAGAACCAACTAATATACATTTATTGACTAACCAGCATGTGCTCGCGATACTTTACTTACTAGTACTACTAATACTTCTCTATTTACTTAATTTACATATGACCTCACTTATTAGAGGTTCTAGTTTTTTCTAAAAGTTCTAAAACTAACTAGATGGTTCCACCATCATTCGCCACAATAATTTACCTTCGAGCTGCGCGAAACAACGTTTTCTAAATATGCTTCCGTTTCATAAGCTATCGTTTTCGCATTCGAGAAGCTATCTTACTAGGGATAAAATATATGTAACTTAAAAGTCAGTTTCTATTTTTTTATTTTTTTATATAAAGCTCTAGTTAGTATATGAAAAGTTTATAGATTAACAATATTCCATATAGTATAATTTCCACAAGATACTAAATTCATTTCTCTATAGTACAGCAACAAAATTCATAACGCTAACATTTTAAGCTCATTCTTTAAACTTTAGTATCCCACATATTACACAGCAGATACCGAAGCATAAAGGAAAATTTATGCAAATATCTTAGCCAAAATGTTTCTCGTAAAATATAGCGATGCACCGATGGCTAGCCGCAAGGCAAGCATTGCAAGCAGCTTGTAAGTCTGCTACGGTCACTATTCACCACTCACAGTTTGTATGACGCCACGATCATACAGTTTTGCTGGCGTACCAAAGTGCCCACTAAAAGGGACGTATTTAGTTAATGTTATTATGCATGTTTACTCATAATACGGATCAGGTTCTATTCAAAGAATGGTGTAACAATGAGTGCATAAACTTCATGTTATTAGTATATTTATACAAGTAAATTCCCAATAGTTATGTTTAGGTAATTTTCTAGTCTTATATACTTTAGATGTTTGTGATAAAAGGTATTTTATATTAATATCATATTTTTAGAATACCAAATTTTATCTCGATCGTGAAAAGTTAAGCATGAAAAGGTTTGCAGTGAAACTTCTTTAGAATCGTTGCGAATTGAAACTAGATGGAACGAAAAAGCGACACTAAAAAGAGATAAACGCCTGGATCTGTAGCACTAAATTTGTGAGAGAATGAGATAGAATACATTATATTTAGTAATTAAAACACTATCTGTGCTCATACACATAGAGTTGGAAATGTTCGATGTTTTTCATTAATACTTCAAGTTTCGTGTTTTAAAGCTTAAATATTTTATTTTATTTTATATATTATAACGATATAATATATGAAATGTGATGTCACGAAATTTAGAATTACTTCCACCCCTTGTCACACTTTGTTTAACTTCTACTGCATATGAACAGCACACACACACAAATTTTCATTTTTGTATTCATGTTACAACCAAGTATGGATTAGTAAGTGAGATGAAAGTAAGAATAAGGAATTTTATAAACGTGTAAAATTTTTCATTATACAGAAATCAGAAATAATTTATTCATAAAAAAGTTACACGTCAATTTTTACATCAATTCCCAGGTCATAAATAAAATAAAATTATGTCATATTATGGGATCACTCCTCATAATTATAGGTGTGCTCGACTAACCATTTCCTGAGCCGTGTTTTAAATAAACCGACGGATGGTGACTCAGTTATACTTTTTCAGTTATAATTTGGAGTCGTATTGTTAATTAATATCTATTCCAAAATTAACTGATAGGACTTTAAAAGCTAACAGAGTTGGTAAATTTTTTGTCACAACTGAAGTTCGGAGAAGATGAAATAATCCTTTGCAATATGTTTTATAATACCCCTTGAAATGTGAATCGTCTGTAATCCTTTGATGGTTGCCTTTATTATTTGCAGTATGGAAAAGAATCATCTATTTTGTTAATCGCTAATCTCTCTTTTTGTTTTATGGGCGGCCAGCGATTAGTAAGACCAGACAAGACTATTTTTATTGTTAATATTATGCCGTAAATTATTAAAAGCCAAATTGTTTCGGATTAAGCTTACAGTGAATTGAGTGCATGTTTCCGGGAGGCTTCATGTCTATTTTTCGAATAGAAAAGTCGGTCCGTCAAGACTAGTTAGTTAGTTGAGTTTCAACTGCAATCAAGGCATTACTAAGTGTACATTCGAGACGGGGAATCTCATATTTACGGTTTGGACTTGTTGTATTCGGTTGTTGGTGAGAACTGTATATCATGTGTGCTTACATCTAATAAAGATTGTAATAATTCTAACGGCATTTTGACATCGACAACGGCAAATTGACATCCTACAAATTCGTAACAAAATTCACTTAAAATCACGTTGTATATACTTTTAAAGCTCAAGACCCTGATTTGGGGGCCATATCTCAGATTAAAGACCAAATTCGTACCTGTAGTTAGATGTGTCGAGAGGCTGGCTGCATGCCAGCTCGACGCGTCGCATTCTTGAGGCCATTGTACAATATAGAATTTTACAAAGTAGGTGGGAACAAATTGCAATACAAAAATAATGTTTTTTTTAACAACGGACTCGAGTTCCGTACCCTTTTTAACCGACTTCGAAAAAAGGAGGAGGTTCTCAATTCGTCGGGATCTTTTTTTTTTTGTTGCTTTTTTTTATGTATGTTCGCCGATAACTCCGTGATTTATGATCCGATTTACGTGATTCTTTTTTAGTTCGACGCGGAATAGCTTCCAATTGGTCTCCTAAAAATTTTACATAGTTTGGCCCAGTAGTTTTCATTTTACGAACATTTTTTTGATCCCGGTTCTTGGGACCTATATTTTTTAAGAAGCGCGGCACCATTCGTAGGTCCACCCACCCATACATAGCTAGACACTAAAAAGTAACAAATAAAATTTAAAAACTTCGTTTAAAAAAACCGACTTCAAAAACGAAAAAACTAAAATGTATAAAATAACTTATTTCTTAAGCTATTATTATTAATATATATTATCTAAAACATCTTGAAGTCGGTGCAAAGTAAAACATAAAAATTACTATATTTTGAAAATTACTAAGCACCGACTTTAAGATGTTTTAGATAATATATATTAATAATAATAGCTTAAGAAATAAGTTATTTTATACATTTTAGTTTCTTCGTTTTTGAAGTCGGTTTTTTTAAACGAAGTTTTTAAATTTTATTTACAACTGAATGTCGAAGAAAGTTTTAAGTATTTATACATGCTTCTTGTTCATTTTTGTTTTTTGTGTGACATTTATTCAATGATATTTGTGTTGTGGTGTACCTTACGAATAACTTATTATATTAATTTATTCTAATTTTAATATTAAACTTATACTAATGTAGAGTGTATATATTATACGCTGGTGTTGTGAGCAAGTGCATGTGCAGTGTGTGTCTTATGTCTATACCTATATATATTATCCTAACTGCTTAATTTGGGAATATGCAATGTTTTTGTAAACAAACGGTTTACAAAAACAATGCTGACTTGGTCTCGTTTGCCTAATGATATGTAATTATGTGTTTTTTAGTTTTCAATACTTTTATAAATGAAACACTGAGTGTAGAAACAGCTTAGCACAGTTTATATCCGCTCTAGAGTCCCTGATTCAGCTAAGTATAGAGCGATAATAACGTGTTCAAGTAACGATGTTGTTCAGTACTTGCCTTTCTGTTGTTCGACGGCCTAAATACGTTCATTCAATTAAAATTAGCCGAGTGCGTGTCAGTAAACATGCAGGTGTTAAGGATGGCCTTCTTCGAGCTTATTACATTGTAATTATTTTTAAAAGCGACAGGGACTTTTGAGCGGAAGAAATGTAATGATGATCTATTACAAGATGGAAAACATCAGTCCTAAATACTATCTAGAATACGAGACATCTTAAAAATAAGGTTACAAATAATATATCTTATCGATTAACATAAGCGATTTATGCGAATGAATTTCAACAGTTAATATAAAATATAAAAAATACTTACAGCACACGATTAATTTATTCAAAACAACTACAATTATAAAAAATATGGACGTTATAAAAATAAATTTTAATATAACTTTCAAATCCAAGATTTTTTTCCCTGCCTGTACCTACAGTTCTTTTAGACATCTTCAGCAGGATTTAATTTAGTTAATCAATCTGTATTCAAATATAAATTTTTGGTTGGAAAACTGCAAAGAAGGCATCTATTTGAACGAACTATATTTTCCCACACTCAATCCGACTGCTTATGTTTAAAACTATTTTATATCAGTGTTTAAGGAAAGTTGGTACTGAAATAAGATGATAGTACACCACATACACCGATCTCTTACAAGTACGATTTCTTTGTAATATTTTCTCTGTCAGAGAATATGTCTCGCAAATGTAATGCCGGACGTCCTCCAGCCTGATGGTCTGACGACTTGTGTAGGGTCGGCACTGGATGATGAAGGGAGGCGGAGGACTGGGAAGCGCGTTGCGGACTTGAGAAGGCCTACGTCCAGCGGTGGACTGAGATTGGGTGAAGACAAAGAAATATGTGATATGTACAGGAGTTATTTTTGCCTTGATTACCATATCAAAAATTGTAAGAAAAAACTATAAATAATCAAAGGAGTTTTGGGGTCGATTTTCATGAATAATAAGGTTCATTCAATTTTTGAAAAACAATTATCTTAAACAGGAATTGAAACTATAATCTTGAAAAAAGACCTGTATTACAACAACCCATAGTGTTGTTTATCAGAGTCATTTTGGTACGAGAGTGTCAAACGGTAAACTAAAAGAACCCTTTCTTGCCATTTTAATCACCAGCCCACTATTTAATTCTAAACTTTCCATATAATGTGTATATTAAAAAAAGCGAGTTAAGAAATTGAGCACCTCTTGGAATCATCTAATAAGTTAAAGTACAGAGAATCTAGGATTACGTAGGTACTTGAAAATATGTATCGGTTTATAAAAAGGCACACTTGATAAAATCACGGGTATAAAGCAATCCTATATATTACAGGATCTTTATCTTCGCACCCATTAAGTTCAATCAATTAACTAATATTAATTTGTAATAGATTTTGTACTGCGGCAATTAGGCTAAAACCGAAACTTGTAGCACATGAACACAGTCCTCCTTTATGTAATACAAGTTTGTGATATTTGTCCTAAATACAACAAGTACTCAAATTTCAAGTACACAGTAGAACAATAGCGTAACTGTAAAATAAATGAATATAAGCCGCTTAAACGTATTTAGTTCGAGGCAAAGACGTTAGTATACAAGTTTTGAACAAGACTTAGTGCTTTATTATTTTTTATATAAACATTTTTATTTGTAAGAGGCTTTTTTATGTATTATTTATTTTAAGATTTAACTCACTCACCAGACCTACATCTAAAAGTCTAAACGTGATCATTCATTGATAGCTTTATAAGACTCGTATAAATAACAGTATATATTAAATATTGGTATTTATTTTGAAATCAGAGACAGATGTTTCAATTTTAGTGGTATATAATTATGAAAAAAGGCACATTTGGTAGTAGAGAGAGATTTCTTTAGTGGAGATATAAATTACAAGATAACATATGAATCTATTCTTATAAGAGAAACATTCTATTTTGCTTAAAGGGTAAGCATTGCTATTCGGCGTGGTAACGCCGCCAGTCTTTTGGGAACGTTACCGGTAAGTGACAGTGGTTTGCGACCAATATTGTACTAATTGTATTTAGTTTTAGTATATAATATTAGTTTTCTATTTTATAGTTAAGTTTAATTTTTATAATAATTTAATTTAATAATAAAAGAGAATTATCAATAGAATATTATTTATGATTGAATATTATATTATAATACGTCAAATCAGTTCGTAGCAAAATTTTCATGTATAATGTGACAGTCCTAGATTTACATGAAATAAAATTCAATTTCAGTCTGACAGTTCACCGATCGAATACCATTAGTGAGCAAATTTTCAAGAATGTCTTTCTAGGACCTGTGTACTATAAATAAATTGAGACTAAATACCAGGCAAAGAGAATTCATCAATCATAGCCCGCCAAAACTTACTATTAACTTAGTTATTTGAAATCAATACTCCTTTAATTGATAAAGTTTGGACTGATTGTTTTGTTTGAAATCTAGATTATTCGAATGCTCTACAAAATTTTAAACAGATTGTGAAGATAATTTGCATTAGACAATAAGTTCATGGTAGGTGAGAAAATAAATTATTATGTTAAAAAATCTTATATAACATATATCAAAAATAAAATACATATTGAATATAAAAAAAACATTATTTATTATTATACACTGTATATCTTTCAAGACCACGGGCCATAAAAATGGATCCGGACTTTTAGAGGGCTTGCGTGGGGCCATGGGAAAGCCAACACGTAGGGGCCCCTTAACAAAAATGTAAATACAAATACAAAATAACTTTATAAGGCTTAAAAAAACAAAGTACAAAAATGAATAAATAATGAATGAAACACATTTTAGAGGCTAAAAACACTATACAGTTGAGTATGACTCTCAAACTATAATATAGGTATAATTTACTTGTAATATGAGTCAATCGGAGGTTCCTCAGGCCAATTGCCAGTGTTAAAATTTCACATCACCATGTAGTGTGTATGTTCGTCATGTTCATGTACATATATATAATGATGAGCGTGTGCGTGTGTGTGTCTGTAGAGAAGAGGATAAGAAGGAAGAAAATAGGATAAAAGTTGTAAGTTTATAATGTTACTTAACGAGCACTTCAGTAGCATCATAATTAAGTGAGAGTAAATATTTATAGACCTTCTTCTTAACTTTATATTTTGTGAGTGAATAAATTTCTCAATATAAATTAATTTTATTATACAAACGACTGCGTAGCTATTTACTACTGTTGTGCTACAACGTATTGTAGGACATATTATGTCATGTATCCTTTTACGTTCAAAAATGGTGGGGTCAAATGTTAATTTACTGTGCGTTTTCAAAATTAGTTAAATCTAAATGTGTCTTGACACTGACCGGAGATTATCCCTGTCTACACCATATAATAATGCACCGAAGGACAAGCCCCGGCCAGTACAGGACTATTGTGAGAAATGAGATCAAAAAGTACCGGGCTTTTGGGGTGAACTACTACTGGTACTAGGTCGGGAAATATGGGGACTATGCCGTCTGCCCGTCGCAATGTTCGGGGAACATGGAAAACTGGGCAGACGGTGAGTCGCAACTCCCTGCATTGGCCCCAAAAAATGCCCTTAAAGGCAGGGCAACATGGTTATGAGTGGCTAAGGAGTGGAGAGCGATGGGCTGCAGGGTCACCGAAGCTACTTTTGACGTGATGCCATATATCACTTTCACCTCTGGAGCTTGAGTCTTAACTCTAGCGATCTCCACTCCGTGTCGGCTGGTTAAGGCAAGCACAAAGGCTTGCCTTGGCCCCCAAAGTAAGTCACCTAAGGCTTCGCCGCAAAGCCCCCCCCCCCTGCGGGTTTATTATTATTATTCTTTGTATGTGTGATTGTATCTAAATGTTCAAATTCAGTTTTAAATAAACACTTCAACAAGGAACACGTAGACAAAAAGTAGAACGGTAACATACTAGTATATGCGAGATAATGTAGTAGGTACGAGTATTAGCTAAGATATCCAATATTCAACGGCATAGGGTAAATATCAAGTGATCTTAATTATCGGAAAGCCCACACCTCTTGACTGCTAAAATGGTTTTGTGTACGTGTATATGTATAGTATTTATTTTTTACTAATTACGCAGTTAAAATTCTTAACTTTTGCTGCTGTAGTATAGAGGTGACATAATATTGTTTTAGTTCGATAAGCAAATCTTTAATATTCTTTAACATATCTTACACCAACCCGCAACCCACGCTATACTCTCTATATTGTCTCTTGTCTTTTTATTCTATCGTCTATTTTTATTCTTTTTTCATTCATCATCTATTCTTTTTACTAACACATCGTTTAGACACACATTACGTAGTAATATCTAATCCGTGGATACTTATCTGATCTTAACTACTCTATACAATATAACCCATTAATGTGTTCGGAAATATTTATAATCCTACACAAAAGTATTGTTTAATCGAAACATTCTAATGATGATTTGATGTAACACGAATGTGCAGGCTTTGCTGGTATAAGACCAGCAACGCCTGCATATTTGTGTTATATCAATCATTGTTGCTATACACATATTAATAATGTATATATTTGGATATATATAATATTAATATGTGTTATTGTCTATTTTCTTTTTCTTAATTAATGTATTGTGTAATATCTATGTACCCTATTAATTACTTGTATTTGATTTGCACACCACCGTCATACACTCTTGATTCCTTTCACACAATACACAGCCCGGGTTGTCTGGACGAGATCTGTAAATGATTTACTCTATGTGCAGGTCGTGAACAATAAAGTATTTTCTATCTATCTATCTAAATTCTTACCTTGCCCCAAACGAAATAGAATCATAATGCTTAATATTTTTGCACAATCGAAAAGGAGAAAACTGATTAAGCTTTTCATACTAAAAACTAGCATGAATATATCATATTTATGGGCACAACACGTTGCATAAAATATGTAGCAATATGAGCAAAACGTGCGAATAACGCAGGCTACATATGAAACATTATTTCATTGGTCTTACTTTCACATAGATTTCTCTTGGGGAATGCGGGATAGTGTTGTACATGGCTAGGATTTCATGAACCCAGTCGTCCCTGTATTAACATCTAATTTACATAGAACATAAACATTTAAATCCACTGACTAACAGCTTTATCATTAATAGGTATCTAGTTGGTTTGCGCTTAACGCAACTTTTTCATGTCCATCAGACCTCATTACATCATACTTAATAGTTTAAGAGCCAGTGATCGGCTACATGTATGTATTTGACCAGACCTGAGGTTTTGTACATTGAGGCCCCTACACCTACCATGTATGGTACGAGGACTCACTAAGCTCAAAGTGGTGGACGCGACGAGCGCTCAGGTAAGACAGTATTGATTTTTGACGTATTTTAAATCCATTTGACCAGGGCTGCCGTTCTGATACCCAAAGTAGACGTCTGCCGCGATCAATATAAGTTTTTAAGACTACAATGAAAAAAATTGGCAGATCTGGTCAATTACTATCTCATTTTTTTAGTATATTCAAAATTGTCTGCCATAATGTAAAACCGAGCGATAATGGTCTGCCATTCTTATTTTCCGATAGTAATAGGCCTATATTTTCAAATATCAAAACGGCAGCCCTGGTCAAATGGATTTAAAATTCGTCAAAAATCGATACTGTCTTACCTCAGCGCTCGTGGCGTCCACCACTTTGAGCTTAGTGAGTCCCCGTACCATACATGGTAGGTATAGGGGTCTCAATGTACAAAACGTCAGGTCTGGTCAAATATATACAGGTAGCCGATCACTGGCTCTTAAGCTATAATATGTTCATAAATCACATAGGTCACTTATCTTACACACGTATATTATCTACAACCAATAATTTCTTTATAAAACCTAAAATACATAAAAAAACTGTGAAATCACTAAACTTTTTATATTACACCAAAACATACTTTTTAAGGACCCAGATTTAATTTGTGTAAGAAAAAAGACTATTTGAATTTGTAAGCCGCATTTTTAGTAAACAAGGTTTGCACTCAGCATATTGCTGAGCCGAAATTATATCCGACACAAGACGAATGTATCACCAACAGTGTTTTCATTAATTCTATTTGCATATAGGTACATATTTAAATCTATCTAATGTAGACCACACTATCTACATTACTTTATACAAGTATTATGGGTTGGTGTCAATAGCAAATAAGTTTAATTGACTAACGGTTGGGTCTGTACACTAAAATGCATTTCGACGACCTTGAACTACATTTTTTGACATAAATTTTTCGTTAAAGTAGTTACATGATAATATTACATGCACATATTACAATTATAACGAAAAAATTATGTCAACACAAATGTTTTGACAAAGTTACAAGGTTCTACACTTACGCCGACGATATTTCTTATGTTTATATATTGTTAAGACCTAGACGCCGACAGAAACGAATTCACAATTGCATCATACCTGTAAAATAAAACCCATTTTATTACCACACCATAGTTCACGCGGCCGGGGAGACATATTGCATCTGTGCTGTATATAGCAGTGAGGGACGGCAGTCGAGCGATAACCACGAGCGAAGCTAGACTTTTTTTATGGAATTCCGACCTTATGCAATCCGTTTGGGCTTGTTGTGTTCTATTATATTTGTACCTGTGTTATACGTGTTTGTATATTTCTAATAAACGCTATAATAATTCCAACGCCATTTTAATTCGAGTCTCGCGACTCGTTACAATATTCTATTTCCGACCTCAAAAACCTGATTTTGTAATTCGAATGCTTTGTGAACAGTCCTTTTCCACGGAAGTACAGTAAATTATTAAGGAACAACCAAAAACTTGACATAACGACTTAGTATCGACTTTTAACTTGGAACACGTGTCATGCCTGTTCTGAAAACACGAACAGTTCTTTGACACACGTTTCGGAGAATGAAATAACTTGCAAAGTCATGTCTCAAAGGCTGTCAACTAGGGTGAACTTTTTAGATTTAGAGAGGTCTTCAAGTTTTAGGTGCTCTCACCGAGTTGACGCTGCCGGTGTGGTTCAAACAAGTTGTGACACCTTTGCCTTTAACGTTATTTAGAAGACACGAGCGAGCTATTCAAAGGATATTCTATTAGAAAGTTTAAGTAACTTAGTTTTCTACATAAGTAGTCATGAAAGGGATCTACGTGATCAAGTGTATGTAATGTTATGAAGAGGCAGATTTTGCTGTACATGAAGATAATTGGTGTTTGTATTTTGCTTGTACTTAAAATTAACAGGTATTTTCGATGTTGTGTAGTAATTCCTAATTCGTTATATAATTATATTTATATGATTGTAATCATATGTATGTTTGTGTATATATATATATATATATATATATATATATATATATATATATATATACGTATGTAAATATAATATTCTTTTTGTAATTTATGTACTGTGTAAACTTACCATTATTTATAGAGGACACCACCGTTATTTTTAAAACTATTAATATCTGCCAAGGGTTGCCTGGAAGAGAAATGCTTTTTAACCAAAAGTCTGCCCGTTGTACTATATTTTACATTTACTCATTTTGTTTTTTAATTTTACGAGCTCAGTAGCCAGTCAGACGGCCCATCTGATGGCAAGCGGTTGCCATCGCCTTTGGACATTTGTAACACCTATGATATATACCTATACCATATACCATACCATACTTTAGACAAGAAGGGGTGGCCATTCAGACGGGCATTTGCTGTGGTAGGGTATTTACCCTACCACGTGGTTGTGGGAATGGTCGCCTGGCCGCAGGAATTTGTATTGTATATGTAGAGACGATAGTTCTCTAATTGGTACGATCTTATCATATACCTTTTGCTTTATATTTTTTTCTTCTTCAGCCAATCTCAGTCCACTGCTGAACGTAGGCCTCTCCAAGTACGCGCCACATATCCCGGTCTTCTGTCTTCCTCATCCAGCCCCTGCTGGCGACCTTACGCAGGTCGTCAGTCCACCGAGCTGGCAGGCGTCCTACGCTACGTTTACCGACACGTGGTCTCAACTCTTGCTTTATATACTCTTATTAAACTCTAAACTTGAATCTATTAATATAAAATTGCTTAAATTAAATAATGTTACTTTTTAAATACTTTCGTATTTATTCGAAGATAAATATCATTATTATAAAACTCAGTATACATTGAAGGGTCCTTACTTCTTCTGAAGAACATTTGCCCTTAATTATAATCGGCTCTCTCAACTTTAAGGCCGCGTCTGCATTGCTAAGGTAAAAGCGATGCGGTTTTTAAAGCTTTTAATTTTTAACAAATACTTGACACGTCGCTGTCTCTATACAATCGCAGCCTTACAGCTCGGCTAAAACTTCTTTGCTGCGAGCGACAGCTGATAGCGATAGGATGAGCGAAATAAACAAAAGTACTGAGAATGAGATGTATGTAGCTTGCCACAAGCCGTCGCGTCAACCGCCAATGCGTTTCTCGACGTGCCGCCAGCCGTTAAGCCCAAGGTCTTGGCAAGGCCGTATCGCCGCCGGATTTACGGCATAATATGAAGTGGGACAATACAATTGGTTAATGATAAACGTAATGATATTTCTTGGTAATTTGAGTATAAAGTTAGGATTAGCCGATAGCGACTTTCTTATCTAGTAAAGTGACTAGATGTCGAAGTCGCTGTCGCGAAATCCTCCAATATGGCCGTTGCCTTAAGGCAGACATGCCCTAGTTTGTTCTAGCATCATCAATTAACGAGAACAAGTTCTGTAATAATATCGAAATAGTTTGCCGTCTTTGAATTATATGAAACGATTATTATTTATTACGGCCTCACGGTCTGTGAATAGTTTGGGTGCTTTTCATTAGTTCTAGTAATCCAAATAAGTATAGTCCTTTTGATTTTCCGTTTGAAATACCGGTTAAATGTGGTTTGGTTATTTATGTTAATTTTAGATAACGGTAAAAAATATATATCGTTATAAAACTTACCATTATTTTTAGCCATTTTACCGGTAAAAAATGTAACTTTAATACTATTTTATCGGTATTATACCGTTATAACAATGTTTTATTACCATCGTCACTTTCTTTAACTCGCAAAGATTGTCAAACAGCACTGTGCTAAGAATGCACGTAATATTTAGTTATGTTTGTCGATTGTTTCGGTAGCATGCAGTCATAATAAACCCAATTCTTAAACATGGCAACGTCGCTTGAAATAACGTAAAAAATACGGATACGTATAAAGTTATAAATACGATTTTTAACGTTATATTAAAACATTAAAATTATAAAAGTTACGGTAAAAAAATATACCCGTATGACAGTACCTTTTTCGAAAGTACCAGTAATAATCTATATTTTTAAAGGTCATTTGATAACGTTTTCAAGCTTTGCTTCAAAGTATAAATCTCGGAAATTACCTACCACTAGCGAGAAATAACAAACATTTGAAACCAAATAATGTACTGTAGAAAAGCACAAAAATAAAGAAATAATGTAAATAAATATATTCTATACATGGGCCAAAGAGACCAGATAAAAAAGGTCATTCACCTAAAAACTACTGTGGAGTTGACAATCTATTATCTATCTCTTTCCATCTCGTGTATTTGTCGTAATTTGTCTGTCTTTGTCGTAAGATCAAGACGGGTTCGCCAACATTCGGGCGCCATTTTATAGTAAGAGTTACTGTTTTTAGTTCATTCCGTTTCGGAACGCGCTCGTGGTGATTCTTGTTATTTGTAGAAGTTTTATTGTAGATGACGTGATGGATAAATTTATTATACATGTTACAGATTCTGATTCTACAGACTCAGAACAATCGGCGTCAGACTGAATAAACAATGATTTCTTTAAAAAAATGTTTCACTTTTATCCTCATTTCCATAAACATTATTATTATTCTCATTTCAACTCAATTTCTTTATATTAATTGTTACATTTTTAGAATAACATATTAATAAATAAATTGTCTACTCAAATATATAATACAACTTTCAAAAAGTTACGCACCCCTGTATTTTCTAATGACCTTGCATTGGTTTTGTTTACATTTGGTATCGCTTCTCGTTGGCCCTACTATAGTATATTTACTTTTACTGCGTCGATCCAAAGCACGGACGTAAAAAATAATCCCTCTCATATTGGACATGCGTTGTCCAGGGACCTAATCGAAATGGACATCGGGGTTGATAACGTTCGCAACAAACCGTCAATACGTTGTACAAACATTACCTTCGTCCCATACAAATAAAAGTACACGAAAGGCTTTTTTCGCTTCATCCATACCGAACAGATATATTTGGGGCAGGTATAAATTTTGAGAGACAATTTTATATTCCATGGCGCGCATACTAGGCTTGTACATAAATACATTTAGTTTTTGGCTTTAGAATATAGAATAAATATATGTAATGGTTAGAGGGTTTATTTCTGTCCTTCAATTTGGATGAATCAACTAAAGTGAACTCTCACAACGAAGTAAAAGTATAGACGTAGCCTATGTGAACAAAAGCATCAAATGAAGTGACGAAGCATGTTTTAAATGTGCGTGTGGGTAAATTTATGTATCACTTTATTTATACACTTTTCATCAAAAAAATCGGCAAGTACAATTCAGGCGGCATTTAAATAAAAAAGAGGATTGATATTATTAAAAAAAATAAGCCAATAAATAACTGGCAGCTTAGTCTACACAATGGCAAACCACAATTCTAAATTTGAATTTAAATTTTCTATTTTTCATCCAATAAATGAATGTGGAGATAGTTCTCAATGTGTATTTCGTCGGAATTTCTGCATTAATTATTTTTTTTTATATCGTTTTTTAATCATGATTATAGATGGGCAATCCACCGGGTTTAAACCCGGTGCTTTGATAAAGACCCGATAAACACCTGCAAGCACCCATAAACACCCAGAAAATTGGGTATCTATTTAATTTTTTATTATTTATAATATTTATGGCTTGGCCACTAGGCCTTTAAGCCAGGGTGTCTATTTCATTTGATGAAATTAAATTAGTGATGTTGAAAAATATGTTTTTATAGTGGTTTTCATTCATTTCATTTCTTTGTAGGCAACATTAATTAGATCATGGAGGGTAAAATAAAATGGAACGAGATAAAAACGAAATTTCAAAACATTTTCTATTATTTTAACTTTTGAATAGCTCATTTTATGTTGTAGTGTGCAATTAGCGTTGAAGACTCGTGAGATTGTTAGTTGTCATATTGTTGTTCATTTGTAAGTTGATTTACATGATAACCCTTAGCTTCCTGTAAATACTTTAAGATTTGTTCATGGCATTTGCACACATGGCTTAATATACTTAAATTCCTCCGCCACTAATTTGCTGAAGAACTTATTTCTTTTGTCTTCTTCCTCTTCATATAAATTAAAAAGCACATTCTGAACAATTAGACTTCAAAACTGCGTTATCTTTTAATTCTTTCCTTCTTTTTATACTCATGGGGACAGAAAGAATAGATGGAGAACTTGGTGTATGTAGCTTTGTTGGTGACAGTAAATCATCTAAACATTGTGTCTCACTATCTAAAATGTTTGGTGACCGATCCCGATAGCAGTCTGTTCTTTTTCTCTCCTATGATTACACAATAAAAATAAAATTAGTTGGGCTATAATACCTACATGAAGAATTTATTTACAATGATAATGGAGAATCCGATAGTGATTGATTGTTAAGTATTTGTTTTTGATTAGTACCAGAAAAAAGTTTTTTCTTGCATTATTTTAATTCACCTAATTATGTATAATTCAATAAAAGAATAATAATTACAAACTAAATGTCATTTATGTATAGAAATCATTTACACCCGAAATTTGGGTGGAAATCGGGTGTTTATCCCAAAACACACAAAACACCCGGTTTAAACCCACCTGGGTTTAAACCCGGGTGGGTGGATTGCCCATCTATAACCGTGATTGTCTGTTCAGCTCTGTGACACCTTGCCAAAGAGATTTTTTCTTAACAAATATAGATACCTCGCCTACGGAAGCCGCCCAAGTAGTTACGTTGCTGTTGCTATTGCTGCTATTACCACTGTTGTATAAGGGACCTTTATGAGATTGTTGGCTTATGCATGAGACAACTGGGGGAGATTTCGTCAGTACCGCTGCTAAACGCGAGCTGTTGGGTGATCCTCGGCAACATGACATCCATTGGACTGGCTGGCCAAAAAATTTGAACACTATGCGTACCATAGATAATTTTAATACATGCGATTCATGTCACAAGCTACTGTTAGTTAAATCGAAAAAAAAAATTAAAATTTTATAAGATCATTTTATACTTATAAATTACTTTTCACTGAATTATTATTTAATTTACATAAATTTAAGCTAAATTTACGATTAGTGAGGAAAAAAATACTGGCTGGTAGAATGCCACAGAAAAAAAAATACTTTACGTTTCATCAGATTTAGATGTGAATTTAACGCCTGATTTTATTAGATAAGTAGTTGATTGTTTAACTAGTCAGTTGTTTACTTTCCTCATATTCAAAATGAAAAGCAGACTGTTAACCTCGGGTGAAAGACCTTAGTGCTCTCGCTACACTCGTGCGCCAAACCATCTCATGCCTAAATATGTCACTTTCACTTCTCGTGTAACAATCTACTATTGCCGCCTTTACGTTCCAACAAAATTCCATTTAAAAGAATGCCCCACAGTCACATTATGGAAATAACAACAAGATGGGCACATTTAGATAGGTGGTGTTGAAACAGGCCGCGTTTTTATAAAAGTCATCCTTTCCAGCGAATTAAATTTATTCAAAGCAAACATTCCCACAATTTAAAATCCAACCGACTCGGCAAAAAGTTGACTTGCGTCGTGGAAATTTTCCACAAATTGTAAACAAAATGCACGTTGCGACAGTAACAAAAGAGGAAGAATTTAATATCTAGAGGCGTACGGAATGTAACGGTAACAATTTGTTTTCTTCCCGTTAACATTCTTTTTTAGGGTTTCACATACTTATTGTGTTGTTTTGTTCTCATTTATTTCTGTGTTACGGATCAGTTGTCTGTTGAACAAATATCATTGGACTCCGTTGCTACAGTGTTCGCATATGAAACTCGTGATATATGAAGCGATGGGCGGGCTGTTTATTTTTGCCTTTTATTGTTTACTTTTTTGTATGAAAATTGCGTGTTTTATTACATGCTGAAGAACAATAATAAACATGTCGTGATCTTATGTTTATGTTCACTTATTTTTATGATATTTAACTGTAGGTAATAATAAGCTTACCTATCTAACATTTAAGAGCTGTGCTCTTGTCGGTGGCGCCTCCTTAAATCTTCTCTATTATGGGGTCAGCTGTTTTACTTCATTGCATGGCACAACTCCTAGCTTTTTCTTAAATTTTATCCATGAAAATATAATCAGCTTACTTATGGCAGTTCGTAATTTTTTATGTTATATATTCATTGTATAATCCAACTTTATTAAATAACAATTTCAAATATGTATTTTTCACTTAAACCCAACATTAGATATAGTCTCTTATTCTTTCTTGATTAAGTTTGCTTTACGATTATCCAGATTAATAACCATATAAGTAGAAAAATCGTACAATATGTCAAAAAAAGTAGTGTAGATTAAATAACACTTTATTGTTCACCAAAATAAATAATTACAATAACAAAATGCATATTACAATACTTACTCTTTCAGGCAATCTAGCTCTAATTAAATTCTTAACTAATCTGGCGATATAGGTGGAGCAGAAAAAAGATAGGTCTGTACAATCAAATCAATCAAAATATATACGTTTCACAGCTACGATCGAAAAAAATACATTAGGGAATAAACAAGACGTTCTATCGTGAAACAGAAGAAAAACTAACAAATCATTTCCCCGAAGGAGTTATGAAGCAAGAGGTAATTACCAACAACATATCTATCTGAAATAGATAGTTCTAGGAAAGTAGATAAGAGATACATAATGCGTATTGATTCCAGAAAATCCATGTTTCGAGATCAAAGAGTAGGTTTTACGCACTTCGGCTATGAGTCCATTAGAACGGCGAGGTATAACGTAATAGTATTGGGAACGTATTGGATTGTGAGAGGATCAAAGGAGTTAAGCTCACACGAATATCAGCTAGTTTGATTCCCTTTGAGATTTACTTTGTATGTGCGCATTGTTGTGGTTGACGTGGAATTTGTGATGGGATGGATTTATTTTGTAGCATGTTGCGTGAAGATTTTATAAAGTGGATAAGATAGGGTTGTACTTAACAGAAACGAAAGCTCTGTTCGTGGTGTGAGCATAACTACAAAATCCATCTCGTTTAAAATGAGTATATAACCTCATAAAAAGCATGACTGTTGCTCTTTTATTTGAGAATGATATTGTCTAAAGTCAAACAAAATTTAATGAATTTTGTACAGTTAAAAAGAATTTTAATGTTTTTTTTTATATTAAACCGTAAGGGATGGGCGTTTTTACATAAATGTTTTGGGTATTAGGTACATATTTTTTTGGGTTGTGTATGTGTCTTACCTGTGTAGGTATATGTTTCTGTTCTGTTGTGACATATTTGTGATTTTTGTATATACGAGTACATATATTGTGTATTGTTTCTTGTGTTGTTGTAGTGTAGTGAGTGTTGTAGTGTAGTTCTGGTTGTAGTGTGTATTGTAATCGTATATATATTGTGGAAGTTTGTCATTTTTACGAAACCATTATCAGGGCGTGGACTGATACGCACTTGGCCGTATTTTATTATATTCCTATGTCAATATTCCATCAATCTCTCTTCACGCTCTTCAACATGATTTTGCTAAAATCTGTGAACAAAGGGAAAGTCAGAAAACAAAGGATAATTTTCCCGGAAAATGTTAAATTATCTTTGGAAAACTAAAACTTCGTTAACGGAAAGTCGTGCCTAAGACTACTTATTGTTCCAAACTATAGTTATAGTTATGAGCCTGCGATTATTAATTAGCATGCAGAAACTAATTATAGTTAGTTAAGTATAGTTATAATTAGTATGTAATAAGTAGGTAGATGTGGTGTGGTAGCTTAGTAGCTAAGGCATCCGGGTTCAATTTCGATGACATGGATTCGAATCCCGACAAGGATCTGTGTACCGCTTAAGTGGTCGTTATAACCTATTGTAATTTATTAAGATTTCGGAACTAGTACATATAGTAAAACTACGCTTTAACGGTTTTAAGCGCGGTATTTTACTTGGTTTTTTATTGCCAACGTTTGGACCACTTTTCAGTAGGCGTGATCACGGAAGACAAGGATGTCAAGTGTCCGTGAGTAATGTTAATGTTTTTATTTAGCATACCGCCAGCTAGTTCATTTTAATTATTTACTTAAATTTTTCGTTTGTGGCTATTATTTAGTAACTATATATACATACTAGCAATCGCGGCAGACGTCGTCCTGCCCAATAAAAATAGGGGTTGATCGTAGAGGGTTGAAAATTTAGGCTTTTATGTATTTTTTAATACTGTATCATAAAAAAAATATTTATTATAAAAAATATAAGGTGTCGACTACCCTTAAAATTTAGGGGGATTAAAAATAGATGTTGTCCAATTGTCAAACCTACCCAATATGCACTCAAAATTTCATGAGAACCGGTCAAGCCATTTCGGAGGAGTTTAACTACAAACACCGCGACACGAGAATTTTATATATAAGATTATCGCTAAATTCCTTTGTCAGAATAACTTATTCATCAATATCTTTACACAAAGGGCTTTGTAAGCATAACTGTGTGACGGTTAGCTATCATGTCTTATATGTCCATATATGACATATATAATTATATTATATTAAAATAATATCTGCTAGTTCTTTCGCGTATAGTTAGAATTTATTGTACCTTGCAATCTCAGATGAACAAAATAAGCAGACTGAGCCCCAAGTGCAGCCGGATAAAGGAAGCCAATTCCGGCGCAGTCCGTTACGAGAACTTAGTATTCAATCATCGGATTAATATGGATAAAGGTGAATAGATTCCAGTCGATATATTACTATTTATCACACACTGATGTAAATCACGTTTATACTAAATACATTTAAGCACACAACTTAAAAAACATTACACTGCATTTGACGCTTTTGTTCACGTATGGGGCTTCTATACTTGTTTTTTTGTTCGAGCTTGTAAGACACATAAATCGAAATTACGGCCTATGTGGTTGAGCGGGCTCAGCCCTTGCTGGCCTACCTACCTTCAACGCAGAGGCTCCGGGTTCGATTTCTGGCAAACCCATAACACAAGCGTAACTTGCTTAGTTTAGGGATATATAATATGTTAGTTTACCGATTATTTATTTATTATTTAAAAGAAACTAATTGTTTTCTTAATACCTAAAGCTTTCATTGAAATTCTCTTATGTTATGCTACTAAACTCATAGGGAGTATTAACAACTACATTTCTTTTCCTTTTGACATATCTTCAATTTTATTTACCGATATTGATACTCCATAGTTCAGCTACAAAAATAATTTGATTATAAGTATGTATCTCTCCTCTTAAGGAGTCGTGTATCGATTCGATAGTTTATGTTGCCGATACAAAAACTGAGATCGTTTTATTATCGTTTTGACGAAGGCGATTTGGGCCATGTCATGGTGCTATTTTGTATCGTGTGCGGTACACAATATGAACTGTGAGTTTTATAGCCTCTTCAGTTTTATTACTTTACCTATAAAACGATTTTTCTCACCTTTTTATATTGTGTTTTTAGAGTTTCCTTTTATGGACATGGCTAAGGCGTATCTAGCGGTTTCGTCTGCTTCAATATATAAGGCTCTGTATTCCGCTGGAACTAAACTGGAGTGAAAATATTTTTTGTATATTGTCAATTAATATGTATCTACAGAATCTACACATAATATGCACGTGCAAACAATTACATAATTTATACACACAAACTTTTCAAAAATATCAAATAACGAGTGGTCGAGGCCACAGGCGATTGGAAGGCTGGAGCTTACCTCGCCCGAAGAATTAGCAAGGTAATGCTGCCAGCTTTGTAGGCACGCTGCCCAACGACAGCGGTCTGGTTGCGCTGGACCAATTGTAGGGTATAGTGTTTTATTTTGGTGTATAAATTTGGTACGGGTTTTTTTAAATTGTATATATAGTTTATTCTAAGACTACGATTTTAATTAGGTTTGTATATTTGTAATTTATAGTTAATCTTTATGTTAGTTTTATTCAATAATTTCATTAGAAATTAGTATTAGTATATTAAGCCAATCATAATAAAATATTACCTATTTCGATTATATTTTCAATTAATAGTTACATTTAAATTTCGAAGGTATGTTTTTATTAAAATCGGTTTTAAACAGTAATAATTAAGTATAATAATTACTTAATTCAAAGAAGACCTTGAGATGGATAGTTTGTGCATGATTCGTGTATGTAACATAATATAGTACTAGCTGCGCTGTGCTAATGGAAAAATTATTCACATTATATCTTTATAAATTATAGCGTGTGTTATTCTGATGTGTAAGCTATACTATTGTAAAGTTTCATCAAAATCCATATGGTAGTTTTTGCGTGAAAGAGTAACAAACATACATTCATACATTCTTACAAACTTACGCGTTTATAGTATTAGAAGGGTTAGTAGGGTAAGGTTGGGCTTGAACTTGCAAACCAGAACAAACAATAGGTATGTTAAAAATTCTGTATTTTCAAGTAAACTATTTAAACTAACCTTGGTTCATGTTACATGCATAGTTTCGGAACTTTGCGAACAGGTATTTCCTCAGGTAACTTATATGCCTGGCAAGTTGTTAGAACTTTTGAGAATGTCATATGTCCATGGAATTGTAGCATAATTGGGTTTCTTTACGTAGGTTTTTTGAATAAAATATAGTATTTTTGTTTTTAAGCTGTAAAAATATACTACTTTTGGGAAAGTTAGGTGAAAAGAATAGTACGTTTATTTTTAATTATTTATTTTATTTCTTTCATTATTGCATTTTCCATGTGTATGTATTACTACTTTTTTATTTGGCCAGCAAATATCCATCCATGTGTGTAAAATTTATTGTTGGTTGCATGTTTGTGACTTTGTGTGGTGTTATAATTTATTGTTTAATTGTTGTGACCACATGTATCTTAAAAACATGTGTAAAAAATGTTTCACTTCATTTGACGGTTTTATTTAGATAGACTCCGTTTATACTTTTATTTTTCTAAGATCTACAAGTATAAAATTTTAAGAGAAAACGTATATAGGTATACTTTATACGACTTATTGACTCTTCGGTAGATCAGAGGGCTGGTTCCTACGAGGTAACGTATCCAGCCTTCTTCGAACCTTACTCATTGACTTGGATGACCTAGGCTCAGTATGCTACTTATAGTCTTAAGGGTATTAGAAGTCAGAATAGAAGTGTCGAAGGAAAAGACATATTGTGCCGACTCGAATTGATTGGGATATCGTGAAAGAAAGGAGAGAGAGAGTCTTAAGGGATTATTGGTAAAATACTATATATGTTAAGTTTCCATTATTGTACTAGTTTATAGAAATAAGTTAAATTATCATGTTAATATAATAAATAAAAACTAAATCCCGTTGAAAAATTTGTGTAAGTATAAACATGAATTTAAATTACTACATTTAATAATAACATTTATATGCTCGACTGTGACTTACGCTAGCTATAGTAGCAGCGAAGTCAATGTATGGAAATTTATTTGATGGCTGTGCAAAGTTTTATAACCGCAGGGTCGTGTAGTTTATTCGGGCAGATTTATTAGTGAACCACCTTCACCCAAAATCGTAACCTGGAAACGTTAATTCAAGGCCTTTGTGTCACTTTACGGCTTCGGTCCTAAATTACTATGAGAAACGCGTGATGCGTTTACATATATTTGTATTTTCAGTGACTACGCTTCATATTTTTTAATTCTTTGAAACAAATATTTCAAACATCAGTTGTTAGTAAACTTATTGATAAGATTCAAAAGGTATGTAATGTTTCTATTTAGATTTGATCATAACGGGCCTTATTTATAATAATCTCGTTAAGCAAGGATTAGCCATCTATTAAGTAAGTAATTTAATAATATCCTAGTAAATTTATAATGTTTGATTTTATAAAACTTTTAGCATTTCCTTTAAAAATTAGCACTTTAGCTACGGTAGCGCCACCAATTCAATGCCTTTTGTCGTTAATTTACAACCTCTTACCCTTAAGAGGAGTTTATGGATAAGATTTTTACTAATCAGTTGCTGAGCAGTTTCTTAAAATTTAACAAACGATTATAAGTATTGCCAAACTAGTTGTGTTTAGTTTTCCCGTTAGAAGTGTCACAGTATTAGATAGATTGAATAATTAATTTTGGTGTAATGTAACTTACTATTTATTTCTGTTCTTTTTCTAGATTATAAGTATCCATTTTTGGTTTAGATTTATTATGTATTGTTAGGGTAAAATGGAAATACTGTACTGGATACTTTTTAATAATAAAAAAATACTTTTATAGTTTCGGTATCTAAAGGTATTGAGGTACAAAAGTAGATATCTAAACTCAAGCTTTCTGCCCAGTACACCGTGTCATACCATGACCGTGGTAGGAACGTATCCGCCAAAAAATATTATCTGTATTGAAAGGTATTAGAATATACCCACTAGACCATTCCGTGACCGACCAAGACTAGCGTACCAGACACGGCCCGTCAACAATCGTCAGCGAGAATATTTTGCAGGTACCCTAATGGTACTACGTGCATGGGAGGCGACGTTGTGAAAACGGTCATCGTAGGGGTACTAACAGCGTATGATGACCGTCCTAAGCTCGTTTATGCCGTTTGTCGTAGTGCAGTATTTAAATATAGTACTGTAACGACTAACCTCCTGACTCGTCATGTATTAAGAAATATGTATTTAAATTACAATGGTAGAACGCCTCCACCATGTAATGGCCAGCGGTTTCAGAGTTGACTGGGATCTTTAGTAAGAGAGTGGTTCAGAGCATAAGTTTCATATTAGCAACGAAGATACAGTTTTACATAGATGTGTTCTACTCGCGCGCCGATACAGCTCTTTCTTCTCTTGTTTTGGGAGGCGTTCTATGATTGCAATTTAAAAGTATTATATTTCTTAATATACATGATGACCAAGAAGACGAAGTCGTTACAGTACCTATAAGCTGGTCTAATAGAGAAAGGCTTTGAAAATACTATTAATTGCATAATATTTTCATTAGTATCCATACCACGCCATATGACACGCGGATGATACGCACATTATACGCGGATGCTACGGGCATGATACGCTTTTGATATCGTATTATTTACAGTGCCTGATACTCTACGCCTGTACGCCTGTCTACACTATATATTAATGCATCCAAAGACAAGCACCGGCCCGGCCAGTGTAGGATTATTGTGGGAAATGAGAACAAAAGGTACCGGGCTATTGGGGAGAACTGCTTGTGGTACTAGGGCTCTATGAATATGGGGACTATGGCGTCTGCCCGTCGCAATGTTCCGAGAACATGGAAAAATGGGCAGACGGTGACTCGCCACTCTCTGCATGGGCCCTAAATATTGTTGTTACTGTAATACGATGTTATTGTGTGTATTTATAATGTAGAATGTAAACATCCTAATCTGTAACGTTTGTGTTTTTGTTACATACTGTTTAAGCGCCTACGTCATATAGATATGTATGAGTTAGTTTAATTTTCATATACCACTGAATAGAGTTTATAGTGGTTATTTCCCAGTATGTGAGTTTACACACCACATCCATGTTTTGAGTACAAATATTTGTGTTTCATTCTCTCCTCTAAAGTGGTTGTTGAAGCGTATGTAACATATCATGAACAAACAGCTTATAACGGGAAAATAAAATATTTCTGTCAGTCTACTTAAGACGATTCATTTTATGAATTTTATTCGTCTGACAGCAGACTGTAATCTTATTATTGTTAGATTAGAAAGATATCTTCTTATCTTAACAAAGCTTCACAGATGACAAAAAGAATTGAAAATAAAACCATATATTATTATATACCATATTATACAAAATTATTGGTATTTCAGGTATTAACTTTTCACTTTATAAAATCTAGGACCCGAGCCAAGCGCCACCTACCGGTTCCCATTGTGGATCTTAACCATCCGGGGACCCACTCAAACATACAAAAACAAAATTACTTCAGGTGATTAGGAGGATTCTAGAACCTGATCTCAGCGCCATCTGCCGGTTCCAACGGGATGAAAAGTATCCTATGTCCGTCTCCTGGTTCTAAGCTACCTCCTCACCAATTTTCAGCCAATCGGTGCAGCCGTTCTTGAGTTATAAATAGTGTAACTAACACGACATTGTTATATATATATATATATATATATATATATATATATGTCGGAGGGAAGCTATAATTGGATATATTGTTGACTTGATAAATAACGCACAATATCATTTGTTTACATTTTAATTACTTCTAAAATTCTTAATTTAATTTACTTTGATTTGTTAGATGTTTCTATAACTTAAAGATCGTTCTAACCTAATAAAAGTTATGAATATTGTAATTTAATAAACGACCAATGAGAGCAGAGCATGTCTAGAGCGGGGTCAGCGCCCTCTATACTTTGAGTAATATCTACTTGGGTAGACTGTGGAGTTTTTGTGACATTTGGTTGGTGGTCAACCTCAACAGGTCGAGTTGGACCTTTGAGAGTTTTAAAGAAAGTATTGAAGTTGAAAGTATGAGCGGGTGCCCTGAACCCGCTGCTCGGTCTAAACTATGTCATAATGTTGATCAAATCTAAATTAAAAGTGTATAAACCGTGGCTATTGTGTTTTATGCTCGCATTTTATCCTGATGACGCCCACTAAACCTGCAATAACTAAAGATGATGTCGTGAGAACGAGGCCGTTCTGCGACATATATATATATATATATATATATATATATATATATATATATATATATATATATTAAAAAACTCAGTAATTAACATTATTTTACCTTCTACGGATTTTTTTGGTTTGCGCTTAGTTGTTATGGAACATAACTTTTTTTAATAGTCTTATAATATTTAAATATGATGGTTTAATTTCATCCATTACGCCCATAACAAAAACCCCGAAACATAACTAACACTCTTCTTGGGGTGGTCGTGTAATGAGGGCATATACTATGACTGCATTGAACTCACGCGAGAACAATAAAAGCTACAAATAATGTTCACAAGTTATTACCCTTCATTTTATACGTACGATCATTAAAATATTTTACACGCATGGTAGGTGGTAGGTTTTATTACTTAAGTTATTTCGATTTTTTCCATCAAACATTTTCTTTGCGCTCTAATACCTGCGATACGCATCGGATGGTATCAGCTGGATTGTAATGAAACATTTAACGAGTAGCGTATATGCTACGGCTTCGTATATATGTTTGGTTTTGTATCTTACATTTTTACGTATTTTTACAAGCTTTTATTTAACTTGCAATGGATGTACCTATGTATGTATGTAAGTTCGGGTGGAATTTTGCAAGTTAAATTTGAACAACTTCCCGGTTTCCGAATGAGCTGAAATTTTGCACACATATGTAGATCGCGTGACAATGCAATAATACCATAGAGCTGATATGATGATGGAGTCGGAAGGTGGCCGTAGGAACTCCTCTACTAAACAAGATATACCCATCGTCTTTGGGCTCGTTTTACTTGTCTTGGCTAGCACTCTGCTGCCAAGTGCCAGGTGGAAGGGCAATTGCCCGACTGACTGGCTACCACCCCTGGTCTAAAGTATGTAGCCATAACAACCTTGAGTTGTGTTTCGGAATTAGTGACCAGGTTCCGGTCTCCCTTAAGAGAGCAGCAGCACATTTGTAGCACCTTTGGTGTTGTAAATGTCCATAGGTAATGGTAACCGCTTTCCATGACGTGGGCCGTCTGTCTCTCTGCTGAACTCACGCAATAAAAATAAAAATCTTACTTCGTAAACAATTACAGTGCAAATATGAAGAGTAAGAGTATATCTTAAAGACAATAAAGTAATGGAAACTCCCGTAAATAAGAGAGGAGTCCATATCTCTAATTTATTTTGTTTCGATGTTGTTACCGCACTGCGATAAGGAATAAATTCGGAATAAGCAACCAATGTGCTGTTATTAATGTTGTCGGTTTGTTCCAATGGTTTTGCTCATTAGACAAATATTCAGAATGAACATTTAAGAAGCTGTGTAAGTAAGTCGGAAGTTTATTTCTGCCAGTTATTTGTTTCTGTGTTGTTATATTTGGAAACATTGTTAGCGAGTGAGATTTGATTGCGATCTTGAGAATTTCTTTTGGGAAAATGTTATAGCAGTTATAATATTTGGACATATTGAAAGTAATAAAAAGAAATACTTTATTTGAAGAAATAACGACGCACTTACATTGCTTATATATTTTATGAAAATAGTATTAAGGAAATATCAGCAGTACACCACATTTCAGAAAACACAGTTTGGTCTCAGCTTATAGCTGTATCGGAATTATATTATTATAGTTATCATTCATAATTATACCTTCTCCAATATTGTTTTTTCATACTATATACATTTTTGAATAAAATTTTAGAAAATTTGTGTATTAAGATGGTTAATTATTTTTTTTACTTTTATATGTATAATTGATATTATAAATGTATAGATTTTGTTTATAAGACATTTAAACATCATTAGGTACATAGTGTAATTTATTGCAAAATCACAATGTACCTACATGTTTGTGAATATGAGTATGGGTATGTATGTGTGTGTGTTTAATATGTTTTAACTTATGTCAAACATGTTTTCCTGTAATAAATACAATAATTGTACTAAAACGGTATTCGAACGAAGAATAATGTATAGTTGTGTCCGCCATTTCGTTCATGAAGGACTTTTGTATTATATTTATTTTTTCTGAACATTCAAAACATCGAAACGAATCATTCGTGAAAATTTAAGATAAAATAAATAATAATAATAATAAAAACTTTTTTTTTTCAACACAACCAATTTACAAAGAAACCTGGTGTGTGAGTGTTGCGGCGGCACTGAGCTTAGCGGGACGCGAACTGTGTCAACTTTGCGGGAAAAGAAGTGTGGGACAATTTGGACGGGAATCGGGAAATAAGCACGCACTTACCTGGTTAATGGGAATGAAACGCGGCTCCTCTTCTCCACTGTGCACTTCACACACACTTTATTCTACTTTTATATTTATAATGTTTTATATTATATATGTATTTATTTTTAGTATTTTATATGTTTATTATATATTACAGTTGCGGCGCGGAGCGGGTAATTTATATTTATGTAGTGCGGGCGCGGTATATATTAAGTTATATTATGTTATTTTATTTACAAGGCGGAGCGAATTTAATTTATTTTATGATATGAAATGAATGACTGAAGTGACGTGCGAAATGGAAACGCGCCGTCACATTTGAAGGAAGAATTTTTAAATATGTCGAAGAAAAGTATGAATAGGTCGAAAGGATACTACATGGCGGTACCAGTGAGACTGGTGCCTGAAATAGATTTACCAAGCACTCTGTATGGCAGGTCACCAGTGCTCCGCTCTATGAACTAAGAATAAAGGATTTTTAAATTTAGCTTAAATAAGCTTACTTTAGATAGGACAGATACAATTATTTGAAAAAATGTACGTGATGTGTGTTATATATACATATACAGGTGAATGTTTCAATTGGACCTTCAGGGCCAAATTTTAAACTATTCTATAGCGAAATACACTCAAAGGAGCCTCTCAAGGCCGATTTTGATGAAAACTAAAATGGTATCAATAGATTTTTGTAAAATCAATTATCCTTGTCAGAAACCGTACCGGCTGATTTAGAAAAATTAATGTATTATATTTTTAAGACATTACTTTAAGCAAAACTTTGAAAATGTTGTGATACAACAACAACCATTTTAATTTATTTTGAACTTCTAAAAGTTTTCAGACGAAATTCTTTTACATATTCACGATTGAAATTGTAACAAGAAACTTTAATTAAAATATCCATAATACTTCAAATTTTCTTGTTAAAACGTCAAAGTTTTCAAATAATCAAAATAAACTTAAAACTGAACTAAATGTTGGAAGGTAGTTCGCATATACAATAATATATTTCTCGGGTCGCTGATTAAGTTAGGAAAATGATTATTATATAAAAGAAATATTTTAATTGTTCTTCAATATTACATTAAAACAACATTTTCATATCGCTAGATTTAGGCTGTGCTCGGGTGCAGTGAAAATGGTCAATTAATATAAATCTTTGTATGTCAGAAAGTAGGGCGCAAATCAAACTGAAAAGACCTTCTGAACCTTTACATTCGTGTACACAATGGTTCTTTAAAACTGTTTCCGTAATCATGCTAGAGATTTTGCAATAAGCTCCCAGCTGAGATTTTCTCTAAGTCCTACGATATGGGTTTAATCCCTTCGAGGCCAGCAGAATGCTGGTAGCATCTATGGTGTTGTAAATGTTCATAGGTATCAGCTTACCGTAAAGCAATGATGTTTTCTATTAGATGGGACGTCAGCCTGTTTGCTGTACTCCAATAAAATAAAATGTAATAAAAAAAACCTACGACGAGAACTAAGTGTATTCGTGATTCCCTACATTGTAAAGTCATTTTTAATCTATAAAGCACATACTTCATTTTATGCATTAAGATATAAAGCGTGCGCCTGTCTGCCTTCTTCTCTGTTCAATATTTTATTTCATTAAAACGTTTCTGTCCTTCAGCGCTAAAAATAAAACTACAATGAAGATGAGACGCTTGATTTCTTTTGTGTTTTTTACTTTTGTAGTGAACTTTATCCCACTATTTTCTACTACTTAACAGCTGTTGTACTTAATAAATAAATTAAAAAATAACTTTAATGAGATTAAATAGTATCCTGATAAAAAAAAACAATGATTAATTGCAGAGTTTGATATTGATCCAAAATTTTTGCTCTTGACTGAATAAACATCAGTGGGCGTTTATAGTACTGTCAACCTTCGTGATTCCTATCACAATATAGTGTTTTTGGTTTAATTAAATTATGTATTAGTCGTAGCTCATAGCTTCACTAAATTAGCACTACGTTCCCTTGAGGCCTGTAAACTTTCTTAGTAAATAGGCTTGTTAACTCAACATTAATTTTTCAGAACAGATTGTTAGTTTCCAAGACTAATATACATAAACGCACAGAGAAACAAAGTTTACGAATTTATTTAATACCTATACCTCATTAGCGCCGGGCATATAATAGTAAGTTTCGTTGACTTGCATTTTAATTTAGGGCCATTTTTCAATCATCAGAAACAGTCATTCATAGAAGAAAGTGTAACACGTAAAAAATAAAAATTTCAGTTGCATGAATAAAACAGTTGAATGACGTTTTTTGAACTTTTGAATTCGCTTGGGTAATAATTTATTCGACTGATAACTTTTATCTGACTTTTGAAAATCAGCCCTTAGACACAGAAAAATTGTTTACGTGAAAATACTTTTACGAGTATTTCAGAATGAAGAACTTTAGAAACTCGTGCTATCGTTGCACTAGAAGATAGAAAGACTTTGTTGTAGAGAAAACTTTAATGCGTGACCAGCGTTTTCAGCTTTCCAAGTCTGCGCTTTTGCACAGTTAAGGTAAATTGGTGGGCACACTCGGCAACTGCTCACTTTTCTATAAACATTTTATACACTTGATAAATAAATCATTTAATGTATCTTGAAATAAATCTAATAGCGAAACTATTGTGCGTAGTGGTAAAGTGTGTGCAGTGTATTTAATGCGAACGTGGGTATACAAAAGGTGTTAAATTTAACATAGTACAGCTCTCTAAATTCCGCCTTTCGGCATTCATATGTATGTATGTATGTATATGTATTTGTATGCTTACAAATTCTATAATATACTAGCTGACCCGGCGAACTTCGTACCGCCATATTTTCTGAATTCCTAAAAGACTATGTTTCATGACACAAAAACAAAATCACCATAATCGGTCCAGGTGATTAGGAGGATTTTAGAACTCGATCTCAGCGCCACCTACCGGTTCTAATTGCGAATCTAAATCATCCGGGAACCCACTCAAACACACAAAAACAAAATCACCAAAATCGCTCCCGGTGATTAGGAGGATTCTAAACCCCGATCTCAGCGCCACCTACCGGTTCTAATTGCAAATCTAAACCATCCGGGAACCCACTCAAACACACAAAAACAAAATCACCAAAAGCGTTCCCGGTGATTAGGAGGATTCTAGAACCCGATCTCAGCGCCACCTACCGGTTCTTTTTGCTAATCTAAACCATCCGGGAACCTACTCAAATACACAAAAACAAAATCACCAAAGTCGCTCCAGGTGATAAGGAGGATTCTAGAACCCGATCTCAGCGCCACCTACCAACGGGATAAAAAGTATCCTATGTCTGTCTCCTGGTTCCCCACCAATTTTCAGTCAAATTGGTACAGGCGTTCTTAAGTTATAAATAGTGTAACTAACACGACTTTCTTTTATATATATATAGATATAGCTGTCCCGGCAGACGTCGTCCTGCCCGGTAAAAAATAGGGGTTGATCGTAGAAGGTTGAAAATTTAGGGTTGTATGTATTTTTAAAGCTATCATAAAAAAATAAAAATATCAAAAAATTAAAAAAAAATATTTAGGGATGGACTACCCTTAACATTTAGGGGGATGAAAAATAGATGTCTGATTCTCAAACCTACCCAATATGCCCACAAAATTTCATGAGAATCGTTCAAATTAAAATCTAATTCAACCCAGTAGAAAATTATAAAAATACTAATATCGCTATTAAAAAATAGGGGTTGATCGTAGAGGGTTGAAAATTTAGAGTTGTATGTGTTTTTGTATGTTGTATCATAAAAAAATAGAAATTAAAAATTTTGTCTAAAAAATAAGTAAAAAAATTTAGGGGTGGACTACCCCTAACATTTAGGGGGATGAAAAATAGATGTTGGCCGATTCTCATAGATACCGGATAAGCACAAAAAATTTCATCAAAATCGGTCAAGCCGTTTCTGAGGAGTATGGCAACGAAAACTGTGACACGAGAATTTTATATATTAGATTAGATAATACACTAGCTGACCTGGCAAACTTCGTATCGCCATATTTTCTGAATTCCTAAAAGACTTTGTTTCATTACAAAAACAAAATCACCAAAATCGCTTCCGGTGGTTAGGAGGATTCTAGAACCCGATCTCAGCGCCACCTACCAGTTCCAACGGTATAAAAAGTATCCTATCTTTCAAGTAGGATCAAACTGCACACGGTGTGCAAATTTGATTAAAATCGGTTAAGTAGTTTAGGAGTCCATCGCGGACAAACAACGTGACACGTAATTTATATATATTAAGATTTATCTTATTATTTATTTAATTATTTATCTTACAAAATCGCAACTAATAAATTATAAAAAAGTGTATTAAATTATAATGATGACAATTAAAATTCATACGATTTATATTATAGTTTTGTCATTTAAAAATTCATTGATACTGTAATATGCCTTATTGGTTAACATCTTTTTTACACGTTTTCTAAAACTTGATAGACGTGCAAACTTCAAAAGTTAAATAAACGCTTGGAAACAGTGTAGAATTGTCTTTACGTATTAGTGCGGATATTTTTATTTATTAATAAAAAAATCTCTTCCTTAAGTTGAAGCACAACCGTAAGCCACGCCAAGTACTCATAAATCCCTCTTAAAGTCAAAATATAAACTTGACGTGTTCGTTTAGAGCCCTCTCGTATTTTACGATGTAGCTTAAAATCATTATAAGGTTTCATTAGGTTTTACACGGCGTTAAAGAGGATTACTACCTGTTTGTAGAAAGTTCGAGCTCATCAAAGTTTTAACTTCTGCGATAGACTTGCTTAGTACAACATGAATGCTAGCACCGAATATTAAGGCTCTTCCACACAGAATATTAAAGAAAGTATTATAGTAATATAAAGTTGTACTTTCTGCGTGCAACGGAACACAAACCAACTTGACTGATTATTTATTTTATTTTTCCTTCCACCCATTTTAATATTATATAAAAAAAAAATTTAGAACTAGGCATGTTTGTTGAAGAGTTTCTTGCGCCGCTTCTTCTCTTCAAGCCACAACATGTTGTGAAGCGGTGGTAAATTAGATTAGGCTCCCATATAGTAAAGTCCCAAGTAGTAAAGTCCCAAGTAGTAATAATCATAAACAAAATTAAAACTAAATGATTAAAATGAACAAGTTGGCTTAATAAAACTTTAAGAATACTCGTTGGATAAATGTCATCTTTGTCGTCCGTATACTTCACGCGTGTGTCGTAGTTGTATCTCAACTGGCCTCCTCTCTCAATCAGGCCGTCGTTTTATACTTCAGAAATGCAAATCTGCCCGCCCGGCAACGTTGACACAATTTCCTAGAATTAGCATGTACTTCTAATCCGCAACACATGGCTAATGATGCTCCTGAGCAAGTACAATAGGTCAATAGGCTGTTCTCCACAATAACTATAGTCAAGTCGAGAAGTTTATTTTCTGCGAATAATAGTTACCAGTCTCTTAAAAATATGGTTGATGGCTCATTCGATCCGGAATAGCATCTAGAAAAAGTAGTTTTTTGGATTTTTTCTCCCAATAAATATTACAATCGTTATTAACAAAAAAGTGAAAAAAAATAGCCGTTCAGCTTTTTGGGAAAATCTCAAAAAGTATGAGAGATATCTAAAATATTATAAAAGTTTCTGAAAGAGCAGGAAACTTTAGTAAAAAAATTATCGACTCCCGAAATTGTAGCACCAATATTTATAATTTTTATCTAACTATTATTTTGTTCATTTAAAAATGAATAATTAATGAAATAAACAAATTTCTAAAAATTTTCTCACGCAATCTTGTCGAGTAAGTTGATAAGAAGGGCTCCACGAGAGGAAAAATTTATTGAATTTTTTTGTCAATTTTTATATTGCCTTTTATAACAACAGAGACCCACGAAAAAATGGTTAATTAACAATTCAATAAATTTATAAATAATGATGATAAAACTTTTACTCACGCAGGATCATTTTCTTTGAAGTTTTAAGATAATACCTGAATTTTTCAAATTTTTAAATTAATATTTAATTGCAAAGAAAAATTATTTAAAACTTGCGTTCATTAAAGTAGCGGCGCGCGCATGTCGAAACTGCCGCGCGGAACCCGATTTTCAACGTTAGATAAAAATTATAAATATTGGTGCTATGATTTCGGGAGTCGATAATTTTTGTACTAAAGTTTCCTGCTCTTTGAGAAACTTTTATAATATTTTAGATATCTCTCATACTTTTAGAGATTTTCCCAAAAAGCTGAACGGCTATTTTTTTTCACTTTTTTGTTAATAACAATTGTAATATTTATTGGGAGAAAAAATCCAAAAAACTACTTTTTCTAGATGCTATTCCGGATCGAAGGAGCCATCAACCATATTTTTAAGAGACTGGCAACAATTATTCGCAGAAAATAAACTTCTCGACTAGACTACTAGAAACATATGCCAATAAATAAGTGAACAACAGAAGACGATGATAAAAGGATTACCTACTACTTAGTTGAAATGCTGACAGGTAATAAAATGTGCTTTTATAGATCTGTACGTGGAATTTGTCTTTGTCGGGGCCTAAGTTGTAATATTACAAATATAAATATAGCTAAGTTATTTTGTACTTTAAATATTATTTATAGTTTAGTTCATAAATAATTATCTATAACTACTTAAACGGTTGATAACATTGTTACTTTGCACTGTATTTCAGCAATGTTTCATATTCAAAATTTGTTAAACATTTAGAACAGGTACTTTATATAGTCAAACACTGGTCTAAGACCTAAATGAACAAGTTTCTTCAAGATAAACAATTTGAGTTACGGTTCTGAGGTAATAATAATGCCCTTTATAATAAGATCTGCGAGTACTGCATAAATATAAATACAACTACTTTTTATAACGTAAGTGCCAGTCATAAGTCTCTTGGTTCGTATTAATAAAGAAAACCCACAAAGTTAGACCTTTTTGTTATCCTCGACAGCGGTTTTACAAGAACAACCACAACTTCTATCCAATTCAAAGGCCTTTATACCTCATAAAGAATGCTCAAAGAAAAACCATTTTAGCTAAACCTAGCCTATTAGGGATATAAGTAGTCTGAGCTGTACTTAGGCAGTTAGTAACTAGGTCTTTGGCAATAGCTTCGTGGCTTTAATGGCCTGAAAAGGGATCGTTGGACTTAATTCGCATTATTGCTGTTCTTATTCTGTAAGTAAACGTCTGCTTAATATTATTTTATTTATTTAATTTGTTTGGGAAACATACAATAATTAATATTCTTAAATATAAAACACAAAATTAATACATATATCAATCAAGTTTCCACTATAAAATAATTTATATAATAAAAATAAAAAGGTTCCACTATAAAATAATTTATATATTAAAAATAAAAATTGGCTCAAACAGTTAATTACAAAAAAAAGAAATACAATTATACGAAAATTACACAAAATGTCTATTTAATTTACATTAGGTTAATATTGAACAAAAGAAAAAGAAAATGTCACCACAATAATAACGAATAAAATACAGATAAAAAAAGAAAGTATATAAAAAAAAGTTTGTCATTATTCTATAATCATTCTAAATTACAACATTTTTTTAACTTAATTTAATTTTTTTAATTTCTCATATTCTGAAAATACGCTTGGACTTGCCTGATCACAGGAATGAAACAGTACTTTTCGTCCCAGGGAAACGATTTTTCCTGTTGCTATAAGTCAACCATAGATAACAAATGCGACTCATGTGTCAACTTTTTTACAGTCACTATTAAATCGCGGCATAAGTTGTGATATCAACAATTTTGTAACATCATTTTATACTTATAAATTAATTTTCACATTATTTATATTTAATTTCAGCTAAATATTTACTATCGTCTATCAAGCTAATGGCCCAAAATGAAGTACATTTTCAACAGCTGGGCTGGGCAACTGCTTAGGCATATGTAAAATAATGATAATATATAAGTACTACAATACTTTCACGAGAAAAAATATTTAGGACGTGTATTTTCTCTAAGGCAAAATAACAAACTGTCTGGTGTCACCACAAAACGTGTTACCCATTATTTTTCCTGAAATATTCCGGGCATAGCATGCGACCGGAATCTAAATGTGCCCACGGCTCTCTCATAACGACTTTACAGCTTATCAAATTTTCTAGGCAGCTCGGTCTTTATTAAACCACTTGAGATTTTCATTAGAGTTATTACCCTGAAATACAACAGAGCTTTGTTCTTGTTGACGTAAAACACTAAGTCTTGTCATCACTGGTTATAATTTCGCAGGTTTAATCATAACAAACAATAATACGTGTATAGAATACAAATTAGAATATTTAACAAAGTACTTTGAGTTATAATAAAAACAATGATTAAATTTGTTTGATTAATCATAATATCATATCAATAAATTATGCTCTAGGGTTATTTAATATTTGATTTAGTAATTGACTGGTCTTCACTTCCCCATGTAATGTTTGATTGCGCCATTGATGTAGCAATAAGTGTGCGCATTGAAATCTGTGAAACTGTTAGAAATTTAGGAATTATGGTTAACATAGAATTGTTAGAAAGTAGAGTAAACGCGGTAGAGATGCGAGCACTGCGCAAAATCTGCAGAGTGACGCTCGCGGACCGCATTCGTAATACCGAAGTAAGAAAGAGAGTTGGTCTGAAAGAGAGTGTCGGGGTGAAGGTAAGGAAAGGAATGCTCCGGTGGTTCGGGCATGTGGAAAGAATGTATGATGAAAGAATGACTAAACAGATATACAATGCAAAAGTGGATGGATGCAGAAGTCGCGGAAGGCCACGACACACCTTCCATGATCAAATTGATCATGTATTAGCAGAAGGTGATGTCAGGAGCCTTAAGAACAGACGAGCGTGCATGACAAGTGCTATGAATGTCAAAGAAGCAAGTGAGGTGTGTAAGAATAAGCCTGAATGGCGCTCTGTTGTTCGTGCCTACCCCGCAAGGGACCTGGTGTGAAGTTATGTATGTATGTATGTATAATGAAATAAGTCAATGGACATCAAGGTAAATTTTCAAAGAAAAGAAACATAGATAGATAGTACAATGGTGGACTTATCTCTAAAGAGCAATTTTATGTAACCCTAAGGATTACCACATTAAATTTGTAATAAATAGACGTGACATAAATATAAATGGTCTTTTACCTAAGTATGAAACACCAATATTCAAACTAAAATCACATTAAACCCTTAGCAGTGAAAAACTTTCCGACTATTAAGCGTCTAATAAATAATTCCGTTGCGGTTAACTGAAGTGTTTCAAGGTACACGAAAAGCGTTTTATCGACAACAAGAATATGCTCGCGGTTTTACTCGATTAACTCAATTTTGTATACGATGGCTAGTTAAGAAATTTAATGAAATGCAACACAAATCCTTTAATTCGTGAAAATATCAATAAATAAACTACTCATAAATTTTGTTTTGCTAGAATGTAGTACAATAAAGATCGTGTAATATTTGACTGACTCAATTTAATCTACTATATTTATGGTATGCAAGGCTTAATGCTTACAATAATATTAGAGTCATAGTTTACCAAAATATTACACACATATATTTATTGATTCTTTATATTTGTTTAAAGTTGAAGAACATTAATTTATCGCGTTAGCATTATTTCATACTAAGGACTATGCTGATTCAATATTTGTTGCATATACAGACAAACATTCTTTTTTATGTTTTGTACTTAATTATTAGAATTTTAATATACATAATAATAAAAGGCATCACTTATATCACGGAGATTAGGGATGGTGGGGATGTTAATATCAAACCAGTAAAAATTTAAAACAAAATGATTAAGGCTGGTGTGCACCGACATTTAACCGGTGGTTAAAATAAAATAATCGATGAAATCGTATGCATAAACAGCGATTATTTTATTTTAAATGTTGATTAAATGTCGGTGCACACCCGCATAAGACTATTAAAATTAGATTATTATTTGATCGAAATAATTAAACATAATAAATATTAAAACGCCAATAAGTTAGACTATTGTCTAACTTATTGGGACATTGATTCCCAAAGCGGACCATCATGCTCACACGTGCAAACCCGGGACTAAAATGAGAACCATATACTAGAATGATGATACCCCGCTATTATTATCAAATCAGAACTAAACACTAGAATGATGATAACAATTACTCGTCTCTGCTCCTTTTTTTGTGATATAAATATTGTGTACACGACTCCCTGCGGCACGAATAAGCCCATGATGTTTTCGTGCTACAGTTCAAATGTGTTTTCTAATGTATATGAATGCTAGCATATTGGATAATAAATTACTGACTGACTTGAATAATAAAACTACTGTCAGAGATGTCCATCACATTTGGCTCAAGGTGCTTATCGATATACAGCTTCAGAATTTAGAAACATAAAACCTTACGATTAATAGCCGAACAAAAGTTACACAGGTCGGCACTAGAACTTAAACACTAATGCCGGAAGACAACTCAAGATTTTTATGGCAGCCTGCTATAGACCGGGTGGTGTCCATTCACGGGCAAATACCCTACCACCTGGCTGTGGGTTGTGTTCCCGTCTCTTACGGCAAGCCACCCGGTCGCAAAAAATATTATTATTTTCTGTTCCTGCATGGATCTTGTGCGATACAAGAGTATGTACCTTGCACCAATCTGAATTTTTCCTTCGATACCTTAATTTGAGGTAGACAACAGTAAGACACTCACATCTTCGTAATTATTGTTACAGGTCATTATTATGACCTGTAACAATATCATTCAGAGTTGCGGTTTTTTATGGCATATGCTGTTATATATAGGTATATATTATATACGACAAGAACTCCAACATTTGGCGTTAGTTAAAGACCTGCTCTAGAATTCTTCATTATTATTAAAATACGCAGATACTTACCGCGACTTTTTCTTCACTTCCCGGGTCGCGTGGAAAATGCCCGGGAAGAAATAATTTGAGGCGGTGCGGTGTCACTTGACCCCACTCGACTGAAAGGCTCGTCGACAGTGTCACCGCCTCGGTGTTGTCCGCCATAAATAAACAAGCATCGATCGCTTATTCCCCAGGTTCTAGAATATTTTTTCAAACATTTCATATAGGGTTCACGAGTTATATTGATACATAGCTGTTGCTAGCGGCTCGCATTGAATAGTAGTCACTTTGAGAAAAACTTCGTTGAATTTCCAAAAACGAAACCGGTACGCGTGTTCGTTTATTTCTGACCAAAAGCTTGTATGTAAAATTTCGTACTGCTTACTTCGAAAATGACGGGTTTTCATACAAGCTTTCATTCCCTTTTTCACCCCCTTAGGGATTAAATTTCCAAAAATCCTTTCTTAGTTTAGAAAGGAGCCGTCTGCAAATTTTCGCGGTCCTAGCCGCAGTAATTTGGGCTGTGCGCTGATATGTCAGTCAGTAAGGTCAAGCAATTATGTAAATGAAGGTATAGACAGATATGTCGTATAGTATTATACTTTAGATGTACTTATAGTGACATACTATCTAAATTTCGTACAGGTTTATTAGCTTCGATAAGTTTTTGCGTTTGTAGTAGTATTTGTATATTTATAGGAATTCTAAACTTGAAATTTAAATTTCCTTGTATAGTCAGCAAAAAGAGGTTCATTATATTTTGAAGAAGAAAGTATATTTACAATCAAAAGTCAATGGTGAAAGTCAAATAAATAATTATAATCCACAGTGCTAATGTTGTGAGGTCTGACTAATTTGTTTTAGTTTAGTCAATAAGTTAATTGATATCATAAATGTAGAGAAATGGAATAGTGCTTGTCTACATGCAATTGAAGAGGAAAAAAAAATCAGGGCAGGGTTGAAGCTTTAGATATAATATTAGACCGAATTACAATTAACACAAATGATTCATCGGATGCAAGTGGGGATGGTGTCTGGACCTGAAAAAATGTGGTATTCAAAACTGTTTAATATTAATATTTACTATCGTTCAATATTCTTAGTTTTATATTAAGTACCTGCCTATAAAAATAGGTATATAAAAAGTATTAATTTATTTATTTATGTGCTGACCGTACACTATTACAAACGAAAAAAATCTCGAAGCTAATTTATCTGTACATGGAGATTAATATTGGCTGGCTCATGGGAAACATTTGGACTTATCAAATCAAAATCGTCCAAGTGAATGCCAAACCATGAATGTTAAAGGGTTCTGTGAAAGTGCAAAACGTAGATGGTTTTTATTATTTGGCTACAAAGCTCTAAAAAAGCGATTCATGAAAGATGTATACGCGGTAGATTCATGCTGGAATCGTTATCCCACGCTCTCATTATATATCGTTGGTATGAAATAATTAGCTTTGAGAGAGTTCCGGTAGCTCACTTTTTACTCGCCATAGGGCTGGGATAGCCCATCTTTTCTATCCCATCTTTTCTATCCCATCCGTCTATTCCAATCGCATTCCCTCTATCCTATTCCTCCTGTATGAATCCTCTCAATACCATTCTAAAGGTTGGTGTTACGTCACGTACATGGAATAGTTTATTGATAAATAATTAGCAAGGTTATAACTGAGTAGTCGATGTACCTACGTGCTAAAATCTGTCAATACAGAAAACCGGAGATACATCTACGAAAATGTTTAGGTTGAGTTAGTAACCTTATACATAAGATTACAAAGGAAAGTAATGTTTGTATTTAGACCTAATAATTTAGTTGTGTTTACTTTCCCGTCAGTAGTTTAACAGTATTAGATATTATTGAGTAATTTATTTTAGTGTAGTGTAACTCACTATTTCTTTCTGTTCCTTTTTCTAGATTATAAGTATCCAGTTTTGGTTTAGATTTATTGTTATGTATTGTAAGCCTTAAATTTATGGATATACTGTTGGATCCTTTTTTTAATAATAAATAATATATTTTACATATTTTCACGTAGCAGTTAAGGTTTCTGTATTTATGGTCTTAAGTTTAATGGTAAATGGTGTTCTAAACGTTTATAGGTAACGTTAACCACTTTCCATTGGGCTGGATCTGCCATTTTGCCAGTTTTGCAATATAAAAAAAATTCAAATTTAAAGCCTAAAAGTAAGAAAGGAGCACAGTTTTTTAGAGTTTCCAAGCTAACATCATGCCACCTAACGACTTACATAAAAAAGTCATTAAGGAACATCGTTATGCTTTTTCAAGATCTGATTTACGATACTCCCTGAAGAAAACGTCAACCCTCAGTTACAAGTATGGCGGTCACCCCTAAACGTTATTATGTTTTTTTTCACTGGAGCATTATGAAGCGGCGTCTAGGCCGATAAATAGACATACAGGCAAATGGAGGGGCCTTGTTTATAGCGTTAAAAAATAATATGCATATTATCGCGCTTATTTCTCGCGGGGGAGGCAGAGACTAGAATCTTCACTTGCGACGATCCTAACAAACAATTTTCGTTTCATCTACTTTCATTAACATCTTTATACATGCGTTTATTTGAGATGCTTTTTACCTAACCTTTTTGATTCTTTACGAATAACGCCAAGAATAACGTTATCTGTCAATGTTTAACGTTATCTTAAATAAAGCATTGAACTCTCGGCTACAACTGCCTGACACAGTCACTAACATCAACACTTACTGTATCAGGGATATAAGAGTTAATTTTATGTCAAAATGACTGTAAATGTCAAGAAGGTGGTGCTTCATCTGCGTTAGTTTTAAAGATTTAGGCCGTATCACGTAGATATGGCGATGGATTGCGATATTGTTATGACGTTAAATATATTGACACATACATGTCTATATAAGGGCTTTATATTTTAACGCTTTAAATAAGACGCATTTGGCCACAGCTTTGTTATACAATTTGTAGGCTTCTTTAAGGTTCTTAAAGAAGCCTAGAAACTTACTCTAACTCAATATGAATAAGACCGTTAATCTTTAACACTAACGCAGATAAGGCCCCAGCATTAAAAGTATTCTGCATTCAAACACGGGGTGAAAACATAACTATAATATGGACATGTCGAACAGCATAGTACAAACTTCTAAAGGCGCTTAAACTCGGTTGCCATGTTCAGTCAGTTCAGTCCTAAATAGGTCATAGCACCCGACGGAAATTGCAACATTCGTGTCGGAAGAGGCACTTTGACTGGCCGTATTCCTAATTTAGTAGCGGATAACTGACGATATGTTAGCTCTCGCCCTTAAATGTGTTGGCGGCTTTGCCTGGCCTAGGTTTCGGAAATTGACCAACCCAATGACCCCTTTCACTAACACGATAACTTACATTCTTTTTTTAAATGCTGCTATAGTTTGTGTTCCGGGAATTTCAAGTCAAGCGTGGACGAAGTAGTGGGCAAGTTATAGTCTTTATATACAACATTCTTCTGTTTGTGTGTCACTGAACTCTTCATTAACGATTGAACCGATTTTGATAAAAAAACATGTTTAAGTGGTTCCTTCGACGGTTTAGATTCATTATTGGATCCGGCAGGTGGCGCCGCTGAACCCCTCCTAAGCCGTGGGACCGATTTTGTTTAAATTTTGTGTTTGTTCAACTGGATTCGAGCATAGTTCAGATTAACAATTAGTCCTGGTAGGTGACCCTGCAAGCGGTTTCCAGGATATAGGTGAACTAACTTTGTTTGTGTTAAGTGGATCCCGGGATGGTTTAGATTTAAATTTGAACCAGATAGATGGCGCTGCAATCGGGTCCCAGGATTTAGGCGAAATTTGTTTTATGTGTGTTCAAGTGGGACCCGGGATGATTTAGATTCACGATTGGACCGGATAGGTGGCACCACTGAACTCCTTCTAAACGGTGGGAGGACTTTGATGACATTTTTGTGTGTGTTTAAGTGGGTCTTGGGATGGCTTATATTTACAATTGGACCCGCTATATGGTGTTCCATCGGGTTCTAGAATTTTATTTGTTATGGTCAGAACAACGTCTGCCAGGTATAGCTAGTAAGTCATAAAATTGGAGGGCACAAAATGTATCATCAATTTCTAAACTGTGTAATAATATCGTACTACTCATATAATTTCATTCCAATATTCAACCCTTTCAAATATATCAAGTAAACGTTTATATCTTTGTTTTATTATTATTTTTTAATTAGCTACTACTTACAATACACAATAAATTACGGATGCGACTCAACTTCTTTGTATTTTTCATAATAAATTTAATATATTACATCACTAGTGTAATTAATGTGTCAAAACAGCCGTCACAGCTTGTTACTAGTATGAGTATAAATATATACTAATATAGCCGACGGGTTAACCCTAAAATTAAGTGGTCAACTACTTATGTTCGTAGTTGAAGGGAAGTTCGTCTGAACAAACCTAAACTAAACTGGAATCCGAACAACATCCTTTGATGTTCCGGCTTTCGGTCCCTATCGCGTTTTCGTGACCCGCAGTACTCTTTGACACCCAGTAAAATTTGCTCGGACATTTCCATTGCATAGTTTATGAGGAATGCTCGCAAAACTATAATCAGTTGCCTCAATTTTCATAAATGTCTCTCTCATTTCATAGTGAAGACTTGTAAATGTTTTATCAAAGTGAATTTAGCATAAAGCCTTTGCAGCGCTAGGCGGTTGCTCGTGAATTTGTTTATTTGGATTTCTATTATATAATTATTTTATTTCATGTATTACATTAATATGGATATGAAGTAAGTTCTGGACATTATTAACAAAACCAAAGGAAAATTTACATACGTTGAAAGTGAAATAAAATTAGTTAATTTTTGGACCTCAGTATGACGCTTATATACAATAGAATATATATATAATTATATAATAGAATAAACTTTATTGCACTGTGTTTCAAAATAAATTCATACTCGTACATATAATTGTGACTATAAGTGTACAATGGGCGATCTTATCGTTGAGAGTGACTTCTTCCAGACAACCTTTGGATGGACAGAAACTCGGTATCGATGAGGGTAAGTATGCAACAGATATAATATATATATATATATATATATATATATATCCTCATATAAAATGAGAGCTTTGAAAGTATATGTGAAGTAAGCATAAACACCTCTTAGGACAGGCCGCTCGGCCGCAGGAAATTGTAGTCTTTCTCCGCTCCTGCACGGATTAGATCCACTTTCAGTTTGTATCCTATAAACAGTGTTGATTAGTAAGCTAACTTTACTTAAAAGATTATTGTGGCCAAAGTACTGTCTAGTTTTTAAAACATGCCTCTAGAAGGAAATATTTGCGAACAGTAATACGAAATGTTCTAGACCGTTACAATTGAACTATTTCTAGATGAGTACCTACTGTCCTCATAGTGCTTTTTCATAAAAGTGTATTTCAGTATCCTACTTATAGTCTTGAGGGACTATGGATAGAATACAATACAAATAAGTTAAGTTTCCTTACATTGTATTCGAAATTGGTTCAATAGAAGTACAAATAACAAAATTAAAAAAAACGAAAAAAGAATATTTTACACGTTCTTGAACTAAATATGCATGCGGCTTAGATCGCCACTTTGGCCTGGAACGACGAATTAAAGCGAGGCGATTTATCGTGGTTGCAGACAAAATTCCTTTTCACGACACCGCAGTGGCCACATTCAATGAAATTTCAATTTAGTATTAAATTGAACCGAATTTAATTTAAATTTTGTTGACAGGCGTAAGAGATAAAATGCAAAGAATGATCAATTACCATAAATCTCCTTGCTATTGTTACGTGCGAGCGGGGTTACGCACTTATGGATTGGAAGAAAACACCAGTTTTTAATTTAAAAGCTTTTATTGACTTACACAGCCGCACGTAGTACCTCTCTGTAGGGTTGCCCCTATACGCACGACCAACGATGCACAGTCCCGACGATAAGTTGTCACACCCTCAATACCGTCGCCGATATTGCGCGGACCACCTCCAATATTATCGCGGGTAGCTCGCTTCTGGTTCCTCCTTCGAACTACGCTAAACACCTCCTTCGCGTATCTGTCCACCAAACTTGTCACTAAATTCACCACTTAATCCGTCTCTGTACTCTATTAACCTTCTCTGATAACCCTTTAGTATCGCACTTGTCGTTTCACCGTCTTGGACTGAACTCAACTTTAAAACTGCCCGGTAGGCGCGCCTTACGCTGTTTATATACCCGGAAGAATTTTCTAGAAACCATATATCTATCTCTGTCTTTTCTTTCCCGAACCTTCTGTTCGGGAACTTTCGTTTATACATCTATCCCTTTCTAACATCTATCTATCTCTTTCTTTCGTTCATTGTCCATCTCTTTCTAACATCTATCTATCTCTTTCTTTCGTTTATCGTCTGTCCCTTTCTAACATCTATCCGTCCTTGTCTTTTCCTTCCAGAAATGTCTAGTATTTTCTAAAAGTTCTAAAACTGATTTACGCTGCTGGGCAGTTCCACCCTCGGTCACCACAATATCATATAAATAAACCTTTTATATATATATATATATATATATTTATATCAGAAAGTGATCCATCATTTGCACATAAAAACACACACCACACACATACACAAAGAAGTTAACATCTATTTTAAAAATTAATCTTAGAGATATAATTGTTAACTCAGTCAAACACGTACTTAGTGTTCGCGATACAGGCTAGTCCTAGTGCGGAACCCATGAAAGCATTATTGTATAATTTTTGACAGTAAATACATTTTGATTTGAAACAAAATGATTGCGACAACACGGTTTTAATTAGGTAATAGTAGGTATATAGAAATATACTAACTGCACAAAGCTAACAAAATGTGAAAAATAGTTTCTTTAATGACGGCGTGACATTTGCAATCATAATTTGCGCAGAATTGATGTCAAATGGTTTGGAATAAACGTTTTAGCACTTAACTGATTTGATAATTTAAAAGGGAATGTTTTGAAGAACATCAAACACTCTCACGGCGTAATTTGATGGGAAAATCAAATTTTCCTTCTGATTTCAAACTGAATTTTAGGGTATCGGAGCCATTTTGACAATAACAAAATACGTTTTTATACGACACTAGCTGCGCCCCGCGGTCTCTCCCGCGTGGTGATTGAAAAGTGTCATAATTCCAAAATAAAAGATTTTTTCTAAAATAAAAGTAGCCTTAGTTATTCCTTATTACATCAGCTACCTGCCAATAAAAGTCCTGTCAAAATCGGTCCAGCCATTTCAGAGATTAGCCGGAACAAACAGACAGACAGACAAAAAATTGTAAAAAATGTTATTTTGGTGTATGTACCGTATATATATTCATATGCATGTAGTAAAAAGCGGTTATTTCAATATTACAAACCGACACTCCAATTTTATTTATATGTATAAATTGCTATTTCTCTCTGACACACTAAAATCATAAAATCATCATCACGCATGTAAATGAGGGTTGAATTATTTTCTCATTCTAAATCGTTGTATGGGATACCGTTAGTCAGATCCTCAAAATTCATAACAATATTCTTTAATGTTCATATATGACAAGATAATAGCTTTCAAAGTCGTTAAAATTGATTCCCTTCCTCTAACTTTTAAAGTAAGACGTAGAAAGAGTTTGCCATTTGACATTCCTTCACAGTAATTGATCCTTACAAACTACACTATGATTTGGTATTGTTACGAGTTGCAGGACTCATATTAAAATGCCGTTGGAACTATTATAGAGTTTATTAGAACTATACAAACACGTAAAACACAGGTACACATATAACCGAACACAACAAGTCCAAACGTAATGCAAAAGATCGTAATTCAATAACACGCGCAAAGTCCGTCATTAAATAGATTACCGAATGTACAAAAGTCTTACTTCGCTAGTGGTTATCGCTTGACTGCCACATCTGTCAATTGGGGCATTGCTTTATACTGCACAGATACAATATGTCTGCCCAGCCACGTGGACTGAATTTCCTAGAATCGGTTTGTATTTTAAATCCGAGACACCTGGTAGTGATCACAATAAAACAGTAGGCCGTAATAGATTACAATACACAATGGGCGGTTTTTTAAATCACAAATGTTAAACACAAAGTAAACAAAAGAGGTCCAAATGCCGAAATAGTAATAAAATGTGTTTCTACAGGTATGCATGTGTGAATTTGTGTTTGTCGGCACCTAGGTCGTAACAGTATAATAATAAAGGATGTGTTTATTTTTTCAAAATTAGCCGATTAATTCGTGACAAGGATAATTTTTGATTTGTCCATTTTAGTATTTGTCAAAATCGGCCTCGAGATTCCATTGAGTGTTTTTCACTATTTCATATACTTTAGGATTTGACTCTGACAGCCCACTTGAAAAGCTATATAGGCATTTTCAATTAAATGTTTTTTAATGCTCTGTTCCTTTTGAGGGTTGATAAAATTGTGTGGTGCGTCGATGGTGTTTAACCCGTTGGATATGGTGACATACCACTGGCTCAATCGCTGTGAGGGAAATACAAAATAAGACGATGAGTTGTTGTATTCTTGGTAGTATATTGCTTTTTTAATTGTTCGTAACATACAACATAATATTTAACAATTACAATAGTAATTATTAAATATTATATACAAGGTTATAAAGTATATCGATGATTGAAATTTTGAAAATTATGCAATAAAAATCAATTATTTTTTAATCTTGATAAACGTCATATTATAACTTAGAATTTCCAAAATAATTTTTAAAAAATACATTTATCGAATATAACGAGAAAAAACTAAACTTATTTCTATTGTATTCTACCCATAGTCCCTTAAGACTATAAGTAGAATACTGAGCCCAGATCATCTCGTCTTCAATGGGTAAGGTGCCCAGTTGGCTGGCTAAGTTCCCTCGCTGGATAGCCGTTTCATGAGTTGACCCTCTGGTAAGGACTATTCCTTAAGTTCGCTAAATTATACACCAATAAACATGTGAATAAAAAGTGAAACGCAGATTAGATTTTTTATTATTTTTTATTGCAGGAGTTCAGGAGATAGACTCTTAAGGGAGACTGGAACCTGGTCTCTAATGCCGGAACACAACTCAAGGTTGCTATGACGACATACTTTAGACCAGGGTAGTAGGTCAATCAGGGAAATACGCTACCACCCGGCTGTGGATTGTTTTGTCACCTCTTACGATAGGCCGTCCGGCCGCAGGAAATTATATTCTTTCTCCGAAATGACGAAAAGTGGGTTATTCGTCACTTCTACTGAACCACTTTTCCAACATCATTTAATATTTGACTTGGCATAACGTTTTAATGATGGCTTCGATACCTAACTGGATGGTAGGCATGCATGTAAAGGCGAATTTCACACACCAGCGATCGCTAATGTTTTTATTGGGAAAGCACACGAGGAAAATTGGGCCCCGTTTATTTTTATAGGCCTGTGTATAGACACTGATTTTCACCGTAACGTGAAGATATAAAAAAAACACATAAAAACTCGATTTTCTCTGTTTTGTTGTTGTAATAAACGGGATCGTTTCTGATGAGAAAAATAATAAAGAACGCCAATGAGAGTTTGTTTTAAATGTTTTCAACCGGGATATTGATTTTTATAAGTGCTTATTTTACCGCTCTAAACATTGAAATGAAGATTCGGTACTTGTGTTTTTATTTATATATTTATTATAAGCCTAGTATAAATTGTAATGTTTCGTAGTAACTGAGTTTAGAAAATAAATTACGACCTACTTCTTTATAAAAATAAAACCAATACATTTCTTGAAATACTTTTTTATTAACTGTCAGAGATTTTTTTATAACTACATAAACCTCAATTTTTCAATTATCAAATAAATGTTATTCATACGACAAAATAAAATTACAAGTTCAATTCCATAACTTTTATTAATATTTTAATCTCCTATTATTGGCCTCCGGATCCTCCTCATTTCAGTAAAAACGGTGTATATTGAAAAAGCATATTTATAAAGATTCTATATTAGGATATAGGATCTTTGTAAATACGTTTTACCTACCTTTGTACTCTTAATCAGATGACAACACAAGTAAGCCTGTAATAGAAAAGCGCCATTACTATATGAAATTATATATCGAACACTATTTGATGTATACTATATTTTATCCGTCCAGGAACGGAGAAAGAATACTATTTCCGGCGGCCGGGCGGCCTGTACAAAATAACCTACAGTCAGGTGGTAGGGTTTTGTCCGATTGGATGGCTACCACCCCTGGTGTAGATTATGCTGCCATAACAACCTTAAGTTCATTAACCGTAATTGCCTCAACTATGAGTCCGGCAGCACTTTGGTAAGCACCTTTAGTGTTTCAAATTTAACAATTGATTTTTTTTTAATTTATCAAGTTTACAAGTAAAACGATTCGATTTTTGACGATTTTTGAAATATTAAAAATTTGGAGCGACCTCTTAAAATTTTTTTTTGAGCTGTCCTTTGGACAGGGCTCTTAAAACATCAAAAACTAACATTTTTTCACTCGGGACTAAAAAAAAAATATAGTAGGTTTTTTTGCGCCACCCTAATACATATATACCTACATGTATACTTACGGGGCGCACATACGGTGACTGTGGCATTATAAAGATAATTATGATAAATACCTACACACGGAGCAGCTCGTCGTCCATAATTTGCAATACCTGACATACTTCGAACCGCTACGAGAGCTCGCGGGTCACTGTGGCTACCGCACGCCTCTGCTCACCGCGCCCGCTTCAGGCCCCCGTCACCGCGCATGGTAGGCGGAGTGGGAGGTGTTAGGTTTATTTTCGTTACAGAATTTCTTGATTCGGTCGCCGCGCTTAAAGCCCGCGATACAAGCTATGCAATAGCTTAAAAAATATAGATAGTAATATATAAAGGTGTTATTTATATCAAAGTAACTACCACAACCTAAACCAGCGTGCAAAATTAAAATTCAATAATATGAACGACCGTAACTAATGATATATAGTAAAGTTGTTGACGAAACTAATTCAAAACTCTGCCCCCATACAAAAGTAAAGAAAAACTCTCGTGTTAACAAAAACAGCAACAAAATCTGGGTACAAAAGATTCACAGAAATATATGTGACCGGTCCAAGTGCGCCGGAAACATTTTCGCTTCCCATTCATCCGGTGTACCAACGCGTTGCTTTTTATCTTCGCTAGTGGTGTTTCGGGTTGTTTTGCCATTTTTGTGAAAACGACTCATATATGAAATCATGTCTGTTCGTCTGTCGATCTATATGTCTTATTATTCTTGAAAACTTTTTAACCTTTATAAATTAACTCTAGCAGGAATATATAATCAATATAAGAAAGAGATAACCTTGCATGGCTAAAGTGGACATAGGTAACCGGTGTGACGTGCGACTAACTAATGTCACTGAAATTAAAAGGTTAATTTATAAATCTGTCATATAACCAGTCATGCTATATGGGTCGGAATGTTGGGCCACTAAAGTGATAAACAACAAAAGTCTCTTCTCACTCAGCTGAGATGAGAATGTTGCGATGGATGTTGGTGTTACAAGAATGGATAAGGTGAGAAATGAGTACATAAGGGGGATCTTTGAAAGTTGCGCCCGTCACTGAAAAATTGAGAGGAAGAAAATTAAGTTGGTATGGGCACATAATGAGGAGGGATAAAAGTCACGTGACAAAAAGAATGTTGAACTACAAGATAGATGGATACAAATGTAGAGGTAGACCAAAAAAAGATGGATGGATTGTGGGAAGGATGATATGGCGATATGTGGTGTGACAGAAGATGTATGTTAGAGTAGAGGAGTGTGTAAGGAAAAGAGATATGGTGAAAATAGGAAAAGAGACAGAGAGAGAGAGATAAGAAAGAGATAATCTTCTTAAAGATGTAATGACGAGAACTGTCCCTACAACTGCATCTTGTACGAAAGATCGAAAGAAGAAAGAATTGTATTTTTGTATGTTTATAATGAATAAATGATTTGGTCAAATACTGCTCTACCACCTGGCTGTGGATTATTTCATCGCCTCTTATGGTAGTCGCCTGGCCGCAGGTAATTGTGTTCTTTCTCTGTTGCTGCAAGGATAAAAATATTCAAAAATGTTTCTCTCTTGAAACGTCGAAGTTGGTGGAATATTCTCAAAAATCCAAGGTTGTAGAACTTATAAAGTTAATACTTTTATTGAGAATTAGTTTCAACAAGGTAGGAGTAGTTTTCGATATATAGGGATTTTTTGACGAAATTATTTTTTAGGATCCATTGCCTCTAGAGTGATATGGTCAGAAACACTCTTACCAGTTTTCATTTTGGTATTTAATGCGTGTAAACATGGGTATGTACTAAAATATTACTGTGCAATAACTGTTTCAGCTAGAATATGTAGCTTATATAATAAAGCAAAACAATTTAACTTGAAACACACTTATTTTACACATACACATTGATAACAAGTAGATTTAAGTACATGTACTTATTTGGAACGGTAGTCGTTTGGAAGCACATCATGTATGTATAAATCGTCTTTAGGAATAATTTATGAACTTGTGTGTATATTCCCTTCAGATTTGATAGTGATAAATACATGTTTTCGTGACGGCTCATGTTTGCCTACTTCTGATTAATGATTTCAAATGGTACGGTATTACATATACTATATTGATGTTATCTTCATCTTCTTCTTATTACATAAAAATGAATGTTTGTCTGTATGTCTGTATTTAGAGTATACATTTGATAATGTGATGATCTTTAGAAAAGTTGTTGTGCATGAGCCAGAGAAGGTTTCTGAGTTGGTTCGTGATTGGACCCGGTAGGTGGCGCTGCTGTCGGCATATTGATTGAAGTTTTTCCGGGCAGGATGACGTCTGTCGGGACAGCTAGTTTTCCTATAAAAAATAGTTTCGCACACAGAACTGGAATAACGATCAATTTAAAGAGAAATTAAAGTTCATTTATAATAGTAATATAATACTATATTAATAGCAATATAATATGTATTGTATATATCATAAACGGTATTGCAGGTGATGATGGTAGGCGTCTTGATGGAATTGCCACGTGGCAAGCTTTAGGTGTGGGATGCGATATGCGTGGATACGTTGGCCGTAAATAAATGTGCCCTATAACTATACTCCACCCAAATAAAATTTAATAATAATTTAAAAGAATATTAAGTTCGAATTAATTAGAAAATTCAGGGCTATGTTCATATACTCGAATTACAAAGTTCAAAGAAGTTCAGTTAAACCTATCTTTATATACTCGTATAAATTCTTCTGTACGTGTGTTGAAAGTGAACTCCTCCTAAACGGCTGGATCGATTTCAATGATTTTTTTTGTGTGTGTTCAAGTGGATTCGAAGACGGTTTAGATTCACAATTGGACCCTGTAGATATCACTGCAATCGGGTTCCAAATTTTATTTCTTCAGGGCAGGACAACGTCTGCCGGGACAGCTAGTAAACATTATAAAATATAACAAGAGAAATTGATTTAAATTTGGATGGCAAAACAAATTTAATTTTAGTTCTAGCACCGAAATAAATAGGCGGCAATTCCACAACTGGTACCTACCTCGGACAAGAGATCAGTATGGCGATATAGCGAGGAAACATAACCAGCCTTTTAGGGCCTACCTACCTTATAGATTAGAATATTACATAACAAAGGGCCGCTTGCATAAGGATCGCTTTAAATAAAATTACTCAATATTAAATCATTAAAATTAAATCATATTAAACTGCCTAAATACGTTTTACACAAAACATATTGAGAGTTATATAATAATGTGGACACGGACGATATCGTCCGTGGTCGTCGGTGACCATGGCCAATGAAAAGGGGCCGAAACGTTGGATTGACCAAAATCAAATAAATTACCGCGCTCAAAACCGTTAAAACGTAGTTTTATTATGTATACAAGTCGGGAGAACTTAAGAAAATATTATATTGACAGTTCTATAAACATATTTAGCGGCAAATTTTGCGTTGTGCAAAACGGTAATTGTATTTAAGGGTGTTAAAGACGTTATGTTTTTCTTAAATAAATTTAAGCAACCTTATGCAAGCGGCCCTCAGTTAAGTTTTATTTTATTGTATTAGCTTAAATAAAGTAATTGTGAATATTTTAAATATATCTATATAATGGTAAAATTAGTGGAATTCGTGAAGTTTACATATTTTTTGCTAACGCATGACCATTTTCAACTTGGTTTATTTTTTACAAAAATAGCTACAGAACTATAAAATGGTTGTTTAGTATAAAATGAAAGCATGCTTAAATCTATTAAAATAATGTGTTTGTTTTGATATCATAGTGCGAAGTAAGTGCTACCGAATGAAGTATCCATAACGTCTAATCATAGCTATAAACTGGTTGCGTTTAGGTGAATATCCCATACCAGCGAGTTGTAAGTGCATCGTAATAACCGTAAACTAAATGGATAATTCGTGGTTCAGACGGACGACTGTAATTTGAAAATGTTAAAAAGTTTGATTCTTAGTAGCTTACCTAGGTTTTGTGTCAAAATTTCAAATTCTGACCGCGAAGCATTTACTGTTTCTGATACAGGTATAAAGTAATAAAGGCATTTTGAAATCTTAAATGCAAAAGTACTTCTAGACGGTGGCCTGAAAACAATCGCTCCCAGCGATAAGACAGTTTATTGTATTAGTTGAATATAATATTTTAATATTAATGTTAACCGTTCATGTGTAAAAAAAATATTCTAGCTTTCTTCTTCTTTCTACCATGTGTTAATAGTTGACATTGTGATCAAAATGATAACCTATCTATGACACTCAGTATTTCGCTTTCAGTACGTCTGGCAGCTAAGTCATCTGTGCCCCTAACAATATGAAGGCCGGAGTCTAGCAGGAGGGCGTTTATGCGCTGATATAATACGTATGGTATCATTAATACGAAATGAAATCCTAATAGGTTTGTGACCGACCACCTATATACCTATATTTAGTTTAATCGATACGCTTGTCTAGGGCGGATAAGCGGCGTCCACATATTGGTTATCTCGATATATAAAGTAATGTGTTATTCATTGGAATGAGCAAAGTCAGAATATCTATATAAAGCTGGTGTGCATAGATATTTGGCTGACGGTTAAAATAAAATAATCGCTGTTTAGCGATACAGTTTTAATAATTATTTTATATGAACCATCGGTTAAAAGTCTATGCACACCTGCCTTAGTCGTCCTTGCTAATTGGCCCACGTCATTGAAATTACATGCGGCTGCCTTAAAGACTAGTTAGGTATAAAGCTGAATATCCATTCTGTCAAACATAATAAAGATTTTATGTTTCAAATAAATCATCATCAAGCTCTTTTAGTAACTATTCATACAGATTCCTTTGTTAAACCTTATTAGTTCCAAATACATTAAAAAAACCACGAATATATACATAATAATTATAAAGTAAAGATGCTGTAGTAAGTATTGCTGGGAGCTTGTTGCGCTGCTTCTTCTCCTTTAAAAGTAAGTAAAATTGTTTTGGAAGAGATGGTAGATTCATGACCTTCAATAAGTAGTTAGATTCTTTTTTGGAAAAAAATACATTAAATTTCATTAGAATGAAGTGTTATTTACAAGGAATAAAAACGTTTCAACATTTGACTAATTTGGTGACAAAAAGTCGCTCGTGTGTGTATTTCCTGAAATGGCGGTTAGAGTAGGAAGCGCTTGCTCGTTAATCCCATATGTGGCCATCGAAGCACCCTTCACTACATGGTCTATGGTCTTACGAGGCTAAAATAGCCAATATTAATACGATATTGTTATATTTATGTTGTAGGCTGAATCTGACTTTTGGTAACGTAAGCTTATCTATGCTATCTGTACTAATATTATAAAGAAATAAAGTTTGTGAGTTTGTGACGTTGTAGGGGGTAATCTGGATCTACTAAACCGATTTTGAAAATTCTTTCACTAGTGTAGCTACATTATTCCTGAGTGACATATTATTTAATTGTGATTAATAATAAGTATTTTTTTAAATTTTTTTTTGATGCCTAGTGAAGTGCGCACGGGTCAGCTAGTATTAAATAATTATGGACTATTAACTAGAGTCTTTGGTTATAACAACGTTTACGGAGTCTAATAATTTTGAATGACTTATTCTCTACCTACTTATTGCTCTATCAGTGTAGTCGAACTTAGCCTTAGCCTTTTTTGGCTTTTCAATCTATGCTTGTCAATTTTCATTATGATTCGGTTAGACATTTAGCTGCGAAAAGGTAAACAAAATATTGGGTTACTTTCGAACTTATATTTTCAATTAGGATATGCCGGCGACTTCGTCCATGCTTGACATGAAATTCCCGCGGGATTCCCGGGACACAAGGTCTGCGGTACCTTTAAAAATACAGAATGTTAACTATGATTTTAGTAAAAACTGAAAGAATGTATAATATGGTTTAATTAAAGCTGTGTCGGAATAAGCAAATTTTTATGCACCCGAACAACTAACGCGGTATTCCCGGGATAAAATAATCACACATTTTATTACATGATATTTGCAAATGATCAGTGAATAATCACATTGAAATTTCAAATCTTTTTTAATCTGGCTATTTTAAATAATTCTCAGAAGAATTCTCGCACGATTTCCTGAATAAAAAGTACCACAGATTTTAAGTCCAAGAATTTGCTGTATATGACCGATCGGAATAAGCAAATTTTTATGCACCCGAACAACTAACGCGGCATTCCCGGGATAAAATAATCACACATTTTATTACATGATATTTGCAAATGATCAGTGAATAATCACATTGAAATTCCAAATCTTTTTTAATTTGGCTATTTTAAATAATTCTCAGAAGAATTCTCGCACGATTTCCTGAATAAAAAGTACCACAGATTTTAAGTCCAAGAATTTGCTGACGATCATCGAAAACCGCATCGCTATCGGTCCAATCATTTTTACATGAATCCCGAACAAATAGAGAAACCGACAAATAGATAAGGAATTTAAAAAAAAATGTATCGTGTTGTCCATCGTTTATATAGTGTATTCCATTTGTTTTTTTATAGCTTCAATATACAGACACGGCATGCTTAGAATTTTATAATATTATAGATATTGATATAGGTACTCGTTAGCAGCGAATTTTGGAGAACTTTGTTAATATATAAGCTTAGCCAGCTCAAAGATATTCTATTGTAGAAACGTGATAAAATGCGTCCTGCAGGTGTTTCGAGTTCCTAATTATGCGTGCTCACATGACGATGCTCGTTGAACTAACGAGGCTTGAACGCGTAACTGCGTGGCTCGGATTTAATTAAAAAATATATATGGTTAGTCTTTGTACACGCAATTTGAGAAACTGTGTTATAAATACAGAAACAGCAGTACAATCCGATAAGTTGAAACGTATAGTATCAATAGTGCAATTCCGTCCTCATAATAATACGGTATTTTTGCAATTAACGCAACTCTTTCATTTCCATCAGACCTTATTACATCATAACATAATACCTATATAAATCACATATATCACTCGTGTTGCATACGTCTATCATCAAATATCTAATAATTCTCTATAAAACTAAAATATAACTAAAAGCTGTGAAATCATTAAAATAAAGAAACACAATTCAAAACCAACTTTCATTTAATAGAATTCGTGGTCGTGCTCGAAATTCGACCATAATAATTAATGTTCAAGACTACTTAGATAGATTAAATACTTCTATTATTACACATTTCGTAGAGTGTTAATTTCACTTGAACAATAAGCAAAAGAATATATATGCGTGTGTGTGACAAATACATGGTAGTTTATGTAATGTGTTTTTATTGATTTCTTGTATTTTTATGCATAATTAAAAAAATATTAGCATTCGTCGCTTCTTCTCTGTCAAATCAAATCAAATCAATTTTGATCAAAAATTTATTGTCAAAAAATTATACAGAAATAATGCTTTCATAGGTTCCGCACTAGGACTAGCCTGTATCGCGAACACTAAGTACCAGTGTGACTAACTTAACAATTTATATCTCTAAAATTAATTACAACAAAAATGTTAACTTGTTTGTGTGTGTATGTGTGCTTGTGTGTGTGTGTGTATGGGTGCGTGCGTGTGTGTGGTGTGTTTGTGTTTGCAAATGATGGATCACAATTCTATATAAACTATGTGTGCGACATTTCATATTCCTCCGTCCGCGCAATTTTCGTAAAAGTTATTGCTTCACTTATTAATACCAAATCACAGTAGTTGATAGTAAAAATAAATGAGGAACTTTTTATGACCTTATAAAAAAAGAGAGAAACCTCCTAGATTTTGTACGAAAACAGTAATTTATGACGTTATATCTTTAACGACTCAAATAGTGCATTTATAATTGTTTAAACAGTCATATCTATATAAATGATTCTTAAAATGTATGTTTAAACTATGTTTTTAATTCAACTGCACTGTTTACTTTAGCCATTATTGTATATTGTGTTTTGCAATCGAAAGTTGCTAAAGTCAACTGTAATTTATAGGTTAAATCCTAGTTCGGGACTTTGGCAGCTGACGGACTTCACAAAAAAAATCCATTGTTATGCATTGTGGCTATGTATATAATTATTATTAATTTTATTATTTAATTAAATGAGCTCAAGCCTGTTTCTACAACTATTTCTGTGATAAGAAATATACTAATTAGCTATAAGAAAATTATGTACCGGTAAAATAGACAGTGTCCATAGAGACACAACGTGGCAGCCATTGTAGAAACTTATCTTTAATCTACCCTAGTTTGTACTACAGAACTTCAAGACACGCCTTTACCTTGTCTAGCTAAAACTCTATGCGATTGGCTATAGTCTCGCTAAGCACACTTCAAACCGACTTCCTAACAAAAGAAAAAGAAATTACCAAGTTCTTAGTGTAGACGATAGTCTAGAGACCTGTAGCTACTTCGACAATGCTTTTGTGATTTTCAATATTCCTGTTGCAGTTTTTATAATAATGTATGCTAGGTACGGTTGAAATTGTTTTCTATTATTAAAATTTATTTTATCACCGATACAACAAGATATTTAAGGACATACAATAACAGCCCATAAATATCCCATTGCTGGGCTCGGGCCTCCTATTATAGGGAAAACGGACAGTAAACCCGTCACGCTTGTCCAAGGCCGCTTGGCAGGTTTGACACATCGGTTATCTCGATGTGCAGGTTGCATCACGATGTTTTACTTCTCCGTTGTTAGCACGTAGTAATTGTAACAATATGCACATTAGGTCAGAAAACTGCCCAAGTGGTGCATGCGTTCCAGCCAGGATAGATCTCGCGCCCTTTGGGTCAGGGACGCATGCATTAGCCATTACGCTACCACGACTTCTAGGGACATAGTAACTTCTATTATTTTAAAACAACTAATAAGCATTAATTATTGTACACAATTTTATTTACAACTAGAATACAATGGTGAAGTACGAAAGTGATCTTAACCTTTAAAAGTTAATTCCAGCAAACCTATGCGCCACATGAGAGAGGAGAAACAAGAGACAAATTGTGCACAATAAGTTTTACAGTTTAAAATTATATCATATAAACTTATATATTTCTAAAAATAAAAAACTGTTTAAACAACCGTGATATATACGTATACATAACACACATATATACGTAAGTTATATGCGTAAATAGAAGTTACATAGGCACCGACTTTGTGTCTTTCGTAATGTTTCTCATTTGCAAGAAAAGATTGTAACAACATTATGGAAGAAGAATAATACTACTTCTTCTATGATAGTATACGACAACCAACGGCCGTATACCGTAGAGCGTGCGCGTAGAGTTCGATATTATACTATATTATCCCCGCAAGTTGTTAATGCGCTGGAACCTTGTCAAATTAACATTCTGGTGACGTCATCCGCAATTCGATATGTACGCGTACTCACCGGCCAGTGATGGTAACAGTACTGAGTGTTCGGCTGCGGTTACGTCACCAAAATGGAGGTCAGGCGTAATAGCAATTTGCGGGAATAATACATATATTAGGCTTCAGCCTCACCGTAAGTAGCACGCTTAACGGTAATGGGGTTACTTGGTCGCTAAGATGACTCATCCTGCTGAATCAACACATTGCATGTAACGCAAGCGGCCCCACCGCTCGCTTAATGGGACGCTTGGCGCCTCGATAGTAGCTCTCCTGTTATATTAATGTACTTTTTGATAGTAGCCTAGCGGTTAGCTACGCGAACAGATGCGTCGGTTATTTGCTTAGATCACTGGGATACTCTGTATTTAAAAGGGAGCCATTGTGTAATCGCTCCCATGACTTAAGTAAAACTGTAGGTGTATTAAAAAAAGTAACAAGAAGTTGCCAATGAAGTAAACATAGACGTTAACTGACAGAGAGTACAGTAAGAGGTACGACAGCATGGTGTGGCTACTATGTATCCAAGCATTTCCATTCAGCTTGTTTCCTAGCTAACCTTCAAGTGTGCCACTTACGGTGAGGCTGAAACTTTAGTTAGTGGATTCAGTTGGAATGGTATGGTTGCATTGCTAGGTACACGTGTGTTAAAGATCAAGGCCATTTTGGCTGGCTCTGCCGGACCCTAGGTAGATTCGGTGACGCAAGGCCGAGTTTTATAGGTTATCCGGGCAGTGACAACCTACCTCTACTAGGGTAGGATCTAGGGTAACGAATCCCACAAGCCCTCGCCGTGATCTCCACACTGTTCGTAAACGAATCTCCTCGTCAACAAAATAAGGTGTAGGTACGTTGTGTATACGTCCAATATGTAAATACGTATGATTTATTATCATAAAAACCCCTGATTTACTTCTCTTTCACGTTGTATCATCTACTTCATTTTTTCACATCAACTGACGTGGTGAAAATTAGGTGACTTATACCTGATATCGTACAACATTAAGCCCTGTACCATGTGATCACAGACTATCGCAAACAATGACACGACAATTCGCATGGTACAAGGCCATCAATCACGGCTACCGGAGTGGGATGATGTATGACGTGCAGTATCATCGGATGCGAAATGGAAACTCCGTTCGGATTTGATACGTGCTCTGGGTAATCCAACGCGTTTTGGTGTTTTGTTTAGTGTGAGAGAAACGGTAGCAGCAGCTGGTACCTCACCAAAATTTGTGTTTAGAAGTCTGTTGTTTTGTAGTTTTGTATCACTACTCTTTGTTATCTTAATATTTCAATAACTCATATTAGTTTTTTTTTGTTACTGCAAAGTTGGCAAGCAGGTAGGCAATAGAAAATAGTTACCTTTACTTATAGATGTTTCAAAAACCCGGAGCGCAACCAGTGCGTGAAATAAACAGGGAGGTAGAGGCATGAGAGAGTGATCAGACTAGAGAAATGGGATATGACTACGAAATAGAGGTATAGCATAGAAGGAGGAACAAGTAGGCCGTCGGAATTTTGAGTAAATAAGCAATAAAACGACGACCTAGTGCGTTTCGGTATATTTTTTTCATGACAATAATAATTCACATTTTTTACATTTTGTTCTCTGCTTGAAATAAGCTGGTAAAAATGACAGTGATTATGGTGGACTTTAAATAAAGAATTATTAAAACAAAAAATTGAGGTACAAGAGCTTTGTAAAGAAGAGCAGTTTAAGAAGAAGTAGAATAAGATTGTTACGTCACATTTTAGATTTACCGATATATAATATTATCCATTATGATCTTAAAATTTGTATAAAACAGAATACAAAGACCATTTGAATAAATACGGAAGCTCAATATCATATTTCATTCAAGTATCTCTGAATATGCATATTATGTAAAATGGGCTTTACCAGAACGATTGGCGTGGTCAGTGGAGAAATTATTGGCCATTAATTTTAAATATACCTATATAGAATTCCAAAATATCCAACCGAAGTATTTGACAAATCATATCCCATTTATTTACAACATAGTGGAAAATTATTATTAGTCATGTGAAAGAGAAGAGAGTTTAAATTAACCACCTTTAACTACTTTCCATCAGGTGGGCATTCCTGTTGTATTTATGCGTTTAAATAAAATGTATAATAATAACAGCCCATAAATGTCCCACTGCTGGGGTCGGGTCTCCCACCATAGGGGAACGGACAGTATACCCGCCACGCTTGTCTAAGGCGGCTTGGCAAGTTGAACATATCGGTTATCTAGATGTGCAGGTTGCATCACGATGTTTTCCATCACCGTTGTTAGCACGTAACAATGTGCACATTAGGTCAGAAAACTTTCTAACATTCGTAACGGCCAGAATCAAACCCGAGCCCTTTGATTTGGGGACGCGTGCGCTAGCCATTATTATTTTACGCGACTTATTTTTATGCAAATAAAAAATAAAATATACATTTAATTACATATTTCAAATATATCATTATTTGTAATTGCTCCTTAAGGCAAAAACGGCAACGAGTTCATAAGACTACTAATTGAATGATCGAATGAATGTTCTTTATTGCATACATAAGTTACACACATAATTATACAACTAGCAGGCTCGTCCGGCTCAGCACATGCAGATTTGTCATTACTGCTCCGCTCCTGTTGGTCTTAGCGTGATGTTATGTAGCCCATTCCTCAATAAATGGGCTTTCCAACACAAAAATCTTCAAAATCGGTTCAGCAGATCCAGAGATTACTATAAGAATTCTACAACGTCACAAACACAAATTTTACAACTTTATAATAGGAGATCTTATCGCCACCGGCGATATCTTCCAGAACACCTTTACAATGACGAAAAATAAATGAGATGAAATGTACTTAATGTATAATATATAATCTATTATATAAAAAAGGAAAGAAATAAAAAAATAAATGTCGAAAAAAATCTAATATTGATACACATGTGTTTAATGTTGCTATACCTAAATATTTTGAGGTTAGTGTGATTTCATAAGATTTTAGATTAAAATTTCATAATTCATAAGAAAGTTCATAAGAGTACTTAAAACGCAGAGAAAACTCATTCTAACTTAATGTTAATAATAAAGAAAACTCATAGACAAGTTAAATTGATGACTATCCTAAAAATTCATGATCGTGAAAGGATTCGTAAAAACTTATAAACGACGTACAAAAATCCAGTAAAGGGAATTAAGACTTTTGGTTTTGTTTTATAACGCAGTGGAACTATTGGATCGGTTGGATTGTGAGCCTCAGTCCATTAGGCTAATAGCAGGCCAGTGAGACGGCAAAAAGAGATTAAGCGGTGCCCAGTCATCGCTTTTCGTTATATCTATTAATTGATAAGTGGAGTTCTCAATGGGCTCGAGTAAGCTCTATCGTCGTTTATATTGAGCCTTTTGAAGTGTCGATCACCGCTGAACTGGAAAACTTTCAATGATAAAAGACTTTGCTGTAGAAAGGTTTTTTATTTTTTTGCTTGAGGGCTAATCTATAATACTATAAAATTCTAAACATGCTGTATTTGTACATTAAACTTATTAAAAAAAACAACTGGAATAGACTATATAAACGATAGAGAACACGATGCGTTTTTCTTTAGATTTTTTTTCTGTTTGGGATTCATGTAAAACTAATAGGCCATTTCGATGCGGTTTTAGCCGATCGACAGCAAATTCTTAAGACTTAAAATCTGCGCTACTTTTTATGCCGGTAATCCCGTCGAAAATTTTCTGAGAGCGGTTTGAAGTTGTTTAAGTTAACTTATACCGGCACAGTTTTCACGAAAACGATAGCTTAAAGCCTTTATACATCCTCTTCTTTGTGTCCCGGGAATCCCGCGATAATTTCAAGTCTAGCGTGGATGATTCACGGGCATATCCTTGTAGCTAAAAATAGTTTAACTAATTAATAAATATAATGTCCATCATAGGGTTAGAGGCACTTTCAATCTTTCTATATCTAAATAAATAAACATGTAACGGTCTTATTCAAAGAAAGTTAGAGTAAGCCTGAACGCTTCTTTATGAATATAAAGGACCGTTCAAACCTGCTTTAACACTCTATGAATAAGACCGTAAGTGTTTAATAAAAAAAACTTATTTTACTTTCACTGTTATCAATACAGAGGTGATATTGAGTACCTAATAGTATTTTATAGGCATAGATAATAAAACATCTTGTTATTTGCTGAACATATATCAAATTGCCTATTACATATTTTATTGCCTTTAGTGGCCAATTTAGTGTAATCCATATAAAATATTGTTACGAATTTGTAATAAATATTGTTACCATTCGTAGGATGTAAATTCGAAAATACCGTTTTGTATGACAAATATTAGAAGTGCACACACGTATTTACACATTTCTTACAAGTATAGCCGAACAAAACCAAACCTTAAAGCTGAAAATCGTTATCACACAAATCGCGCCACGTTCGTCGTTATAAGATCCAAAAGTACATTAGGTAACTCTTCGTTCGCAGCCAGAACACGACTGGCTCACTCCCCAACTGACCTACCCTCATCCATTTGTAAATTAGACATGGCGTCCTAGCAACATGCCGCCCACTGGACTTTGAAATCCTTAACTTGTCGGCTTAATGGCTTCTTAGAATTTGCATGAAACGTCAACAGAGAAAAGAAGGTTTTATGATGTCGGCGGCGTGAACAAAGAGATTAGCACGAAAAATAGATCATTCAAATTTAAAGGGGTACTAAGACACCTGCAAAGGATTAGTATCGGCTCACAACAATAAATAAACAATTGCCTATCACATTTTGTGGATTCCAATAAACAAACTTCGAAGGACGATGCAATTTTTATATACGTATATCGTTTTAGATACATAACACATATTCTAGAAATACAACTGTGGAGTCTTTCCTCCATTGTGATTCCTTCACGTTCCATAATAGCCTTCAAAGCGTGTTCAAAGAAATTGGTCCGCGTGTAAAAGATCAGTCTGCCTACACTCCGGGAATCACAAATATTGCAAACGGGCTATGAGGCACCAATTTTTATTGCGAAATGGAGCCAAGATACCGCAACACTATTGAGTCGTAATTCTTCATGGTAAGATATTGTTACTTTCGCCCAGATATCGGCTATTTGTATAATAAGACGATCGCAATCGTCGCTTCGGTCCTCAATAAGACGTCGCTTTCGGATTTGTTTGGACTTGAGAATATATTTTTCTTCGCTTATCGGGTCTTGTCGATATCTTCACTTACTTCGAACCTTTAAATTATCGACCACAAAAATTATATTGAATACCGTTAAAATTTTACTGCCTTTATACTTACAAGATGTGGCACGAAAATCCCAGAAGACCTCCCTTCTAAGACGTAAAACGTGATCCAATTTACAATGCCTCTAATATTTCAGATTTGTTACGATCAACTTTATTACAAATTGGAATCGTCTCGATGTTCCCATGAGATCAGACTGTCAACCTCTTCATCTTTGATTCCCCTTGACGGTTATGAGAAAATAACCTATTTTCAATCAATACAATGAACCTAACTATAAAATATAAACTTTAACGGAACGAAATCTTTATTCAATTAACATGTCCGTTTATATTTATAAGTCGACTCAATTTCCTCGACTCTATCTTTGTACGTTTTTTTTATTAACTAGCTGCCCCGACATACGTCGTCCTGCCCGACAAAGCTTCAATCGATATGCCGACAGCAGCGCCACCTACCGGGTCCAATCGTGAACCAACTCGGAAACTTTCTCTGGCTCATGCACAACAACTTTGCTAAAGATCATCACATGATCAAATGTATAGTTTACCATTCTATAAAGGACATACAGACAAACATACATTTTTATATATAAGACTAACTGTCCCGTCAGACGTCGTCCTGTCCGGAAAAGCTTCTATCGATATGCCGACAGCAGCGCCACCTACCGGGTCCAATTGTGAACCAACTCAGAAACCTCCTCTGGCTCATGCACAATAACTTTGCTAAACATCATTACATGATGACACGATTGACATACAGACAAACATTAATTTTTGTATATAAGATTAAATTTAGCAAGATTTTTTTATCTATACCTATATCTCTAGATAATACATAAGTGGAATCATAAATAGATAAGGCTTAGCTGCTATAATATGTAGTTCAGGGTTAAAATATATTTTTCAGTATACGCAGTGGGGTATCATTAGTTAAATTAAAAGTTATGACGTGGTTCGTTAATGCCTTTTTATTTAAGTTAAAAGATAGACTTAAAAACGTATGGATGCATATGTCTAATCATCGCAGTAGACAACCTTACGTGACCAGGTCTGGCAGAGCTATTAAACTAAGTATGCGTTTCACTTGAAGGGAACTATTAGAGCTGCATACGTTTAGTCATCGCAGTGGACAACGAACTCCTGGCTAGCGCTTTTTTATTAGGCTTGACTGTATGTTGTTGGTTTGAAGACATTACAACTTTACCGGGGTTTTCGGCAGCAACTTGCTCGAGGGAGCTCTCTAAGGGGCTTTACTTCGGCTGGACTGTTTTCATGAAAGGGGGATGAATATATGATGATGCCGACTAGAGGGTGACACAATGTACTAATTGAATGTAACAATCTACTATCTCACTCGCACATCATCCGTCTCGCTCAGACATTGTGCTATGTATTGTACTAGCTGTACAACTTATTAATATTTGTACTCAAGGTTTTCGTTTCCAAATTAAATTAGTTCACATCAGCACTCGACAGTAAATACTACTTTCTATTATGTGAAGTACTTTACCTCTACTTCTCGTCGCTACATACGTAAAAAGTACTTCCTTCCTCTAACTTTTTGACTATTAAGGTACTTATATTATTACATTATCAAAATATTTTAACCTAAAATTAATATGAATCAGATTCGTTTAATAGGTTTTGAGATGTTTTGAGGCATTATTCTTGATTAAATGCTTTTTAGTAGGTTAACACGAATTCGACGTGTAACATTTTAAATTGATTATATATAGGTCTATACATCTATACATTTGTATGCGCTTTTTTTAATAACAAACGCTTCACATTCTGATTCCAGAACTATAACGTAAAATACAAAGCTGAATTAAATATGAATGTTATATCCTCCGGTCATACCGCAAACCGTTGTTCATCTATATTAAATTCTCCATTTAGCCACTTCTGATATTGAAGATTGAAAGATTTATCAAGGGACTACGACCAGTTTTGATTTGTTTTGATTCTTTTGTTTCGTGAAACATACAGTGGTTGGCCGTTCTCAAAGTATTCAATTTTACTGAATTCAACTGTGCATAAACCATTCAGGATCCATTGAAACACACAAAAAAATCTAAACAAAATTGGTCGAGTGGTTTAGGAAGAGATCAGTAATATATGCGTACAGACGTATAGAGGAATTATACATTCTAAGATATAAAAAGAATAACATAATGTATTTAGGGCCACTTGCATAACGATCGCCTTTAAATAAAATTAGTTAATCATATTAAACTGGCTAAATACGTTTTACAAAAAAAGTATTGACAGTTTTTTTAACATATTTAGCGGCAAAGTTAGGATTGTGCAAGACGCTAATTGTATTTAAGGGTGTTAAATACGTTTTGTGTTTCTTAAATAAATTTAAACAACCTTATGCAAGCGGCCCTAAGAATCTTTGAAGTTATATGAGTGCGTAACTTATTGGGTAAGAACAGATCATACAACAAGTTTAATAGATAACCAATGTGGTTTTAGTGTGAATTAATTCTACCACTTTGTGTTATTTTCTTAGCTGTGGTTAAAATAGCATTAGACAGGACCATTACGAATGCTGTTTATGCAGAATACGTACCTCAACTTCTTAAAATCTTTCCCTTTTTACATACAACCCGTATTATTTCAGGGTGAAATCTGCATTTGAAAATATTCTAGTATATTTTTCCTACAGTCCGTTCTCTCGGCTAGAAACAAGTAGTTCTCTCTTTTTTGATGCAAATAATTTCGGGACGTTGGAACTTTCTACTTTAAGAACCTTTGTGAATAGCGAAATGCTTTTGTAGTGTCATCAAGGTACCTATTATGTTTCCTCTTAGAGACTGAAGGAGTCGTCATAGTATTTGTTGAGAGACAAAATTTTCACTCAGTAGACAGTTGTTTTCAAAATTTGTTCAATTGTTCAAATTTTAGACTAAACTTAAATTTACCTTATACCTTTTGTTTTGTTAGAACTTGGCTATTATGTTTATTTAACGCTCTTTAAGAAATGGTAGTTCTTTAGTATATACGTTTGACTAGGCGCAAATTACTATTCATTTAGCTCATTGTCCATAGTTCCAGGTCGTACAAACTTTTCAGTTTTAGTTTTTCTTAATTTAAATAATTGTTCTTTTAGTTATTTCGTTTACAATACATAAAAGGTAATGTAAACGAAATCTTTGCAACATCACTAATACTATCTATTTAATTTCATATTAAAAATACAGTCTACGCGCTCACATATACATTATATTATGTCATGATTTAGATTACATGGCAACCCTTTGAATTTCTGTGCCAGTCCCACCATCAGTGCCTACGACTTGGCACCGATGACGAAAAGCAATTTAATAAATTAAATTGGTAATGGCCCGTTCAAATCTATTGCAGGAATAACAGCCAACAGAGCAAATAATACCTGGAGATCGGACCTGAATTAACGTAGTGTGGAGGACGCCCTCCACCCCTGACTGACAACCTGCCCAAGATCGCTTTACATCGGGGTTTTGTACTGCAAACGTGGTTTGGCCTATGTCCTGCAATATGCTTCGATTGGTTAAAAACAGGCAGCCCTTAGCAATATGTGACTGCATAAAAGAGTGATTTTCATACAAAATTCGTTAATTTGGAGAAACAATGAAGGTTCGCGTAGACCTTAATGACTCATTTAAAATTCATGGTTTTGCTAAGTAACGTAATACGAAAGAATTGCAGTATTATTAAAGAAAAAACATGCATCGTTGTCAGCAAATTATACTCATAAAAGGCAGTTGTTATTATGCAAATCAAACTATTATTTCTTATCGTTTCAATGATCTGAAAAGCAAGCATATGCAAACAAAACTAATTTACGTTTAGGCGAGTAGGTAAAATATTGTAGCCGTTTTCACGATCCTAACAGAGCTCTTGGTCATTAGAATTACCATAACAAGTGTTCGACCTACGTGATAATACAATGATAATACCTGGCTGCATAAGAATAATGTATTCAAATATATTATTCTACAGTCTGACATACAGACAGACATTAGCTTTCTGTTTGCTACCAAGTGAATATCTAAAATAAATTGTCTTGCCTTTACTCTGTTATATTTAATTATAATATCTTACGACATAAAAGGTTATGGTCAAACATGTCTAATCCACAAGGAAATTCATCCGAAACGAGCGTAACAGGGAACCTCGTACAGAACGCTGCTGCGGGAAGTTTAATCCCATCCGGAGTGCCACCAATACCAAAGCTGGAAGGGCGCTCTAACTACGCTTCGTGGAGCTTCGGTATAAAGATGTTTTTAATAGACCGCAGTCTATGAGAACACCTGTGCATGTATGTAATAAAAACTACATATATCAAAGCCTATCCTAACTGTACACTTTACAAAACTTAACACTAACATATACATTATAGCAACCATTAACCTATCACTAACTATACACAACACTCCTATAAAGCAACCGAAACTAAGACATATTTACAAACTGAACTTAACTTAAACCTAACGCTTTTGTGCACTGGTAGTGCTTTATTTTTAAGAGCGGTTTAGTCAAAATGTCAGCTATCATGTCTTGAGTTGGTATGTATATGACATGGAGATGATGCTGTGAAAGAGAGTCTCGTATAAAATGGTGTTTAATGTCAATATGTTTAGTGCGTGCGTGATATGTGTTGTTATGTGCCAGTTTTATTGAGCTTTGATTGTCAGTATGAATGGTGATGGAATGAGTGACAGCGAAGACTTCGGCGATGAGGGTTTTGAGGTATATGGCTTCTTTGCAAGCTTCGGCCAGAGCCATATATTCGGCTTCTGTGGTTGAAAGTGCGACTGTGCGCTGCTTGCGAGCTTCCCAGGATATGGGGCCTCCACTCATCATAAAAACGAAGCCTGTGTATGAGCGCCTGTCAACTAAATTATTGCCATAATCAGCGTCTACGTATCCGATTGGATAATTGGGACCATTGCGTTTATAATGCAGTTTAAAATCTTTAGTGGCTTTCAGATACCTTAGAACTCGCTTTGCGGCTTTCCAATGTAACAAGAATGGCTTTGGTGGTAATAAAATTACAAATGTGGCCATCGGACGTCATTACGTATTCGCTCTCACGTCCGGCAGGGCCGCGTGCAAGCCACGGAATTACTGGCATTGTTGGCCGCAGGCGTTATTTCTACAAAGCATTGGATTGATAGCTGCATCTGTATTGAATGAGACCAATTATCATTATTAACTAAAGCTGGTAAACAGGTAGGCGCCCCATCTAAAAACGGTTAACACGTGTTAAGGACGTGTGAAACACCAGTGGAGTTACCAATGAGTCACTGGCGTCGAAAAAAAAGAAGGGACTGAAATCTGCTCACTAATGCCGGAACACAATGCGAAGATATCTAGGCGGCTCTAAACCTGGGTAGAACTTATAAATAATTTTGGATACATAGCACACATTACAAACAATGAATTAAAAAACTATTTATATATGAAACACTTCAGTATCGTTTTACATTCAAATGTAGTAGTACGCTATTTTGCTCGTTTAGGTATTGATATTAATAAACAAAATCTAGGAGTCTAAACATAGTGGTAATTAGTTTGATCATCTACCCCATTCTTGTCAAGGAATTGTATGCTACCATTAAAACATTCATTGAGTGACTTAGATACAATTATCTATCTATACGAATGTGTATATACAAACTCTTTGCATGCTATACTTACCTATTCATAACTAGGGCATTTCAAGCGCCCCTTGGTCTAGTCTAGTTCGTTTTTGTTGCCAAAAGCTGGCACACAGGCTTACCTGATAGAAAATAGTTATCATTACCTATGGGCGTTTGAAACACCAGGAGAGTTGCTACCGGGTTCTTCAAATCTAACAAATTTTACAATGCCCTTGTAGATCTCTTTTCCGAGATAACATGCATACAATTGTTACCAGTTGCGGGACTATAATTAAAATGCCGTTGGAACTATTATAGAGTTTATTAGAACCATACAAACACGTATAACACAGGTGCAAATATAACCGATCACAACAAATCCAAACGTAATGCAGAAGGTCGTAATTCAATAAAACGCGCAAAGTCCGTCACTCATTAGATTCTGTAGTACACACGTCTTGTTTCGCTTGTGGTTATCGCTCGACTCACTCTCCCCCCCCCCACTCCATCAGGTCATCTTTCTATACTGCGCAACTGCAATATCCCCGTATCCAAGCCGACTTAATCCACCACACCTGGCTAATGACTACCATACAGTCAAAGGCAAAGTTCGTCACTAATAGATATTCCCGATATGTACACGGTCTAGCCTTGATCGTGGTTCTAGCTCGACTGACTCGGCTCTCCATTGGGCCCTGGTTTTATACCTCACAAATACAAATGTGACTGCATTATAGTCGACCTAATCAGTAACACCTGGCTAATGATTCGACCGCAACGGCCATAAACTAGTACAAAAAACAATGAAATGCAAGAATAATTAGTAAACGCATGCCAATATATAAGTAAACAAAAGAAGAAGATCATAAAATAATAACAATTAGTTCAAATGTCTAAAGGTAATAAAATGTGTTTTTAGAGATATGCAGGTGTGAATTTGTGTTTGTCGGCGCTTAGGTTGTTAACACTATGTTTGTTAAGAAACAAATATTCGACTCGTTATACTTTACACACACACACACACACTTTTAACACAAAACTAGCTATTTTATTGGTATCACTTCGGTAAAATAACATCTTCGAAATGTTAGCGCGAAAAGATTGAATATTCGATTACTGTCTAAATATTTAGTTTTTCTTTGAACTCATCTGTGCATACAATAAAAATGTATGTTGCAAGGTATATATTATATTATCGTTAAATGTGTTGATCACGTACCAAAATATAATATTCATGATACATTCTGTCGTATCATGACCTTATTTTATTATTATTTACAATAACACCAAAATAGTTGTATTGTACACTGAAACTATCGCGTTGATATTTCAGTGCATTTTTTTTACACTTCGGTACACAAAAAAGGTTTAAATATAGTTTTGTTTACATTGAATCCATATATCGAGATAGTAACAAAGTAATAAATATGTGGCGAACATTGCTTACCATAATGTTAAAGGATGAAAATGTTAATTCGTGTATTCTTAATTTAAACAGATAATTTAATTGTTTTTTATTTGACGGCTAAATCGTTGTTATTTGTACTAAAGCGCACAGGCTTTGGGATTCAAATTCAAAATTCATATTCAAAAGTTTTTCTTCAAAATAAGTTCCACTGGAGAACACTTTTTGAAGGTCACACATATAGGTTAAAATTTAATTTTATTTCCTAGTCTATTTACACCGCTTCGCAACGTGTTATTGGTGTTAAGGAGAAGAAGCGGCAAGAAACTCCCCAGCAACACGTCTAGCTAAATTTGTTTTTCTTTATATTTCTTATTCTATTTATATCTCAAGTTCCTTTTTTTATACAAGTTTTATACAGAAGTATGTTACAGAATGACTTTTGAAGAATAATGGAGTTGTAGCAAACTGTGCATATTCAATAAGACAGATACACAATAAAAGGATAGTAAAATATTGTTATAGTATAAATATAAAGACATGACGTACTATTCTTTTTGTTACAACATATCTCCATATATTACATATACACAAATACAGTATGGTTGATTCCTAGCTAGTAAATTTGATGACTGAATTTTCTTTATATTCACAATGGTCTGTCTCTGGGAATGGCTTCAGAGTGACCCGTTGTATATTACCCATAACACAAGTGTAACTTGCTTAGCTTACAGATATGCAGGTGTATTATATGTCATTTGCTGTCTTAGTATGACTGAAAGCAATATTCGTGAACTTATCCCAAACACAATAATTCACCTCAAGTGTGTTTGTCGTTACACGAATTCTTAAATATTTAAAAATAATTTCAAGATAATCAAACGAGTTAAATTAAAATCAGTCAAATAAGGAAGTAATAACATAAAACAAGATTTACATTTACAAAGTTAAGTAAGAAGATGGAAATCTTGTTTTTGTTACAAAGAGTTCTTTATGGACAATAATTCCTTCAGGTCGGAATTACAATGAATGTCGTAACTCTGGGGGTGAAGTTGGCTGGAGTCACCCAGGTGAAACATTACATCCATTAGCCGAATGAGATCCCCCCGAATTAGGCCGATCGAATGGCCTACGAGACGAATTATCCGCAGTCTCGATTTGCCCGATTCGTGGATTTCGATGTCGAAATAAAGCACTGCTCTTTTAGCCTTAGTTACTTTTAGGGATGACGATCAGCCATTTTCTAAGTTTTACGGCTATTTGTTCTAGGGAAGGAATGGGTTTTTTTAAATTGATGTTGAAATTTCTTTAGTTAATTCTTAAAATAAATTTTTAAATTAATTCTTAGATGAATTGTTTCATCTAAGAATTAATTTAAAATTGTATATATATATATATATATATATATATATATATATATATATATATATATATATATATATTACTTGCTACGATTTTTTTCTGACATTCACTTAAGAGATAGAACCGCCCATTGTTCATGCATTTTTTTAATTTATTTATAAGTTACGTACTTACCTAATAAAATTACGTTTTAACGGTTTTAAGCGCAGTAATTTATTTGATTTTGGTTATTCCGACGTTACGGCCACTTTTCAGTGGCTGTGATCACGACAGAGATAAGAAGTGTCAACGAGTATTGTTAAAGTTTTATTTAGCCTACCGCCAACTTGTTCATTTAAATTATTTAGTTTTAATTTTGTTTATGGTTATTATTGTGAAGCGGTGGTAAATCAGATTAGGCTCCCATAGAGTAAACAATAACCAAAAACAAAATTAAAACTAAAAATTAAAATGAACAAGTTGGCGGTAGTAGCGGTCTTGTCACTAACAGCGATTTATTCATTATTTAGAAAATATTTAGTTTACTTTAAAATCCTTTTTATAATTTTTTTTTTGTAATAGTGATTTAATACCAAACTACATGTTTATGTTTTAAACCGTTTAAAGAGAAATAATATCGAAACCTCTAAAAGAAATCTACACAGCCTGATAAAGAATTCTACTAACATTTCCATGTTACTAAACTAAGACTGATGTAATTTGGACTCCCCAACTAAAGTTAATTTTTGTTCGAATTAATGGTGCGTCAGCTTCTAATGTTGCCAAATTCGACTTGGTGAAAGATGAACTCTGGAGTCGAAGAAAGTCCATTACAGAACCGACGTAAAAGTTTGTAAAATTTTCAACATGTTCCGAATAATGAACAGTATCTACTTAATAGATTAATTTATAATTTTGATGCTTTACGTTTTTTTGCATACAATGAAACTGGTTCCATTTGAAGAAGCTTCTTTGGTGTCCATATTAAGTGGAGTAATAAAAATACGTTTTAATCCGTGCAGGAACGGAGAAGGAATACAATTTCCTGCGGCCGGGCGGCCTGTCGTAAGAGGCGACAAAACAACCCACAACAAGGTGGTAGGGCATTTGCCCGACTGGATGTCTACCACCCCTGGTCTAAAGTATATCGCCATAACAACCTTGAGTTATGTTCCGGCATTAGTGACCAGGTTCCAGACTCTCTTAACAGAGCAGCTGCGCATTTGTAGCACTTTTGGTGTTGTAAATGTCCATAGGCGATGGTAACCGCTCTCCATCAAGCAGGCCGTCTGCCTGTTTGCAGAATTCCTGCAATTATATATTATTTTATTTTGGAAATCATGTTCTAGAGAGAAGAACATAGCAGTAATTTTTAAATTAGAAATATGTATTTTTAATCCATTTCCTCCAATAATAACAGGATGTTTTCATTACGATACGACGCCCTTGAATGTAAAATTATCAAATTTAAAGTGGAAGGTGTGAATCCAAAACGAAAGTTTGAATAAGTATACTTTTACTAAATAAAAGAAATTATAGTGTTGTAACGTACAAAGAAGCAAAACAGCTGATTCACGTCTTTTCAGGTCCAAGTACATTGAAGTAGGTATCAACGACAACGGAGCGGGAACCTGAGCGGACGTCCGTGCTCCGCTCCCGCCAAAGGAGGGCGCGCCGACGCCGGAGGGCGGACTTCAACCTTCGGCCACCTTAAGCGGGCGGCGCAAGTGGGGCCCCTTGGGGTATAGGGGTTTTCACTCACCCGCTCATGCCGTCGAGATGAGAGCGCGAGTGTTCCACGCGCGCTCCTCTCTCCTCCCGTGGAGCGCGTCGTCGCCGGGGGTGTAGTCCCCTGGCATTTAAAGAGAACTCATGAGGGAAGCCCACGCCTGCCAGGGCACGCGGAGACGGGCAGTTCAATACCCATAGCCCTGGCACAAGGCGCGGAATACCCAGGGGTTTTAGTGGGTATCCCTAACTGGGGAGTAGCGTGCCCTGTCAGAACTGGTGCCACGCTGTTGCCACTCCCGATGTGGCGAATCCCACACTCACAGAGGTCACGAAAATCCCCTCATGCTTCTGCGCCTGTCTCGGCTTAGTCCTCAAACGGAATTCCCCTGGCCAAAAAAAAGGTATCACCGACAAGAGCTCAATTCTTAAATATTATGGTGATTCTTGGAGAACAAAATATTCATCATTTAATTTCGCGCTGTCCTTGTATTTAGATTTGCGTAATAAAAGAGCGGCCAGTAACGAACCCCTTTTAAGATGTCGGCCTTAATAATATTCTTTTAGGGGAATCTTTCTGGCTTGATTATTAATTTGTTGGAAAAAGGCAATTAGCCTGCTTTGAGTCAGGTGAGGGGACACAAAAATTATCGTTTAAATTTCACTTTATTTTAAACGACGTTATTAAATTTGAGGAGACTTTTCGGGTCGGATGCGTGAGGGAGAAAATGGCAGAAATTAATATTTAAATACCAACGATCCAGTGCGGTGATAATACTTTTTGACGGCACCAGATTTATGCTTTAGTGGAAATATTTCTTGTGCGTTGTTTTCTCTGTTACTAGTCGAGCGGAAGATTAACGAGTCACCCTGAGGGTTTTATCAGCTAAAATATTCCGTCTGGCATTATATGTATTTTTGATAACATTGTACGTAGATTTAAGTTATTGAATGTATATGTTCATACATTTTTTGTTTTTGTTTTAGCTATTATCGTGCAGGAACGGAAAACCTTTAAGTTGCGTTCCGGAATTAGTGGTCAGGTTCCATTCTCCTTTAGAGAGCGGCGGCACATTAGTTGCACCTTTGGTGTTACAAATGTCCATAGAAGATAGTAACCGCTTTCCATCAGGCTCTCTGCATGTCTGCTAATCTCATGCTATAAAAAAAATTGTTTAACATATTGTTAGGAGTCGCTTGACCCGAATTAAAATGCGTTAGAATTACTATGGAGTTTATTAGAACTATACAAACACATTTAACACAGGTACAAATATAGCCGAACGCAACAAGTCCAAACGTAGTGCAGATCACTAACAGATCCCCGATTGTAGTACACACGTCTTGCTTCACTCGTGGTTATCTCTCGACTGCCTCGTCCCTCAATCGGAACATTGCTTTATACTGCACAGATGCAATATGACCGTCCGGCCACGTGAACTGAATTTCCTAGAATCAGTTTGTACTTTAAATCCTAAACACCTGGCAAATGGTCGACTGCAATGGCCATAAACGAGTACAGTAAAACCATGTACTGTTCTCTAGGATAATTAGTAAACGCATGCCAATAAATAAGTATGTAAAAGAAGTCCAAATGCCGAAAGGTAATAAAATGTGTTTTTACATCTGTAAACCTGTAACACCTGTAACACCTGCATATCTATTTATTTTTGTCGGCGCCTAGGTCGTAACAATATTATCAAGCTCACATGGAACAATAAAATTGCCCTAGTCTTTGAATTGGTCTTTCTTTTGTCCTAGTTTCCTTGTTTCACTCATAGAGATTAAGTCGTTTTTGATAAAATGACGGCGACAAGCGGACCCAATAACTTCACAAGTAAGTACATTTTTGCCCTTTGATCACGGTACCCTAAAAAATAGAAATGGAGAGATAAAACAATAATATTTGATTTACTTATCGTGTTACAAATTAATGATATCCTCATTAACATTTTAAGTCAACAGGATCATCATAACAACGTTTCTCACTGCTGTTTATAACAACAACATTATATCGAGAACTTCTTAATTGGATTAATTTCGACGTGAGTCAGTAAATACTCCACTTTTAACTTTTCCATCGATGTAATTGGAAGATGTGAAGTGTCCTTTGATATTATAAATATATTTTTCGGAAACCATTCACGGGTTTCTAGTACATATTTGTTTAGTATCATTTTCAATGACTGTGGTTATTTACTGGATATTCCTTTAAACAGTAATATTTTATACTCCGTTCTAGATGAATGAATAAATGAATGAAAACATTTTATTGTGTACCAAAAATTAAAACTACTTTCTTAAAACGAAGTACATTATATGTTGAACAAAGGGCGGCCTTATCTCTTAAAGCGATCTCTTCTAGGCAACCCCCTAAACTAAGGAAAAAATTAAGACAACAGTGGCGGTGAAAACAATAAATAATAAGAAACATTCCAAGAATAAGTCAATAAATAAATAAAAAAATACTTTATATACTATACAAAAATAAGATATATCATACTATATAAAGAATCAGCAGCACGTTTTAGATGATCTGTCGGCAACGTTTGATTAAGGCGTATTGGCGGGATCTATAGTATTTGGGTATTTGGCATATCTTACAATAAATTCATTCGTGCAGGAAAAAATACAAATTCCTGCGGCCAGGCTGCCTGTCTTAAGAGGCGACAAAACAACCCACAGCCAGGTGGTAGGGCATTTGTCCGACTGGATGGCTACCACCCCTGGTCTTGAGCATGCTGCTATTACAACCTTGAGATGTGTTCCGGCATTAATGATTAGGTTCCAGCCTCATTTGCGAGTCCTGCAGCACATTGGTAGCACCTTTAGTGTTGCGTATGTTTATAGGTGTCGGCAACGACTTTCCACACAGTTGGGCCGTCAGTCTGCCTGGTGTACTCCAGCAAATAAAGAAAAACAATACATTGTACATGGTTGCACCGAGGAATACCTGTTTATAAATTCTTCATCCCCATCCTCGCCATTAAGAATATAATAAAATTTTAAATGAAGAATGCTATAAACAAGAAAACGTTCAGAGTTACTGCCAGTGCTGTCACCGCAATAATATACGTAATTGTTGGAACACAATAAAAAAAATCATAACCATACTCCTAGTGAGTGTGTGAGCCCCGGGGGACGACTGCAGTGTGGCGGCGGACTGGTGGCGAGGTAAGTGCTTCCTTGCTTCTTTTTCCATGTCCCTTAGCCTTCTCCCGGCCATCGCACCGCGCGCAGTACATAAAAAGAGCATGCGTTTAGAAACCTTACTATCATCGTCCTCTTAAAACTTGGCCATAGTTTTTTTTTAAATTGCTATTAAAATAACGCTTATCTCTATTCCAATTACGAAGTCCCTTTTGGCACTTCCTTAGAACGTAACTCTTCACGTTTCGCATAATTTGAAATAATAATCATTTTTTTGTTCATGGTCGTAAATCATCATTTAAAAAATTTAATCAATCTAAATCATTATACAATTAATTCACACACACAATCAACATGTTGTTTTTAGACATCGTGCTCAAATTAATTAAAACTTTAAAAATATAATAATATTTTACTACGGTTTTGAGTTTACGTTCTATAGTTTTATTTTTACTTTTTTACATAGTGATGTGACTAAAAGAATCGTATAAAATCGATTATAGACACATTCTTTTCGCGAGTGAAAATCTGTCAACACTGCGTCTACTGCGTCCACCTCGTGATCACGACCCGCCATTTTGTTTGTCTCTTCATTACGAGTGCAGAAGCCTTGTATACGGTACGCGTATTCAGTTTAATTGATTTTGTGTTGTGTTTTTATTTCATTCTTGTTATTGTAGTTATAACTGTTTGTTAATTTTTTCGTTGTTATTAAGTTTTGACTGTTTTGATTTGGTTTGTTTGTTTAACAAACAAAGTTTTATAAATTCTAATTTGATTCTAATCCTTTTTCTGTCAATACGATTTTAATTTGTTCGTTATAGTAATCGTAGACCAATATCGTCGAGTATCGACTATAGCGGTACTTTACTAGTACTTGATTATTGACATCTGTCAAATGGGACTTCGTAATTGGAATAGAGTATAGTAATCCATTTGACTTGCTACATTTATGACGTCATAATGCAGTATACGCTACGCTACGTTTGTAGCGTAGGACGCCCGCCAGCCCGGTGGACTGACGACCTGCGCAAGATCGCCGGCAGGGGCTGGATGAGGAAGACAGGAGACCGGCATATGTGGCGCGTACTTGGGCAGGCCTACGTCCAGCAGTGGACTGAATTTAGCTGATGATGATGATGAATGCAGTATAACTATATAAAATGAAGGAGGATGTGACGACTACAAGATATCTCTGTTGATTTGAGTGTCAAGTACCCAATTGTAATTTTTTGGCCGAATATGCCTGTCTATCTATAATAAAATTACAAAATTCTGAGCATGCCGTGTCTATTCATTGAAAGTATTAAAAAAAAATAGAATAGACTATATAAACGACGGAGAACACGATGATTTTTTTAATACTTCTCGTCGTTTTGTTCGAGGTACAAATAAAAACTACTGCGCCGATTTCTATGCATTTTTTGCCGATCGTCAGCTACTTTTTAGACTTAAGCTCTGCGCTAATTTTATCCTAGGAGACCCGCGGGAATTATATAAAAAGGCCAGATGTAAAAAAACATCGAATCACAAAATGATTTTATTACTGATCGATAGAAAATTTAATGTTAAACGTGTGTTTTTTTTTTATCTCGGGAATCCCGCAAAAAATTTCCCGGGAGCGGTTTGTAGTTCAAGTGCATAACAATTAGCCTATTCCGACACAGTTTTTACTAAAACGGTATATAGGCACTAAAACATGTGTACATTATAACATATATACCCACTGTTTAACCATGTATTGAACAAATAAAATTGATTTGATTTGAGGTACTTACATTATTTTTCAAATGCTGCGGTATTTTGAGTCCCGGGAATCCCGTGGGAATTCTAAGGCAAGCATGAATGAAGTCGCAGGCATAACTTAGTTAGGCGATAAAATTGCTTAAGCAGCCACACGCTACTTGACCAAGATTTGAATACTGAACCATTGGAGTTAAGATGCTCACTAAGCTACCACGAACAAACAGATATTTTTGTGTTAATATAGCGACAAATATTAACATGTAACACTAAATGTTATAAGTAAGGAGCATTGCCGTATCAATATTTTCTTTAACTTTTTATAGCTGGACTACAGCAGACAAGTAGACAGCCCACCTGATAGAAAGTGCTGGAGATTACCTATGGAAGTTTGCAACGGCAGAGATAACACCAGCCGGCTGCCGGCCTCAAAGAAACAATTCTATGACACCCTTTAAAAAAACCTATATCATAGCGCTATGGGAAAACCATAGCTGGCAGCACATAACGAATACGGTATTACGGTGAGCAAGAAAAACTTTCTGTCAGCAATATGAACTCGGAACAAGAATCCAGCATCTTCAAAGATTTTGACAACGCACTTAGCGGCACAAATGTTTTACCAATTGAATTAAGAGGCCGAGTAATTACAATACGACTTATGTGGAATACATTTACAATGCATCAAAGAGTTATAATAATATAATAAAATAAAAGAGCTCTAATGAGAATTCGTCAAAAGCATTATGAGAATGTCAAATTCGCTTACTTTAAAATTTATTCGCTATCCCACACTAATGGCGACCAGAGTGTGCAAAATTATATGTACTAAATTTTGTGAGGCTTAAATTAAATTAATTTTATAAAATTACAAAAAAAATCTAACGTAAAACAACAAATTTACAATCGCTAAATGTTATGTTATCAACGAAAACCACTCCCCTTTTAATTATAGTGTTATATTAAACTTGTAAGATTTACCTTTACGGACACAGAAAAGATGAGACATAAAATATGACCAATCAAAGGGTCTCAGTATTGATTGTGAAGTGAGTAGCATTCTGATGAAGCCACGTGCTCTTGCCAGTGGTGTGTTCAGTGTTACCCGATTCAACAGGGTAACATTTATTTATTTGTTAACTAACAAACATTGCTATCATTACAGTTGTCACCAATCCGGATAGCGTGGTACACATAATACATTATAAATATATAAACATATTCAGTCATAACATATAATATAATACGCAGATACATTTATGCTTGCCGAGTATAAATTAAAATCTCCTATTACAATAACATCCTTGTATTTTACACATAATTATTCTAAGACCCTGAACATCGCTATATAATTATGTCCATCACTGTTAGGTGGGATGTACATACATTAAAAATAAATATTGTTCATCTGTACGGTGGCGCAAACTAATTCGAAAAGATATTCGTCCACGTTGAAGTCCGTCGGTAACGACACAGAAACATCATAGACGCACCACACAACTTATTTCAACCCCCACATAATACATAAAACGTTGCAATGTGGGTGGCACTATATATAATTTATTATGTCTTCGTCTTCAAATAATCAAAGCTAAAATTCTTTTACTCTATACGAGGGCGACACTGACAGTTTTTAGAACTGGCCACTTTTAAGAATATAAAAAAAAAAAAGTTTATAATAAAACTCTTTGCTAATATTATTTGAGTACTAATTTCATTAATTTGTCATTTGTTTTACGATTTGGCGGCAAATTGAAATTTGTCTGTGTCACGCCATTATGAATTTAACGCGAGAAATTTTTTGTACTATGATTTTTTATGACTTTCGGTGTCGTTTAAGTCAACAAGATGTTATGACAGACTTCGATTGGCCTTTTACGATGAAGCCCTTCTCGGGCCACTGTTTATAACTGGTTTAATGAGTTTAATCGTGGTCGCACCAATCTCAACGATGCTCTGCGTGAAGGACGGCCTTCTACGGCGACGACTGAAGATAACATCAGTGTTGTGCGGTGTATGATAGAGACTGATCCAAGAGTAACCTATCAGCAGATTTGGACAAGCTTAGGCATCGGTATGAGTCAAGTGCCCAAAATCCTCCACAAACATTTAGCCGTTAGGAAGCTTTGTGCCCGGTGGATACCTCATTATTTGACCGAGGCCCAAAAACTCCGTCGTGTTGATTGGTGCCGTGAAATGATACAAAGATTTAACGGAGGTGACCCAAAAGCTGTGTTCGACATACTTACGGGTGACGAAAGCTGGATTTATATATACATATAAATATAGTGTATATTGCTATGATCCGGAAACCAAAAGACAATCTGCTCAATGGGTGTTTCCTTCCGAGGAGTTGCCAACTAAATTGAAGAGAGGTCGAAGTGTAGGAAAAAAGATGGTGGCCTCATTCTTCGGAAGGACCGGTTTTTATGCGACAATTGCTTTAGAAGATCAAAAGTCAGTTACTGCAGAGTGGTATACTAACAAATGTTTGCCACTTGTCTTGGAAAAAGTTCGAGAGAAACGACCTCGCAGTAGGATCCTCCTTCACCACGACGACGCCTCCTCGCACACCGCCGGGCAAACGAGCGACTATTTGGCGTCGTCAGACGTGAAATTGCTGGGTCACCCGCCATATAGCCCCGACCTCGCACCTTGCGATTTTTATTTATTCCCGAAAATAAAATAAAAACTTCGAGGAGAACATTTTATGGACGCCAAGGAAGCAGTGGCTGTGTTCCAGAAGGCCATCGAAGAGACCCCTAAGGACGAGTGGGCAAAGTGCTTTTCTCGGTGGCTCTATCGAATGCAGCGATCTATTGATGTGAATGGAAACTATTTTGAAAAGAATAACATACAATATATAATAAAAATAATAACTTTCTAGTTTGCTCAGTTTTTGATTTTCTAAGAACTTTCAGTGTCACCCTCGTACAATAAATACACTTCTAGCTATACTACCTCGGCGTTACCGACAATTACCACAACAAATCCACGTCTAAACAGTATCGTCTGTTTCAACACAAAACCTATCTTCTGTAATATTTTGTGTCCTCGTTCAACAACGAAGGTGAAATTTTAATGTAACACTGCGCAAGTAGCATAATTACCACCTTCCACTCGCTTGGTTCCAGTAACAGGCTCTCAAGACTTAATTAGCCTTGAATTATTTGGGGTATGGCCTCATTGCGAATGTACGATCAGAGAGGCTTTTATTAAGTCTACTCATGATAGCTTAAATGCGAATCAAAGGATACTAATTGGATATAGAGATTTCAATTATTTAGTCCCCTAAGGATGTTACATAGTCTGCCTGTCAGTGTTAATAAACACGACGGTATAGGTAATAAATCGAAGCTAATATCGGGCTCATACATTACTAGTGATCTCGGCAGACGTTGTCCTGCCTTGGAAAAAATTCCAACGCCACCTACCGGGTCTAATTGTGAATTTTAACCACCCTGGGACCCACTCAAGCACACATACAATTTCATCAAAATCGTAGAATACAATTCCAGCGCCAAGTATTTTGTTTAGATTGCTGGGCTATTTTTCTTTATTATTGAAGTTTTATTAGGGATCTCGAATTTCATATTACCTATATTAATCAGGGATAACGTAGCATTCGAATGGTGAAACAATTTTTGAAATCGGTTCAGTAGTTTTTAGTGTATTCGTTACAAACATACATAAATACTAATCTTTCCTCTTTATAATATTATAGTATATAGATACGATAGCATAGTGTGTGCATTATTGATATATGTATTCTATCGCATAATGTAGCTTAGTGCGCTAACCACAAGCCGTGGTAGCTTAGTGGTTGGGTAGTTGGGTGGGTTGGCTTGTGGTTAATGCGTACTTAACTCAAAAGACGTGAGTTCGAATCCTGGCCGGAAAGCATAACCTACTTAGGCATTTTTCTAACTTAATGTACATAAAATATGTTATAACACCACGTGCTAACGGTAAAGAATAATATCGTAATGAAACTTGTAAATCGAGATAACCGATGTGTCAAACCCGCCAATCCGTCTTGAAAAAGCGTGAAGGGTATATTGTTGATTCCCATATAAAAATGGGAGGCCTGAGCCCAGCAGTGGGACGTTTGTAGGCTGTTATCGTTATACATTATTGACAGTAGCTTAGTTTAGTGAGTCTCAAAGTCGAGTTTCAAATTACAAGGGTTCGAATCATAGTCGAAGCATCTAGGACACATAATTTTAGATCCTAATGTGGGTGTCATGGCGTTTATGTTGTATAATGTTAATAGCGACATCACCACCGGCAGCTTGGACCCCAGGCACCGTTACCAAATTCAATTTCCAATCCAAAATCAAGAAGTAATTTTTTTTAAATCTAATATATATATAAATTTTGTGTCACGATGATGTTGCCGATAAACTCCAAAACTACTGAACCGATTTTAATCAAATTTGCACACCGTGTGCAGTTTGATCCAACTTAAAAGATAGGATACTTTTTATACCGTTGGAACCGGTAGGTGGCGCTGAGATCGGGTTCTAGAATCCTCCTAATCACGGGGAGCGATTTTGTTTTGTGTGTTTGAGTGGGTTCCCGGATGGTTTAGATTCGCAATTAGAACCAGTAGGTGGCGCTGATATCGGGTTCTAGAATCCTCCTAATCACCGGGAGCGATTTTGGTGATTTTGTTTTTGTGTGTTTGAGTGGGATCCCGGATGGCTTAGATTCGCAATTAGAACCGATAGGTGGCGCTGAGATCGGGTTCTAGAATCCTCCTAATCACCGGGAGCGATTTTGGTGATTTTGTTTTTGTGTGTTTGAGTGTGTTCCCGGATGGTTTAGATTCGCAATTAGAACCGGTAGGTGGCGCTGAGAACGGGTTCTAGAATCCTCCTAATCACCGGGAGCGATTTTGTTTTTGTGTGTTTGAGTGGGTTCCCGGATGGTTTAGATTCGCTATTAGAACTGGTAGGTGGCGCTGAGATCGGGTTCTAGAATCCTCCTAATCACCTGGACCGATTATATGGTGATTTTGTGTTATGAAACAAAGTTTTTAAGGAATTCAGAAAATATGGCGGTACGAAGTTCCCCGGGTCAGCTAGTATATTGTATTTTTTATAAAATATTGTTTATTTTATTATGTCTTAAAAATGTAAAATTTTGAATATTGATAAATACATGTATAATGTTAATAATACTATTGATGTGAATGTAAATATTTTGGAAATAACTTAAATTACTACCTAAGCTGTTATTGTTACTTTGTATGTTTATAATATAATATGTTCATTTATGTATACAATATACATTTTTTATGTATATATATATATATATATATATATATATATATATATATATATATATATATATATATATATATATATATATAATGTATATTGTAGTAGTAACATAATTATGTATTATTGTTTATAATAATTAAATTATCTTACATATTCTTCCTCAGTCAATCTCAGTCCACTGCTGGACGTAGGTCTCCCCAAGTACGCGCCACATATCCCGGTCTGCCGTCTCCCTCATCAAGCCCCCCCTGCCAGCTATCTTACGCAGGTTGCCAGTCCACCGGGCTGGCGGGCGTCCCACGCTACGTTTGCCGAGACGTGGTCTCCACTCCAGGACTCGTTTGCTCCATCGGCCGTCGGTCCTGCGACAGATGTGACCGGCCCACTGCCACTTTAACGTGCTAATTTTGCGAGCTATGACGGTTACCTTCGTTCTCTTACGGATGTCCTCATTTCTGATTTTATCCATAAGAGAAACACCTAATATAGCGCTCTCTATAGCACGTTGAGCGACTTTGAATTTGCGGACCAGTCCTACTGTCAGTGTCCACGGCTCAGCACTGTGTGTCATGATGGGTAGGACGCCATACCCATCATCTTATATATTACTGTTAATAATTAATAAATTAAATTATTGTACAGGTGGACCAAGAATTAGTTAACATTTAAAAAAATCTTATAAAAAAAACCATTTGACATATTTTGAAAATTGTTTATTTACAAGAAAGCTTGTTACTTGGAATTTATATTTTAAAAATAATATCATCTAAATGGTCACCATTTCGACTTTTGCACTCTTCTAAGCGAGTACTAAAATTTTCGAATACTCGACGGCAAAGAGACTGCGAGTTTGCCGACATTTCTTCGCTGATTTTTTCTTTTAGTTGACATAGTGTATTTGGTTTATAGATGTAGACACGACTCTTTAAATACCCCCATAAAAAGAAGTCTGCTGGGGAGAGATCTGGGCTCCTGGGTAGTCATGGGATGTCGCTTCGTCTGGAAATCAGCTTTACCAGAAACATTTCTTTTACCACCGGCAGGGACTCGTTGGATATGTGACAAGTGGCTCCATCTTGTTAAAACGGTTGTGGCTAGCAAATTCCAGTAGCATCGGTGCCAAGAACTCCCGTAACATTTTCACATACTCAGCAGAATTAACAGTAGGCGAACGGCCGCGAGAATTTCGAAAAAGTAGGGTCCAATGATCCCTTTTGCTAAACGTTCCCTTCGCTCCAAGACGTCCGCGGGCAGCCGGTTTGCTTCACATTTAGTGTAGATCCCGTCTCTTCTAACTCCTTCACCCATTTCTTTATTAAAGGAGTACTCGGACACTGACTTAAGTCGTGTAAATCGTATTCAACGCAAAATAAGCGTCCCACAGCAATGAGCGAATTGTTGTTTAAATAAAATTGTTTCACACAATAAGCGCGCTGAGGCCCCGTGAAGCGATCTATTGCGACTAAATTTCCGAGAAACGAGCTAGTGGCAAGACCCCTCTCCGCGCCCCGCACGGCTTGTGTTTGCGCGGGGTGTTACATTCAAATGTTAACGAATTCTTGGCCCACCCTGTACTAGGGCTGGTTTAGAAACTTCCGACTTTTGTTGTCCTTCTTATACTTCATTCAAAGGTTGTCTGGAAGAAATCGCCATGGGCGGTATGATTGCCGATTGTCCTTGTATATTAATGTTCTTGAATTTATTTAGCATTTTTGTACAATAAAGTATATTCTCACAACCGCTGGACAATCGACAACCTTGGTGTAGTGTGTATAGGTTTTGGTTTAGGAGGGAAGGGTAAAATGTACGAAATATCAAACCCAACGAGCGCTGTAATGACACTGATGTTATTATTGAAAATATATAAATATGCATGTGTTGTTAAGCATTAGGACGCAGTTGTTTGTTTGTAAAATGCTGACTATTATACATACTTTGTACACTTGGTGAATATTTGTTCGCTTCCCCTAAAAATGGAAAGGACTAAACCCACCAGTGAGACGTTTACAAGTTGATAGTTTAAGTGTGTACAATTTGAGTGCAGGCAAAAAAATAAAGGATAGAACTAACATTTAGCAATACTTTATGGTTACTGCCTTTATGCCAGTACAACGCCTAATCTATGGCAGGGCCGTTACAAATCGTTATGTTACGTGCCGGCCCAATGTCCCTAACTTTTCTTAACTACCCTATACGCGCTTGGAATTGGACTTACTTCTTAGAGGTATTAACAGGGATTATGCGAACAAAACTATTCGTTTCTTAGAAGCGTATATAATCTTTTTTACGTATTGTATTTTGAAATAATTGTTATGTACATAAAAATAATGAAATTATTTTTTTTAACAAAAATAAAACCGACTCGAACTATTAAAGCATAAAATAAATATTTAACCGACTTCTGTCTACAACATCTTGAACTCGGTGCTATGTAAAACATTAAAAAAAACAAATTTGAAAAATATAGTAATTTTTATGTTTCACTTCGCACCGACTTCAAAATGTTGTACAAAGAAGTCGGTTAAATATTTGTGTTTTGCTTTTAAGATTAAAGACGGTTTAGTTTTTGTTAAAAAAGTATTATTTAACTATTTAGTTGCACCAATTTCCCTGGGATCTATTCATCAAATCCTGACTTGTTGACCATGGAACCACCTTGAGATTATAGATAATGGAATAAGAAAGAATTGAAAATCGTCTCACAATTGACGGCGAAATCGTGTAATAGGAATAAAAAAAAATTAAGCACCTGTGGAAAATGTAGTACTGGCACACGTATATAAGCTTTTTTTTCTAAGAATGTAGAAGCTCGGCGGTCTTTATTAATAAAGGATTACTGAAGTCCTCTCACCAGATCCTGACTTGGTGACCATGGCACCACCTCGGGTGTATACACTTTCGATTAAGAAAAATATTTGAAAATCTGTTCACATTAATTAACGGAGAAACTGAGTTACGTAAAATACAAATAAAAAATATACAGAGGAATTGCGAACCTTCTCCTTTTTGGTGGTGTTTAAAAATGTTGTCAGTGAATTTTTGTTTTGATGTACACATACTAAATGAAAGTAGGGCTTTTTAATTTACCATATCTACGAGTCAACTGTGAATAAAATATCCCATACTTTCCCATTTTCAAGAAGTCAAACGGCACATATATGGAGCCTGTGGGGTCCATCCGCAAAGAGTATTTTATAAAGACATCTCTGTAAGAAACTTTGACAATTTCCGTAATCAGAAGGCTGGCTTATTATTGGGCGAAACCCCAACAAATAAGAATTGCCATACAGCGTGGCAATGCAGCCAGCCTTCTGGGCACGTTCCCCGCTTGTAATGAACTGCTGCATAAAGAACTTTACTTTTAACCATTTTGGTAGTTTATATATCAATAGTTCAGAGCAAATAAGAAAAACTCGTTCAATTGTAAGCCTATTCCATTTAATAAATTTTAAATTAAGTTATGACCTATAGGAAATCAAATTATCCCATACTAGAAACATTAAAAGAGAGTTTTATAAAACAGTAAACATAGTGGCATATAAAATATACCTTCTATTAAGTTTGATCCATATTGTATATGGATGAAATTTGATTTGTTTCTCTTCTATTTAGAAGATTGGGTTAGAATTTTTACGTTTCGAGCTAGATAGATAGATAACTATTTGTTATATTTACCAAAATGGCGCAAGAAAAACTGTATTATACATTTGTTACGAGTCTAGCGGGACTCGAATTTAAATACCGTTGGAGTTATTATAGAGTTTATTAGAACTATACTAACACGTATAACACAGGTACAAATATAACCGAACACAAAAAATCCGAACGTAATGCAGAAGAAGGTTGTAATTCAATAAAATGCGCAAAGTGTGTCACTATTAAGATTCCCGATTGTAGTACACACGTCTCGCTTTGATCGTGGTTCTCGCTCGATTGCCCCTCCCTCAATCAGGCCTTCGTTTTATACTGCTCAAATGCAATATGCCGACCTGTATCGTAATCGACATAATCCGAAACACAAGCGGCCATAAATGAGTACAATAAAACATTGGCTGTTCTATGGAAACGTATGCCAATAAATAAGTAAACAAAACAAGACCATCATAAAAGAATTACAATTAGTTCAAATGCCGACGGGTAATAAATGTACTTCTACAAATCTGTACATGGAATTTGTCTTTTTCAGCGCCTAGGTTGTAACACTATGTATGTAGGTACCTTTAAATACCAAATATGTAAACGACCCCAAACTTTATACTCATTGTGCTTAAAATGTTTTGACAAAAACCTAAATTCGTACTCTCGTTTCTCTACTCGTCGTAAATTAACAGCCCAAATTTTAGGTTTGGATAGCAAAACATGGTGCTGAAAATAGCAACGTCACGGCCCAAATTAAGTTAAGTTTTAGTCAGTTACACAACGTCTGAAAAGTTCTTGAATTAAAATGTTTAAATTGAATACATTTTTATGTTTCTCTAGCCAAATGGTGTTGAGCAGAGACACCTGGAGTGGGGACCGCATCATGGCAAATGCACCGTAGGACTCCCGCCAGGCTGGTGGATCGGCGACCTGCACTAGGTCGAAAATGGGCCCTGGATAAACAAAGCAAACGCCGACGTCTGGCAATGGACAGCGATTGAACGACGCCGGTTGAAATGATAGAAACAATGGATATTTCTCATCTCTAAGGAACTGCTTTTAATGCGTGAATTTACATACTTCTCCCACGTTTTAACCTGTAAAAGTGGTCTGGAAATAAAATGTTATACTTATTTATCCTCTTTTTTATTTAATTCGAATATTTAATTATAGGTTTCTTTTATATGATGTAGTTTAATTTTTAATCAGACTAGAATATTAAAATTTGTTTACTATGAGAAAATAAAAGTCATTTAAAATTATCATCATCATCCGAGCGTTAAATCCCGGTTCACATCCATCGCAGCATATTCATCTCCGTGACACGTAGTTCTTGCTTGTGTCGCTCAAGTACAGGCCATGCTTCACTGCCATACAAAAGGACAGGTCTAATGATGGATTTATAGACCTATCCTTTTAACTTAACCGGCATTTTGGAGTCACAAATGACACCTGTCACCTCATGCCACTTGGCCCAAGCTGCTGCAATACGGGCCTTGACGTCGTGGTCGACATCCCCTAAAAGTCACTTAAAATACCTGTACAATAAATTTGATTAAATTTCAAGCCACACTAATTCAATTATACGCAAGGTTTTAATTTAAATCAAAATAGGTAACGCAACAAAAATACAATTCGCAAATAAAGTATTCATTTTCAATTTATTTTTCAAAGTAAACGTAAATAGATTTCGATTAGAGTCCCAATTCTTTAAGAATAAAAGACATTGAATAGGTAGGTACAAGTCACAGATGTTTGAAATAGCTCATCAAATATTTATTACGACACGCTGATTGAGAAAAGTAATCCACAGGGCTCCCCCGTTCATTTGGAGCGCATTATCTTAGACGAACTCAGACAAAAGTGCCATAGGATTAGTTCATAAGCAGAGCGGGAGCGATATATTAGTTTAGTTTACCGATATATTACCTTTTAATTTATTTTCGAGTTTATAAAATCAGTACATCTATATACGTACCTAGTACTGCTTTTTTATTTATTCATACAAAAACATACATAAGTTTTATATATCTACATTTAAAAACTCAAAAGGTTTGACTTAGATGATAAGTATAACATCTACTGTGTCTCAATTTCTAGTAACAAGTAAGAGGGAGACAGCAAACATTAATACTTGACATTGCACTCTATTCTTGCCATATCTACAGGTGAGATTGTAGAAAGTTTGTTTACTCACGTCTTTACACGACGAAATTTGCTACCACCGTACGTATAAAATTCGAAAATGAACATAGATTACATATGTTTTATAAAACATAAGAGTACACGGAAAACCGTCGTATTTAAAAAGGATACCAAGTAATATAAAATATCTAACTATAATGAAAAAACATCTATCAATTACATATATACCTATAGCAACAACCCTTTAATTAGGAATTGTTGTATTCTTTGCCAAACATTCGTAATTAAAGATCCAGCAGATTTTCAGAAACATTACAATAATAATATAGACGACAGGACGGGCCTGACGATTTTATAAAGGTTGTGTCTTTACTAGAAAGCTGGGGAACTGTAAAAGAACGAAACGTTTTCATAAGTTCATTTAACAACCAAGAGTACTCTAATCACAAAACAAAGGCATCTGGGATAATGAGCGTATAAATTAATTATGTACTAGCCTAGTTTCCGGCGGATGTTAGCTACCTGTGTTGTGTAGTGGTGTCTTGGGAAATCACATGTGATAGGAAATGTGAAAGTGGAATGGACGAGACGGATAAACGACTCAAGGCAAAAGCATTGAGGTATCTTTCTATTAAATCTATGAGACCGAATAATAATATCTTGTTTTCAAGAACGTTTATTTCGCGCAAAGTAGCTACTTTTAGGAAATTTTCCATTTCGAGTTTCCCTTTGATCTATGAGATGGAATCATTAATGAAGAGTGACATAAAGCTGCTCCTTTAAGCCTGGCAACCCGATAGCAACACCCTTTGTTGTAAACTTCCATGGCCACGATGATTACTTGTCATTAGGCAAGCCGTGTGAGTCTAATTTTAACAATAAAAATACACTCAGAAAGAGAGCGTTCCCACGCGACTAGAACAGTATTTTTTATTTATTGCAGGAGTTCAGCAGAGAGGCAGACGGCCCACTTGATGAAAAGCGGTTACCATCACCTATGGACATTTGCAACACCTAAGGTGCTATAAATGCACTGCAGCTCTATTAAGGGAGACTGGATCCGGTCACTAATGCCGGAACACAACTCAACGTTGTTATGGCGGCATACTTTAGACCAGGGGTGGTAGCCATCCAGTCGGGCAAATGCCCTACCACCTAGCTGTGGGTTGTTTTGTCGCCTCTTCAGTAGGCCGCCCAGCCGCAGGAAATTGTATTCTTTCTCCGTTCCTGCACGGATAGTACAGAACAGTATTGTAATATAACACAGAAATGTCTTGCATTTTTAAGTGAAGTCATCTTATGTCTAACTTCTATTTTCCGAAGCCTTGTTTTAATCCTTGATTGCCTTTGAAGTCTTCATTCACTTCGAAGGCCGTTTTTATACTTTCACTTCTTCAATACACGCGGTCCTAATTAAGAATGCCTAATTATAAGAGTATTGGAATGTATGTCATCGTTTACGATATCAAGTATGTATTTTTCGTACCTATTTCTCCTACAAGGGCCCTGCGGAGGCGAAATGAGTAGACATATTCGTTTACTTTATAAATAGCCAGTTTACATCGTGGGCTTATCAACGTAGGTGAATCTTGTAGGTAATCTCTTATATCATGGACATTAAAGCTGCTGGATATCTGTTGGATGCGGATGATCCTGACTCTATCACCTACCGTTTATATCCACCGTAGCATACCTGTTTATGTGACACATAGTTTCACTCTCATACAACATCACAGATGGCTTAAAGCAGTCGCCTTTGGAGATTTGTTTAATGAAATACGTGTCTAGATATACTGATAGTTGTAAGACACTGTATGTTGATAGTTATCATGTTCATCATATGAATATGTGAAGACAACCACTTTAGTCTTCAGGTCCAATTTATATACAACATCTCTACCCAAGTAGTAACAAATATGAACTGCTAAGCGCTTATCACTTAAATTTTGAGCTTTTGCGCCTAAGTCCGTGGTCACCCTCTTTCAATTAATCCATGAGTCGAGTGGAGTCTCTTTATTGCTCGGAATTGGTTTGCGAAGCAAATCACGTGCCAAATTACAAGCACAAAGTGAAGGGCCGGCTGGTTTAAACCGGCTGAAATGGCCAAACGAAAGTTCGTTAAAATTCAAGTAATAAGGTCCCTTCATTTATGTGAAGTGGCTAAATGAAGATTTGAAGACTCACCGCTTTAATTCATTATTATTTTAGGAATTCCTTTGCTCTTGGTCTAATAAAGTATTAAAATTTACTAAAAAATATCTGCGAGTGGCACTTTTTTTACGAGACTTTGGTATATATTTCTTGTTTTATGCAGTCTTCAAGATATCGACATAAAATCTATATAAATCTCTAAAATTTTCATTGAAATCTGATGAGCTGTTTCGGAGCTTGTTTCAGACAATATTTCGGTAGAAAAAATAGCAATATCATTTATTTTGAAATCACACACTTCATTTTTTTTATTGATAAGTATAGATTCCTTAATATATTTTTTATTTATCAATTGTAATTTACGCACAACACACTTTTGTTTCGATTCAGTCAAAAAATTTGGCTGATTATCAGGGTGCGACTTTAGCCCGATACCTTTTTGTATGAAGATTTTTAAACTTAAATATTTATGAATTAGATAAACATTTGACATCAATAAATCGCGCAAAGACATTTCTTTAAATTATGACTATTTTATAAATTAAACAGATAACTCAAAAATTGTTCACTTTAAACTTATAATTAATATATTCTAGAGTTTCAAAAAAATATCAATAATAAATAAATAGGTCCAAAAAAGGTCAGTCGGGAACATTCACATAAGTGCTGGCCGCGTTACCACATTGGATGGCATCGCTTATACGTTGTCCAACATACAGGCTAGCAAGGTGTCGCGTGAGGCTTTTATCGACCGTGTATATAGGTCTCGATGAAGGCAGTGACTTTCTGGAACCCATGGCGCCAGAGTTATGACACAATAAGCCACTAATATGTATCCGCTACCAACGGATGCATATTTACACCGTTTTAGGTCCTCTTGACGAGCAGCAACTGCGCGAGAGAACACAGCCTTGTTGGGAAGATTGGACGCTACTAAAGTGTCAATGCACGTGGGGTTTTACACTAGTAATCATTCCGTCTTCCAGGGCACCAAAGATATCCCATCCGGTCTCTTGTTATCGTCGCGACACAGTCCATTACGTTCCAAGATGGCTGGAATCTCGGCGGTGACAAGCACCCGGCAGATAACGTCATTTAGCGCAGTATGGCTTGGTATTCTGCCGGCGCTCCTGACGCTCGCCAAGCCATGGTGACCTAAAGTACCGACTTTATCTGACTCGCGCACTGACAGTGATGAGGGACTGCAGACGATGCCCCCAATCGAATAGAGACTAGGTAGGACCAGGTATGTGCCTAAATTCGATGAGGGCAGCGCCTGAAGTCACAAACCTGACTCCCATTTTGACTGCTAAAAGACGGGCTCACTCAACTTCGCTGGCCCTGGATGACAATAGACTTTCATATGCCAATCCGCTGAGCGGCCCGTCCTAAAGCTTTTGTTATCTGGGCTCTACTGAATAATTTTGGCTCGGGCATGCCAGTGACCATGCGTTTCTGACCTCAGTAAGTACGGGACCTCAAAGTTGCTTAGTGACGGTTTATAGATTGCCAGTGAGGTCCATAGTACTATGAATTAAGGACAGAAAAGCACGTAGAGCTACATCTGAAATTTTACGTATTCTCAAGCCACCCAGTCTAATTGGCAGGGTAGCTTGGGCCCACGTGCGGTCTTCAAAATTAAATGGTAAATTTAAAATGGAAGTTATAGATGTCTAATAATGGAATCTAAAACATTTATTTTGGTACCCCACAGAGAAGAGCACCGCAGGACATACAAAAAATTGTGAATAAATAAGCAATGTCGAAATAAGCACTGCGTTTACTTATTAATTTTAAATTGTCTACTTTCTGTGTAAAATTTTGCATTTTGTCATCAAAGAAAGTTAAAATTTTTCCAAAGACAGGAAAGTACTCGTATAAATTTAATTTGAAAGTCCTGTTTTGTGTTAGAAGCAATTAGTTTGCAAAATATAATTTCCATAGTTTCTTTAAAGTTGACGGAGATTTTAACAGACTTCCAAAATGAGGTGGTTCACAATTCGTCTGTATATTTTTTGTATGTGTTTTTAGCGATTAATCCGTCGATTGTGTACCGATTTTCATTTTTTTTTGTTATATTTTTATTCTGTTATTAAAAGTTGTATAAGTTTCTGTTCATGTTCCACTTGTACAAAGTTTGTTATTAAAAAATTAAAATACATATTTCCTGAAATAATTAGCTCCGCGCCATTGTTGAAAGTTTGGGGCACGATTTGTGGGATCTCTACTGAAGAAGAATATTATTATTTTCCAAGTTTTGTACTGTTCACTTTTAACGAAATACGTTGCGATTGTACTTATACCACCTAAATGATGCGTATACAAAATAATATGTGTTAGTTTATTAACGTTATTTAATATTATCCTTAAGTTAGGGTGACTAGAATTGCTTTAAATGATAGGGCCGGCTTTTGTTTAAAAAAGTCGGAAATGATTAGTGAACCCTAAAATAGGGAGTATTTTCAGACTTAATTTGAGAGCAGAATTTTTTTCACTGAAGGCTTATACGTACTTATATTTGTTTTGCTTATTATTATGTCACTATTCTAGTAACTCTAACAAAACGCTTATATAACAACAATAAAAGGACAGGATTAACCCGATAAAGTATTCGAAAAAGCCCTGGGGAAAATATGAAGGTTCAGAATTCTTTGAAGTATTGTATCGCAATTTATTAAATTTGATCCAACCCTGGTGGGTTTCGGCGGATAAAATGTATTTTTGCGATACATAAGAAGACATAAAGGGTTATATTCACATCAAAGAAGGAGAATAAGCGTTTATACAATGCCCGCAATATTTGATAAAATAAAGCAAACTAGGATTTGTACTGGTATATAGAGCGGCCTACGAATATCCGTCAAGCTTCTGGATAGAATAGATTGCGTCAGTTTTAAAAATTGTGGTGGGTTTATGACTAGGTACGTTAGATATGTAGATAACACTTTATCCTACACTAAAACAAAAGTGAATTTACAGAATAAAATTACATTTATTCTGTAAATTCACTTTTGCACAAAAGGCGGTATTAGCACTAAAAATGCGACCTCTTCCAAACAGCCCTAGAAATGAATTGAATTGATAATGGCCATGGCAGTGTACGCAGAATACAGTGTGATTACTTACATTTTAGTATTAAGTACTCAAATCTTATATAAGTAATACGTTAGTGAGACATTATATATTTTAAATAGATATGACGGAGGAGGAACCTCCGTAGTGTTTATAACGACATCTATTTTCTTGTAAGTGTTACGTAGTGTAACACTTGTAACACAACGACCGCTTCGTATGACAGTGTGGTATCAACTAAATGCTCAAAGTCCAATCACAAATGTTTCGTTACAGGCGAATGCTCATCAGCCAGCGATGCAGTATTGTAAAATTAATGCACAAAATCGAATCATAAATTTTACATTTCAGGCGAATGCTCCCGGTGAGGGAATACCTCTATAGAAAAACCTTTTGACTTACTGTGCATATTATTATAATCATCGTATGCTGAAAGTTAAGTAAAACGTCGTGAGGGAATTTATATACCTGACTTAAAAATCGTACTAACAGTCGATTCGAAATTGTTAAAATAAAGGGTTTGGACCCAATAAGGCTTTTAGGATCCGTTTTGCATTTTCTAGAAATTAATCTAAATCAGACTCTAAACAAAAACAACTGGTTAGTTGTTTTTTGTTTTCAAGCGATATCACTACACTATTTTGAATCGGGATAGGTAATTGTAGTAAATCTTCCTATCTAAATTCACCTATATCTATAGACTTATTGCCGGTTCCTATATTTTAGTGACCATTCATTTGCCTTGCTACAGATAATTTGACATACGCTCCATACAAGTAATATTCAAATTTTTACCGATGCTAAGGCAAGTGAATGATTAATAAGATATAGTAGATTGCTTTTAGTAGTTTCTGAGAAAAGTGACTGTGTTATTCGAACACGGATAGAGAGGCAAACATATAGAAAGACGGAGATGGCGATTTGTAAAAGTACAGCTTTTTATAAAAAAGGCTACAGAACCCTTACAATTACTGACATAGCTATGGCGTTGTTGAATTCTTGGAATGAGCTAACTTGTAATTTATAGTAGTAATTTAAGTTAATACGTCATAAAAGTATGAGCGAATAATAATCGTTCAAAAGTTTGAAATGGCTTGCAGCACGAAACCCATTTCATATTTCTATTAATAAATTACATTTTGATGATTGAAGTCTGAAATAAAAATGCAATTATTTGTAATGGACTTTTAGCTAGCTTTTAACTTAATTTTGTTTTATATTTATTTAGCTCTCAAATTTTGTTTAATATTTATTACAATACTAACTGACTCGGCAAACTTCGTACGCCTCAAAAGTATTATTTTTTTTTGAAATATTTAAAAGTATAATATAAATTACATACTATTGAATACAATGTAAGAAAACTTAACTTATTTGTATTGTATTCTACCCATAGTCCCTCAAGACTATAAGTAGAATACTCAGCCCAGATCACCGTCTTCTATGGGTAAGGTGCCCAGAAGGCTGGCTACGTTTCCTCGCTGGATCGCCATACTGATCCGTTGGCCGAGGTAGGCACCAGCCCTCTGATCACCTGAAGAGTCGATGAGTCGTTTTGATAAATTTTGGTAGAGGCTCATGGCCTCAGGACCCCACGGTCCAAGCGTCTCGACAGCAAACGGCACAAACATATAACTCTCACTGAGGGTTGCATATTTCCGCCGCTTGAGCGATTCCGCTGTTTCCGCCGCCGAACCGGCCGATCTAGAAGTGTTTGGTAAATGGGATGCGGCCAACGTGTCTACGCAAGTCGCATCCCACACCAAAGGCTTGCCACGCTGCCAGGGAATTAGAGTCATTCCGTCAGGGCGCCTGCCATCATCACGTGCAATACCGTTCGGCTCCAATAGAGCCGGCACGTTAGCGGTGGCAAGCGCCCTCCGTAAGACATCATTCAGGGCGGCGTGGCGTGACCATCTGCCGGCACTGCGGCGGCAAGAAAGACCGTGGTATCCCGGGTCGATTACCTCTATACCACAGACACATGTGTGTGGTGCACATATGCGAGAACCTAAGCGCAGGTTTATAGACAAAGAAAAGGAAGTATTATCCAATAATGTACCTATGTTTGGGGAGGGGATAGCTTGGAGCCAAAAACCAGACTCTTTGCGAGAAACGGTATTAGTATTCTTTTAAATATTTAATTTGATTTCTGAACGACGGGACGAACATCAAGTGTTCGAGATTCAAAACCAAAAATTTTTATAAGACCCTAAAGACTTGGAAATCACTTAGCCAAGATGTGTTCAACATTTACAAATGAAAATTGAATTGGTACACCACACGGTATTAGGGATATTTATTCAAATGGTGTTGGCAGACATTGCGTACACGGAATAAGCATTAGTCGGATTCAAATATATGAGAATAGGAGCGTAACGTATTGGCAACATTTGGTATAGCGCTACTATTCAAATTTCATCGCTAGTACAATGAAATAGAATAAATGTGCTTTATATTTGACGTATGTATTAATATCTCTACCTCATCTCTTCTACATAGATAATCTACAATATTAAAGTTAGTTTGTTGGGATGTTTGTTTGTGTCTTCTTAATGGTGTTGGTAATTAATTGAATAATAAGTTTAGTCTATATTTTTTTAGAAGAATGAACGTATGGGAGCTGCATACGTCTAGTCATCAAAGCGTTCAACGAACTACTGATTAGCAGCTTTTTTCTACATTTGACTTGATTTTATGTTGTTGGTCCGAAGACCTCACAAATTTACCGGGGTTTTCGGGGCGAGCGAGCCCGGGGACAAATTGCTCGAGGGAGCTCCATAGGGAGTTTTACCGCGGCTGGATTGTTTTCATGAGAGGGGGATGAATCTGATGATGCCCGCCATAGAGCGACACAATGAACTAATTGAGAAAGGGCGATGGGTAATATAAAGCCCGAGGGGAAGGATCCCGGCGGACCGGGATCGGTGATTCGCGGCGGCCTACGCTATCTTACTGCCGTTTCGCAACGTGTTGTGGCTGGGAGAGAAGAAACGGATAAAGAAACTTCCCAGCAACACGACAAGTCTATCCTGTGGGGGGGGGGGGGGCTATGTCTCCTGGCGTTGCTCGCGAGGACGTGGAGAGATCGTGATTGGCGTTGTCTGAGGCTTCGCCGTCTGTGTCTGTCTGTCGGTGCCTGCCAGCCTGCCGTCCTAACCGCGGGCGGGCTGATCCGGGCTAGCCGTTTTGTAATAACGTCGACCTTGTCCGTGAGGACATTATGCGGTCGTCACACGAGAGCCTTTCGCCGAGGATTGTAATCAGACACGAGTAGCGCAGCGCGGGACCGCACATGTTGATAGTTGCTCTACCTCGCTCGCATATTGACTGTCCCGCTCACACACTGTGCACACATTGTACTAACAGTACGACTTGTTAATATTTGTAGTTAAGGTTATCGTTTCCAAAATAAATCAGTTCACATCAGCACCCCTCGATAGTGAATACTACGTACTGCCATCTGAATTATTATTTAACCTTTACCTCTCGCTGCTACAAACGTTATATATTTTATGCTCAAAGTATAAGCAACCAAAGCAACGAGAAAACCTCTTAAATTTAAGAAAAACATTAACAAGAAAACTTGTTTAATGTTAATGTAATTACATATCTAGATATAAGATTATTACTGTTTCTTATTGATCACTTAAATACGTCAACTTCTTGGTTCGGTTCTTGTTGCGTGTGAAATATCTTTTGTTAACAATTTTTATCATTTCGTATCCAAGGAAGAAAAAGAAACCAAAACGAGAGAAACGCTCATATAAACCCATATGCACATGTATACCTATCTACATAATTATGTACATATGTTAGTGTACAGTAAGAAATCAGTTTTTACGACCAAAGTTTTAGAAATTATATAAGTAGATGTAAATGTACAATGTAGGTATACTCCATTAATTTTTTATTTTGTTAGAGTGGAGAAAATGTTATATTATTGTTACGACTCAGGTTCCGACATAAACAAAATCCACCTGCATATCTGAAACAAAGCACATTTATTACCTATCGGCATTTGAACTAATAACATTGAAATTATTTTATTGTCGTCTTCTTTTGTTTACTTGTTGGCATACGGCCTATTGTTCTATTCTAATCATTAGCCAGGTGTTACGGATTTAAAAAAGTAAAAACTGACTCTAGGAGAGTCGGTCCACATTGCCGATGGGACATATTGCATTTGTGCAGTATAAAACAAGGCCCGATTGAGGGGGTGGCAGTCGAGCAAGAATCACGACCAAGGCGAGACGTGTGTATATTCGGGAATATCTATGAGTGTCGGTCTTTGCGCGTTTTATTGAATTACGACTTTCTGCATTACGTTTGGATTTGTTGCGTTCGGTTATATTTGTACCTGTGTTATACATGTTTGTATATATCTAATGAACTCTACAGTAATTCTAACGGCATTTTAATTCGAGTCTCGCGACTCGTAACATTATGTTTTAAATTTTTATTTAATTTCAGAGCGACTTGAATAAATGAGCATATTTATAGAGTTGCGGTAACCCTTTTGCAATGTTGCCGACGTTTGATGAATGCGTCTTGCCGTCAACACTTTCAGCATAGAATACTGATCCAACGACCACAACTCAATAATTACTCGCGCCGCTATTATTCATGAAGTAAAATGGAACTAAATGTAGTCCTTACAAATCACAAGTGTATAATCAATAATGAAAAGACAGGAATTATCAGTTCAAGTTTTTCTTTCTTTCTATACTCTAAAGCTATCCATAAATTGTTTACTCTTATATATATAACTTTTTGAAGAACTTCTTAAGAATCGTTGTGATTTGAAACTCGATGGAACGAAAAAGCGACACTTAAAAGGGATAAGCACATAAATCTATAGGCGTAAACCTGCAAGAGAATGAGATACGAGTTTTACATCGTGCAGCACAGATTAGAGAGTAAAAAACCAATCTGAACCGAAATAAAACTGATAATAAATAAAAAAAAATTGACTAAAATAATGATAGTTTGAAAGTGCTGATTAAGAAATTTATTTTGAATTATAATAATTATGTTGATGGAAGTAGGCTAAAGAAAATTATATTATCTTATATTAATAAAAGTTAGAAAAGGATTATCTGTGAGTATATTCTCTGAAGTTTTACTTCTATTGCGTATGAATGTACACATTTTTTTTGTGGTAAATCGGTTTGTGTTTGTCTACGATCAGGTTTCATATTAAACGTTGATGTGGTCGAAGAAGGGCACGCTTACATAGATAATTACTGTTTACAGGAGACTGGAACAAATCCGGGGTATATGTTTCAGGAAACACGCATACTGGTAATGCGTAATGCAGCTCTATAGTACGCAGAAGAAACATTTCGTTCGCACAGAAACGTAGGTAAAACTTGTCATTCGCACTGGTAGTGCTTTCACTGTGAAACAATGGCGCAACTGGTAGCTTACGCGATAAGTAATTTAAGAATGATTAACGAATAGAGTAACAAGTGCTCTACATAACAACTTGAGCATCTATACAGACTTGTGTGCGATCAATTATGATGCTTACATAACATTTAGAATTTTACTCCTTGATTATTCGGGGAACAGGTCAATGGTTTATGTTAATCTCTGAAAGGTTAGAATGCGCCCTTGTGTTGCATGACTGTAGCTTATTTGATAGTTTAAGCAATGGGAGGGTGTGTAGCTTAAATATAATAACTGTCACTCACGAAATAGTAGCTTCTAAGCATTCAGCCTAAGAGTCTTAATTTTTAGACGAACAAAATATTAAGAAATTCGGACAGTCGTGAACTGATCTAAAAAAAAAACAAATTATTTTTATTGCAAACTAATTGTTACATAGGTCTTATGCAATATAACTGGGAACAGCGCTTATTACTTATTTGGTTTTTGATAGCATCGCAATACTAATGTTACTGATATTCATACCAAGCTGTCATCATATCACATACGTCTTCTGTGAAGAATTTCATTGTCTTTTACTTCGCTCACTATCATTGCGATATATTTAATCAGGCTGTTATCATTTATTATGACTTATTGATAAAATTTAAAATTATTAAGCCACTGCCTTCTAACAAGCAGTGGGTCCTATGTGAAACATTTTCACATGAAAAAGGCTTTTCTCCTGAATAGGATCGTGTTTTGATTTGAGTTAAACTATATTTTTACATTTAGTTTTTTTTAAAACGTAGGAAACTGAATCACGGCTTTCAAAGCTGATGCTACAAATGCAACCGGGAGTTATTGCTGGATTGATGATGATGGCTTACTTATGTCAAAATTTGATAGATAATTAATTATGTTTAGAGGTGAATAAAGATATTATACAACGGAAGATTAAGACTGAAAAATTGAGAGAAAGAAGACTAAGTTGGTATGGGCATATAATGAGGAGGGATGAAAATCATGTGACAAAAATAATCTTAAACTACAAGATGGATGGGTACAAATATAAAGGTAGACTAAAAAAAGATGAATGGATTGTGTGAAGGATGAAATGATGATTTGTAGTGTAACAGAAAATGTATGTCAGAATAGAGGAGTGTGGAAGGAAAAGACATTGTTAGGGACTGTATGAATTTAGAATAAAAACAAAAATAATACGCTGGATAACGATGGTGAAAATACATATATTTGGTAACTAATAAACAGAAACGTCATTCTCCCATCTATCAGAATATATTTAAAAATAAATACGAAAGAGTTCGTAACAGACATATTGTGCCGACCCCAATTAATTGGGATATGTTGGAAGAAAACAGAGATAACGGAAGATTAAAGAGTAGAATAGAATACAAATTTATTGCATAACATTAAGATACAGTTCAAAAAATATAAGTACAGAAAACAATAGGCGGTCTTGTCACTGAAAGTAATTTCTTCGAGACAATCTATAATAATGGATTAGAGAAATTTGTGAAATATGTGTGTTTTGCAATATAACTAGGGTATAGAAGTAATACAGAATATATATTTTTAAATGGGAAGTAAAAAAAACATAAAAATAATCATAATAAAACTACGTTTTAACGGTTTTAAGCGCGGTAATTTACCGCGCTTAAAACCGTTAAAACGTAGTTTTATTATGTGTACAAGTCGCGAAAACTTAAGAAAATATTATAAAAATAATCAGTCACATGCATAATGTATTGATTTATATAAAAATAGTACAATGTACAATAGTTCATAAATATAGGAGAGATTAAGATGAATAAGTTCGTGTTAGAGTGCGAGGTAATAATCCTTTACAAGCTTATTGAGCACCTGCAGAGATTATCTTATTTAGATTTCATCTGCATCATCAAAAGATCCACACTTAGCCAAATATTTTATCAATCGATATCACATGACAGTTACAAATAAACACCATTAAAAGTTTCTCAAAACTTGCTCCAATATTTGTCAATCGATGCAATAAAACTTCGCAGCAGCTTAGGAAGCATTGACCTGTTTTCCATTTAAGTAAGAACCTCTTCATTCGCACATTTGTATGGAAGTGGGTTAAGAGTTATTTCCCTTGGCACCGCGATATTATGTACGCAATAAAAACCAGGCTTGAGAGCGATTAAAACGACATTTTGCACCGGAGGTAAGTGCTTGGCGCAATGTTTGAGGTTGGTGTTACGTGGTTTCATGTTGAAATTGAGGCCCATGAAGATAACATTGTTTTTTTTTGAGAATTTAAATGCGAGTTTTCTCCTGCCGACTAAAGAAATCTTTAAATTAAACACATATTCTATATTTTCATAATGTTTTTTTTTTCAATAGAGCATAGGATTTATTTGTCTTAAGACTAATGTTTTAAGCTGTTGTGTAATTGCAAATTAAACATAATATCGAATATGGCTTTGTTTATAAAAATAGAATTTAGCCTAAAATACCTTATTTCAGGAAAACCACCTGTTGTTTTCCATTATTGCAATCGATACCGCGGTAGTGTTTCCGCTGCATATGACACACGTAATGCATTCAACGTGTCCTGTGTCTATTTTTGTAAGTTCTTAACCAAATGTCAAATAATTAAAAGTCAAAAGCTCAAGGACAATTACCTGTGTCTCCATCTAGTGATGTAATATTTAGAGACTTTGAAGAGGAACCTTTTATACAGGTGATTGTTGTTTTTAATATTCTTATTAAAGTTAATACCTAATGTTCTATGAAAAAGATAACATAAATTTCTAACTAAGAGATACTAAACTATAATTATAGCCACAGAAAAAATGTATAAGTAATAAAATATATCTAACTATCTAGCATTATTTATTAATAATTAATAACAGGAAAATATTTCGTCTCACACGTGATGAATACAATGGTTAATCTTAGCCCAAAGCTCGTGGTTCTTGTATTATTTGTATTATTGTGTTAATGTCGCCATTAATTCTGGATATTGCGTGATGGTTTTTTTTATGAAGTCTAGACGTATCGTGGAACAAAGGTGTGTTCGTTCTGTAGCCTGGAATGTTGATTAAATTGCCACGCTGTAATGAATACTTGCGTGCACTAATTACTACAAGAAAATGAAGTTATTATTTGTAATTATATTTCAAATAGTTAGTTATTATAAGCGTAACGACGCTCCAGCCGTGGGTATGGTGCCGAGATTTTGGCCACTAAATGTTCGGTCTTAGTTTTCGGTTTGCATGATACACCAAACACACTGATCAGTTAGAATTACGCGGCGTGTGGTTCAGCGCCTTACACGACGGTAAACATTACGAAACCTTATCCCAGATATCTTATTGTGTCATATAAACATACCTATTCTTTTAAAGTATAAATTTTATCAGTGTTGGCAATATGAAGGCGTGAAGTTATGTACTTTCAGAACCATAAAAGTTTTGGAGCATGAACATAAAATTGTTCAACTACGTTCGCAGAACTTTCGGTCGCGTACGTCGCATGATATGTTGATTGCTATTTATAATACATTAAATGCATTCTCACGGAAACAGGTGTCAGACAGAAGGTTCGGCATCACGCATAACATATCTGCCGAATTTATGTAGGGTTTAAAAACACTGCTAGCGTATTTATTTGTATATACAGTGTCCTGCTTTCGGCAAATTTTTCGCTAGCCTAACTGTAACGCTGGGGTAAAATATGAGCTACATTTTTGGATCTCCTGGGATTTTCTTGCTATATTTCGAATTAAGGAGTTCGGGGCCTCGAGGTGATGGCTTCTAACCTGCTTACGTTAACCGAACTGCTGTGTCTCATGGCCTTTGCTGGCTTTACGCTGGCTACCTTAGTGGCTGTGAGCGATGTAATTATGTTTTCTAATTTTGTATTGTAATAATTAATGGTAATTTAGGGCTTTATGGTAAAATGTGTGATGCGTGCGACGGCACGCGTTTATACAGCGCGTGGTGTGAAGCTTGCTGCGCGCGAGATGGTCCGCGGCCATTTTACTTCGTTCCTTGTTCTAAGGTAGTCCATTGCGCACGCTATCATCCATTTTATTTCATTGTAATAATTTAAATAACTTTGTAAAATATCGAATCAGCACAAACAGTCAGCTACAGTGGCATAGTTGGCAATCCTACGGTTTTCGGAGGCCATCTCCGACTTTAGTTGATCATCTGTATAGCCGTATGGCCTGTTTTAGGGTTCCGTAGCCAATTTGGCAAAAAAGGATCTCTTGTGGGGGCGACCAGAATTGCATGTATGGAATTAAACATCTGATCACACCCATAATGTATGTCTGTCTCTATCGATGACATACATAGTTCTGTCGTCGTTGTAACGAGCATCTGCTTACGTAACAATACCAGGTTCAATTATATGCGTGGTTTAAGTAAATGAGACTTTTATTACTAAATATTTACAATACTTTGATTTTTTATATTTTTATTTTATGTAACGATATACTACAGTTTGGATAGAGAATGGCTTTGACTTTAAGAACCTCAGCGGACAGAATGCCGGCGTTAGATATCGCGAATAATGAGCAGCGTCTTGACTCGATTGTGATCTTCTTATGTCTCTCATCTTGAATGCCGTGGGAGCCTTTATATACTGCTTGGCTTGTTGTTGTCGACGCGGGTGTCCCGTGCAAGTGTTCAATATTTTAAAGGACCGGACTATATATAGCTCTGGAGAATGTTAATGGTATGATCATGACTAAATGGGGACTATCTGGTGCACCTTCATAGTCTCATACAACCGTTGTATCCGCCGTCTATGTCTTCAATGTTAATAATATTCTTGAAAACTATAAGTTAATTACAAATAAAAACTATATTTGGTAAAAAATGTACTAAGTATTTTATGCTCGTACATAATTATACAATGAAATGGCGATGAATTGAAACGTATTATTCTATTTAAGTTGATTAAGTAGGGATATTTCGACGGGTGCAAAGTAAATAAAGTTATCTACAAAATGATGATTTTTAGTTTATTGTACAATCGTTTTAATAAAACAATTCTTTACAATATGACATTATTTGTTTTGCATATATCACATTATTTCAATAAATTATCGTACGTAAAAAAAGCCAGCTACGTATGTTCTTTCAAAGTTAATACGACCATCTTTTCGCTCTCCTGTAAAGTAGCTATTTTGTAGATATCTCTTTTTACTTTGCACCCGTCGATTTAGTCTCTTTTAATTAAAAAAGGAAGGGTAGAATTTAAAAATACTTCCAACGAAAATGATTATGTACAAGATCAGTCAAGTAGTATTTTTGATGAATTCCTTTTTTAGGAAACTTTAACATTGTAGGAGACAATTTAAAAGTTCAATACTAAGATAAGTGTAACCTATTACAAAAAAACAGTACAAAATGTAGTCAAATAACTAGAAGAGTGGACATTGGTCACTTTTACGAAATCCTTCAGTTAGTATGGATTGACAAGCACTAGGGCGAGTTTTAAATTTTTACCTTAACATTTATTGCAGTTACTGCAAAAAAAATATCGACTTGAAAATCTTTATAATGTCATTCGGGATGTGAAACCTTTTCTTATTAATTACGTGTGATTTGCAGAGTAAGCAGTTTTTTGCGAAGCTAAATATCGATTTCCACGCAATGAATTCAATATTGCAACCAATGCCTCTGTTACTATCTAATTGTAAACCAGTGTTAAAGATACTTGTATATGTTTCACTTCTCGTGTATGTTATATACCTACGTACATATTATCTAATGTTCCGGTTTCAACGTTTTATGAAGTGAAACTTATTCAGACTTGGCAGGGAAAATATAACACCATGCTATAAGACGTATCATTGTATCTAAAAACGTAGTAAGTAAATAATAAATAATCTTGCCCAGATCTTTTTTTGTAATTGTTTTTATCTTTTTCGCAATTTTCCACTTCTTAGCTATAAATTTTCAAATTTGTATTCTTACTTTCGTTACCGGGAGCAGGTAACGAAAGTGAGAATACAAACTTGAAAATGTAATTAAAAAATTAGTAAAGTTATAACGAGTCAAGGTTCATATTAATCTTTTGTTCTTACTTGTGGAGGTGCGCATTCGCAGAAAAGTTTTCAGCCTTTAGGGCCCACCGCTTACACGTAATTGTTAAACCGATCAATCGATCGATCTTTTAGTCAAATTGTGTGCTTGTAATTATTTCATTACAATGAACTGTTTATTCAGTGATGGTGTATATACAGTCGATTCAATTCGTATCGGTTTTTTTAATTTTATCTATCGGCTGGTCACATTGTAGCTCATCTGTTTCGTCGAGCGTATACGCGCTCAAATACATTGCTGTCGGTGGCTAGTTGTACAATTATTATTGTAAACATAATCCTCAGTACTTTTGTACACATTTACCCTGTCACGGAGTCCTAAAACCACCTTAATTTTATACCTTCTGTTGCATAAGCAAAACGACTGCGTCCGCTTTAAAAAAACAGGATTCCAAAATCAAAAGTTCTGAATTTGTAACAAACCTTAGTAATCCATTGAAATCTTACAATTTAAGGACCGAATATTGCAGTTTTTAGAGGGCGCAATTTTATTTTTGGGACATGTGTAGATAGAATAAAAAACATCTCACTTTTTTGTTTATAACTTCTTTAACTTTTAATTTAGGGCAAAATGTTATAGAAACATATTTGTAGACAAAACAATTTGCTACAAATTATGACTTTACAAATTTTTTGTAAGACGCATAGTTTCCGAGATATAGTGAAAAAAGTGTTTTCACCCCTTTTTCCAAGATGGCAGCCGGGGGACAAGGGTGGCGACCCCACAAACTTGAGGTTAAGCTTATATTGACCCCCACACATATCCCAAAAATAAAATTGCGTCCTCTAAGAAATGCAAAGCTCATGTAAAATTTCAATGGACTATAGCGGCTTACCAGTCGCATAATTAGAAAGCCTCGTAATAATAGAAGGCGACATATGTGAGTTTTTGATTTTCTTTCGATAAATATTATATCGGTAATTTTATAAAATATACGATTAAACTGTTGTCCAATTAACAATAACTAGTGGTCGAAATTCAACCATAATAATATAATTAAATTATAATCTTGAATATTATCAAGGTTCTGTTGTCAAAGACTTGACAACAGAACCTTGATAATATTCAATTTGATTTTAACAATAAACAAAAGGGTATACATGCGTGCATGTGTCAAATACTTGGTAGAGTGTTTTTAACGATTTAATGTATATTTATGCATAATTAAAAAATTTTTAGCATTCTTTCTATTCATTCTCTATATAAACTATAAGTGTGCGAAATTTCATACTCCTCCGTCCGCGCAATTTTCGTTAGAAGGGGTACAAAGTTTTTGCTTCACGTATTAATATGATTAATTATAATTGTATGTATGCGGTAGTAAGTCTTATATTATAACGTACCGTTTACCTTCTGTTGCCTTGTGCCTTATAGCACGCCTTTTTCAAATATTCGCCTGTCAAATACAAAACTCTAAAAGGCCATCTCCGAACAAAGCTCGTTCGCTAACAATGAGGGTTAATAAGCTCTATTCACAACCCCTTTTTCAATTGAAATTCAATTAAAATGTGGAAAACGTTTAATGTTTGCGTCAATATAGGCCAGAATACAAACATAGTTGGTTTAAATCTTTAAAGCAATTCAAACTCAATTACTACGGTTTACTTTCCCCTAATGGGAAAAGGTTCCTTTTGTTACGGGTTGATTTAATTCGTTTGTTTGGACATTGGATACTATTGATATAATATTATGACAAAGGTTCGGTAAAAAACTGGCCAGGTGCGTGTCGGTTAACAGAGAGTGAGGCGTTCCGTGATGGCGACAAACGATAATATTATTAGCATTTAAAAATCTCGTAACAGCAATACATTTTATCTATAATAACTAATGTAATTAACTCGCATTTCTCGCACAATAGTTAGCTACGTTAGAGCGTAACTACGACTTGTGCATCGGATAGAAGCCGGAATGAGATTGTATACGAGCATAGTCGGAATGGAATGGAGAGTCCGCACACTTTATATTCGACCAATGGCGGAACCAATTCTATGTTTAATGAAATTCGTTACAATAGTAAAATAATCTAATATAATATTTTCTGAAGTTTTCGTAACTTGTTTACATAATAAAACTACATTCTAACGGTTTCAAGCGCGGTAATTTATTTGATTTATGTTATTCCGACTTTCGGCCAGTTATCAGTGATCACGGAAGACAAAGATGTCAATCTAATATATCTAAAATCATTTGACGTAGGTATCTTCTTTTAATTACTTTAAATCATTTAAGTTCTGTCTTTAAAAATTTTAGAGAGGATAAGTATACAAACTTTTAATAAGTTTAGTCTCGAGGTGGATAAGTCAGAATCGGCCAGTAGTAAGAGGCGACAAAATAACCCACAGCCAAGTGGTAGGGAATTTGCTTGTCTGGATAGCTATCACCTCTGGTCTAGAGCATGCCGCCATAACAACCTTGGTTGTGTTTCGGCATTAGTGGCCATGTACCAGCCTCATCTACGAGTGCGGCAGCACTTTGGTAGCACTTTAAGTGTTGCAAATTTGTATAGGCGACAGTAACCAGATTCCATCACAGTTGGACCGACAGCCTGTCTGTTGTTCTCCAGCAACAAAAACAAAAAAAGTAGCGAATTTAACTTTTCCATACTAACGCCACACTTGCATAAAAAACGATAAACTATAACTATTGTTAATTTAAAACCTGTTTTAACGTTTTTTTTTAAAGTAAATGCATTGCATTACATCTCACAAAACATTTGATACTCATTCATATAAACATTTCAGCACAATGTGCACACAGAAGATGAAATGTTGAATCAAATTCGTTATCTGTTCAACGAAAAGTTTTCACATAAAATGTTAAGAAATCGAATCACGTCCCAGCCAGAAACAAACGTTATAAATGATTGAATATTTTTATAACTCAAGTTATCGCTTCGCTTCAACAGTCATATGATTTTCGATGAAAGTTTTCGAAGTATTTAACGGTATATTTTTATTGTGAGGCGTGTTTATGATTAAAGTTTAAAAAGTCACCATCATCACTTGAGCGTTAAATCTCGGCTGTTTATAGTGCATTTGCTTCGAAGCTCGGGGTTATCTGTTTTACCTTTGCTTCTCCACTTCGCACGATCTTTAGCATCTCTTATTCTGTCGACATCAAACCAGCATTCTTTGTCACCATTCCTTCCACGGGTCTTGCAAAGGCGGCATGCTTAAACATTTGTTTCCCATGAAATGTCATGGGAAACAAATGTTTAAGCATGCCGCCTTTGCAAGACCCGTATAATGATAATACAGTTTTTATAAAATGTGTCAGTACTAACGTAGACTCTTGCAATTTGATTACTGTCATGCCATATAACGAGTGTTATGATACTGCAATTTCATCGAAACTGCGTGAAAGAGTTAAAGACACCCATCGATTCTCACAAAAAATTTCGCATATATATTAAAAACCTCCGGCACGTATGCTTTCTCAACCATGCGTCACCTATCCCGGTCCTCTGCTATCCTCATGTAGGCACTGACGACCTTGATCAGATCGTCGGTCCATCAGGCTGGAGGCCGTCCATGTATATCCTTGCTTAGAATAGAATAGAATAGAATATCATTTATTGCATAAACTGTCACATACATATAATTTAAAGGAGATGTTGTGTACTTTGTTGGAACGACAGTTTGTCCTTTCGAACGTGCAATACAGGCAGTTTATAATGTTGCCAGGCCATTATAAATATAATACTATTATTATCTTGTCATTCTTTTTTTCTGTTGTTTGTCACAAAATTATCAAAAAAAAAGAAATAAGTATACAACATTATTAAAAATACTTATACAAATCTAACATTAGTTAACTGGTCAATAAAAATAAATAAGTGAAATGTCCAAAAATATAATAATTTTAGAATTATAAGTCATAAATTATGATTTAATTGTTTATCTACAATGAATTCATTACATTTTATTGTTTCTGATTTAAAACATAAAATTCACTATTAAAGTAGGTTGCTCCATAGACTACTGAGCGACCTTTAGTTTGTGAACCAGCCCCACTGTTTTAAGATAGATAGGACTTTCAAAAAATAATTTTCCTAACTCAAAATGAGCAAGTTAAAATCGAGATTACGATAAATTCAGTTTAAAGCTTATATTGGATAATATGAAATGCTTTAATGAAACTAGATAGGTATTTCTATGAATACCACATGATAATTGGGGTATTAGAAGTGAAACTTCCATAAAACGTTCGTGTCACCAATTACCTTTATTAATGTGGCACGCAGAATACATGGCGGTGTAAACGGTCATAACACTTTTTATTACTTCACAACTCTATCGATTTAGAGAGTGAAACGACAAAAGTTTTCTTGTAGGAAGGATGAAAGCAATCTTAGGAGATATATAACTTTTGTACTCGGTTGTGGGAAATTGGGGAAGATCGTTTGACAGTCGGGACATTCGTGTTTTTCTTCATATAGTTAAAGCCTTTATGGGATCAAAGTGTAGTTGGTGTCGACTTCATATGATATCAGGATTTACTAACCACCATTTATTTTACAAGGATTTGCAGTAACTTTGGCAACATAATTATGTTTCGGCTTAAATCAGTGTGTAATATTTTTGGAATTGAAATGCTATTTTTATACGTTGACTTGACGTTGTTTATAGAGATGTCTTCAAATACACTCTAACGCAATATCAATAATACTGTTATAAATTATTGTGGAACTATGGATATTATCAGGCGATAAAGGCTGCATGTGCCGCTCAGTAAAATAACTATAAGTATAGATTCAAGGCAGATTGACGCGTTTTTCACATTGATGACCTCAACGGTTTTCTCAAGCGTTGTAGCTTCAACTTTTGCATGTGAAATAATATGCACATTATTATAGAAACTTAGGTCCTTACTCGTGCAGAAACTGAGAAAGGCTACAAGCTCCTGTGGCCGGACGGCCTGTCGTAAGAGGCGACAAAACCACCCACAGTCAGGTGGGGTAGGGTATTTGCCCATCTGGAAAGCTATCACTCCTGGTCAATAACGACCTTGAGTTGTGTTCCGGCATTAGTAGCCAGGTTCCAGTCTCCCTTTAGAGAGTAGCAGCATGTTGGAAGTATTTTAGACGTTACATATGTCCACAGGCGATGATGATCGCTGTCCATCAGGTGGGCCGTCTGCTTGTCTGCTGAACTAATGCAAAAATTGACGGCCTCTATGGTTAAACCTCTGCCAGCCTACCTCACTGCTTTAAGACAAAAGTCTTCGAGCAGTACGTCCTCCCCGTCCTGACCTACGGGGCCGAGACATGAACATTGACGGCAAGATTGGTCCACAAGTTCCAAGTCACTCAACGGGCTATGGAGCGAGCTATGTTGGGTGTTTCTCTTATGGATAAAATTACAAATGAAGATCCGTAAGAGAACCAAGGTAACCGACATAGCTCGCAAAATTAGCAAGTTGGAGTGGCAGTGGGTCGGTCACGTCTGCCGCAGGACCGATGGCCGATAGAGCAGACAAGTCCTGGAGTGGAGACCGCGTCTCGGTAAACGTAGTGTCGGACGCCCTCCAGCCCAATGGATCGATGACTTGTGCAAGGTGTCGCCGGTAGGCGCTGGATGACTAAAACAAAGGACAGGGATGAGTGGCGCCGTCTTGGGGAGGCCTAAGTCCAGCAGTGGACCACGAATGGCTGATGGCGACGATTTACTATAGTCTAGGATTAGCCCCAGAGTAGTCCGTTGTATATTACCCGTAACACAAGCGTAACTTGCTTTATATGGGGATATAGAATGTGTGTTAGGGCGCGTTCCCACTATGTCGTAACGATTAATTCATTGTTGGACGACTGTCGTCTCTAGCTGTTCCCATTATAACGACTGTTTGTTGTCAAAAATGTTTAACGATCTTTTATCGTTTTACGACTGTCGTGCTAGCCGTTCCCACTGTCGTTACAATCTGTCGTCACTGCAAAAAATGTCGTAGACGACAGTAAGTCGTGTCGTTCTATATGTGAACACCTCAATTTAAACATATAAGCCACGACACTTAAAACTACACGACTATCTGTCGTCACGACATAGTGCGAACGGGCCCTTAGTCTGCCGATTATTTAAAATAAAAAAAGGTTATCCTAATGAGACACCAGTGCCTTATGCATTAAACATTAGGACGTATATACATTTTTTTATTGTATAGTAATTATTCGAGAAGAGTAATCGCTAAGAGACAAAGCTCTTTCTAAATAAAGGGGAAAAATATCCTTCCAGTAAATACAATTTAAATGTTTTAGATTTTTTGAACATTTAATTCACTTAGAAATTGTAAAGAAATTGTAAAGTTAAACCTAAATTTACAAAAGCTATCAAGGTATACAAGTTTGACATTTAAGAATGATATTATCCAAAAGAATATAATGAAAATATATTTAAGTAAACAGAGGCCAAAGTAGTCTTTTAATACTTTAAAAAGTCGTTTAGGAAAGTTCGTGTTTTATCTTTTATCAGCTTAATTGGATTTGCTGGGAAAGGACTGTGTATTAAGGTTTTTTAGGGCGCCTCTATCAAGGTTTAATCTAAATTGTAACAGATATTTTATCCGATAAAGTCTATTGTTTGATTCGATAATTCGGGATAACCGCTCTTTAGAAGTAGACTGTAAAAAGATAAGCAATCTATTACATTTTACCGCGGATTTAGGGTTTAGAAAGCAGATTTATTATTATAGACAACGGTTGCTAGAAATTATAGATATAGATAATGGTTTATTTATCGTCACTAGTGATCACCCAGTGGTCGAAAACCGTCTGTAATTGATAATTAAACTACATTTTAACGAATTTAAGCGCGGTTCGTAATCATTAGAAGAAGCCTAATGGTTGATCATCGGCAAACCTGCGCGCGACTAGTAAGTAAATAGTAAGAAATAAAAAAGAACAAGAAATATATATACAAACTCACATTCCATTTATATAGGTAGGTGTAAATTTAATTTTGTATATTTGAGTGAATGTGTATATATAACTCGATGTTATATATGCAATATGCATATGGTATACACGTATGTAGGTATATCTACATTTGTTAAGGCGAAAGTTGTAATTTATTTTGATGAATAGTCTATTGTCACTATAATAAAGTTCGAGCCTCGTCTCAGTGACATTGGGGTGTATTCAGTTACTCACTGACGTGTATCGCTTTTCAGGGTTCCGTTTTACGATTGTGTTAATAATTCTTAGTTATATGAAGTAGAGATTACCTACTATGATTTATATCCGTGCAAAAACGGAAAAAGAATACGATTTCCTGCGGCCAGGCGGCCTGTCTGTCGTAAGAGGCGACCAAACATCCCAGGTGGTTTTCCGGCATTAATAGACAGGTTCCAGTTCACTTTTGGTATTACAAATGTCCAAAAGCGATGGTAACCGCTTTCCATCAGGTGGGCCGTCCGCTGGACTCGTGCAATAAAAAAGGGGATAGGATAAGCGAAAAGAGAAGTAGGGATATGGGAAGGGGAAAGTAGGCCATCAGAACTCTCACTTACCGAACGAAAAACGATTATCTTAAGGCTAACTGTTTGATGCCAATATTCTGTGATAGTGTGGTTTTGCCCCGATTGAGCCTGCCCCAAGATCTGCTGTACTACGTCGAAAAGTTTCCTTTACAGTTTATTGTAATATATTATGTAATTATTTTGATCAACAATTTTGTAACTCATAATCCGGTCTTTTCTACAGAACTCTTTAAGAACAACCCATAGACACACTTGATCGACTTGTGTTTTGACGGATGCTATTGAAACGTATCAAATTCAGCTTGACTTTGCCCACTCATCTGGAAATTGATTACACTTTTATTAGAGCCTTTTATTCGTAGTGTATTTCTTTCAGCCTGGTGGGAATTTTATATTTTTTGATCTAGAGCGTATCGGACGTGTTCGCATCAGTGTTTTTTTATGATTTCTTTAAATAATTTAGTATTACTCAAATACTCCGAGGGGCATAACATATATAGATCAAATGATATTAGGATAGTTTCATATTGACCATTGCACTCCACAACGCTTGCAGATAATAAATAGTCTTTGAGTACATTTCTTTTATATTACCTATCATGTCAATACAAGTCGTACGAATTGTTGAAAATCTCGTATTTACAAATGGTCTATCTGAAACCACTTCGTGGCTATCTATCTGTATTTATTCTATGGCTTGCAGAGGGAAATTATTTAATGAACGGTGTGGATGACACCGTTGTTATTTTACGACCAAACCACTTGACCACGATTGGGACTCCACTAATTCTTTATGGATCGGAAGCAAACGTTACTGTAAACCTTTTACCACAATTAGAACGACTTCCTTTAAACTTATGACTTTGTAATTTTGCATACTTATTCAAGATACAGGAAAATGAATTTAAACTATAAAAAAAGTAAATAACGAAAAACATTTTTTATTTATTTTACAGCAAAAACGAATATGTCCAGCGACAAGAAAGTAATTAATAATATGAGTTGTCGCCCGTTCTCGAAATTCGACCATAACAGTGAAAGACTATTATATATACTTCACATAATCACAATCACAAATTTCACCAAGGCTACCCTGTTAATTTGACTTGAACAATAAACAAAGGAGTATTATATATGCGTGTGTCAAATACATGGTAGTGTGTGTATTTTTTTATATGCATAACTAAAACAAAATATTAGCATTCGTCGCTTTTTCTCTATATAAACTATAAGTGTACGAAATTTCATTATCCTCTGTCCGTGTAATTTTCGAAAAAAGGGTTATAATGATTTTGCATAGATATTTAAAATATAGATGTATAGATATTTAAAAAAAAAATTAATGTATAGATATTTAAAAAGTATTGTTTACTAACAGATCTAAAATCGAAGATGTTTTTAGCCTTGTGTGTATTCAAATCAAGACACCAGTGCTTTCCACCCTGTTTTGTGCTTTGTAGTATGGAAATCAGGAGCTGACATAGCTGCTGCATTAGAGGTGGATTTGAAGGTTAATGGTTATTAATTACTACGTTAGTTTTTGTGAACTATTTGGCGTACATATCAATTGCCATAAATTTAAAATGATTGCCATCCTAATTAGTTAAGTATAATTAATTACAGTTATGATACTCGCACAACAATTAGCTACTCCAGAGTGCTAATAGAACATGTGCATTGGACAAAGGCATAGTGATGATCGTTCCAATATAAGTTTTACCTATGGAGCGTTCTTCGCTTCTTCCGTTCGTTTTTATATCCTAGCGATGATGAAACGAGCACAGTAGTAATCACAACTACCCACAAATAATACCTAATTAGTAATCCAACTTATTACAATAGTACAATAATCTAACACTTAGAATTCATTACATAACTAGAACCAGCGACATCCCTATAGTGACTATAGAGTCGTAATCCAGCATTGCAATATATGTATATATGGATATAATAGAATAGATAACACTTTTGCGGTATGGGCGGTGGCTGCTCGCGGGCTGAGGTGGTTGCAATATTAAAACTACATTGTCCCAATGTGTATGATGTCTTTATTCTCTCGTGTTGTAAATGTAAGCCTACTACATTTATGCTACGTGTGCAAAACAATGCAAATGCCTACATACTACACTTTATTGCTCACCAAATAAACAATTACAAAAATATACGATTAAAATATGGTATTCTCGTAGACACAATAGCGGGGGGGTCTTATCGCTAAAAGCAATCTCTTCCAAGCAACGTAACCTAAGGAAAAATGTAACCTAATCTGGCGATGTAGCTGTATTAAAAAAAAAAAACTTTAATTGTTCGGGATCAAAAGTATCCTATATGTTGATCAGGGTTATAAGCTACCATCGTACAAAATTTCATTTAAATCGGTCCAGTCGTTTCGGAGATTAGCCGGTACAAACAGACAGACAAACAGAGAAACAAAAAAATTGAAAATATCTAAATTAGTTCTATTTCATTTCTTACATCCCCCTGACTCGGTTTTTAGCATTTTTTTTTATTGTACAGAAATTCGACCTCTACAGGTTTATTATATGTATAGATAACCAAAATTGAACAAACCAAATTTCATTTAGTGTAATATACACAAGAATCGGCGTAAGTAATAACGAACAGAAAGCGTCTGAAACATGTAATTAGACCGCAACCCGTGTCGGTGTGTTCGAACACAACCGCATTACGTCGCTAATTAGTGACAAGCAATCGGTATCGCTGGTGCTGCGAGCAATCTCAGCTGTCTCAGTGTACCAACACTCCTCTAACAAGAAGTGACAAGCTGATTTAATTAGGTACCTACTTATTGTAGCGATTTTAGTGATGTGTTTTTACTTTCTTATTCACTTGTTTTGTGGGTGTTTTAGTAATCGTATTTATAACTTAGAACATTCCTGTGCCATTATGCTGGATTCAGCCCTTCCTGTTTTAGGGGATCCTTCGGAACTCCTGTCACGCTTCTTTAAGGTTACACACATCGATGATGTCGGTATGTAGGCTTTGCTCACGATGCTTATGATATCAATAACACCTGGAAATCTATACCAGATTTTTTTTAATATATATATTTCTTCTGTTCGTCACTGAACTCATTCTAAACGCTGGACCGACTTTGATTAAATGGTATGTGTAAATTTTGTATGGGTCCCAGCATGGTTTAGATTTATGATTGGGTCCGGTAGATGGTGCTGGAATCGGATTCTACATTTTTATTTTTCTAGAACACGCCAAAGTTGGCCGGGCGCGCTAGTTGTATGTATGTTTTTAAGTTAGTTTTATTATATACTAGCTGTCCCGGCAGACGTCGTCCTGCCCGGAAAAGCTTCAATCGATATGCCAACAGCAGCGCCACATACCGGGTCCAATTGTGAACCAACCCAGAAACCTTCTTTGGCTCATGCACAACAACTTTGCTAAACATCATCACATGATCAAATGTATAGTTTATGATTCTATAAAGGACCTACAGACAAACATTCATTTTTATATATAAGAAGCTAGAAAAAAAATATGTTCTATTTCGTAACGTCTTTCAGATACTTTGAAACACACGAGTCTAATATTGTCCTTTAAGGCCACAAATACTGTTAACAGAGAAAAGCAGGTCTCATTATAACCACGCGCCAGACTTTGTGATTATTAGGTTTTAATGACCTCTACACTGTTTGACGAGACCTATAATTATATTATATTGGTAGTTTGTGTTTGCTAAATTATATTCAATTGAATTATTTACTTTATTAATAATTAAATCCAGACTGGCTGTGCATACGGAATCCACAGGCAAATAAAACCCCGGATATTTCGTACACACGAAGCCGCTGAAAATACAACTATAATTTTATTGCCTTCAGTTATTGTGTAGATGTTTATCGAATAACAATAAATAAACAGAGTAGACTATTATATAGGCTAACCTAAAATCCCGTCGATAAAGAACATCCACCTCGGCTTCAGAAGTAGAGATGACACATACATGGAAACTGAAACCCCTTTAACCAATGAGAAGCAGACGAACAGAAAGACATGGCGACTTTATAAGGATGATTTTTTAACAAAATAACCACGAAAACTAAGTACCTTTGATTACCTGTAAAGACGATTAGGAAGACACGCATGTTCATGACCTCGTAGTTAGAATGTTAAAAATTCATATTAAAATATTTATTTTTAATTTAATTATACTCTCTGGTCCAGAAATCCTATGACAATTTATCAATTCCAATAACATCCATTCCAATAACGAATTTAACTTAAGACAATCTCGACCTTGTTATTTATACAAACCATGTTGAGAACACTAGAAAAACTATCTATGGTTCTCTTAAGTTCAATGTTAAAAGAATATTAATATTAAGTAGAATAGAGTATCGGTGTCACCGTCTATGGAACAAATCAAAACACTATCCGATATTTATGCACGTAAATTATAAATGGGTAACCGAAATAGCATTGCGGCATTCTGCAGACCGAGACAAGCTAAATAATAAATATGGGTCAGCCTAAGAATAAATAAGTTAGTATAAGTCTTCTCTGCAACTGGTGATTTATGTATTTAATTGAATCTTTGTTCACGAAACGTTCGGTTCTGGGGTGAAAGTTAGGACAGTTGTATATCTTGTAGGTTCCGAGTGGAAGCTTATTGTTTCGTAGTCCGTTTATTTGTGTACACGTACAAACGTACATTATACGTATAACACATAAACATAGAAACACGCGATTATGTGATAGTGTTACAACTCAGATCCCGACGAAAACAAAATACACTTGCATATCTGAAACAAAGCACATTTATTACCCGTCGGCATTTGAACTAATAACATAGAGATTATTTTATGGTCGTGTTCTTTTGTTTACTTATTGGCATACGGCCTATTGTTGTATTGTAATCATTAGCCAGGTGTTATGGATTTTAAAGTAAGAGCTGATTCTAGGAAATTCGGTCCACGTTGCCTGGTGGACATATTGCATTTGTGCAGTATAAAGCAAGAACCTGATGGATGGGGGAGGCAGACGAACGAGAATCACGATCAAGGCGAGACGAGTGTACATTCGGGAATCTATAGGTGACGGACTTTGCGCGTTTTATTGAATTACGACCTTCTGCATTACGTTTGGATTTCTTGTGTTCGGTTATATTTGTACCTGTGTTACACGTGTTTGTATAGTTCTAATAAACCCTATAATAATTCTAACGGCATTTTAATTCGAGTCCCGCCACTCGTAAAATATATTAGTATTTGCTGAGATAAATTACTGTGACATACAAAGATAGAGAATGGACGAACGAAAGATTTCAGAAGAGTCCCTTTTCTACCAAGATGGATTCTTCTTTTAAATCTTTCTCTCACTGCTGAGAATCGTGACTTTGATGGCAGTGAGCAATTGCTCTCTTCCACCAAGATCGGTTCCGAGCACGGACTTGGAGTGTCCAGCTGGTCAACAATCTGGTCAACCATCCTATTTGGAAATCTATCGCCAGGTCTCTTGTCTTCGAGTTTCTCAGTGACAAGTATCCCAAGTATTTTGATATTATTTGGATTGTTTCGAGCTATGTAGCCAAAGTACTTGAGTATATGTTGTCGGCATACTCCTGATAGCGTTTGGTGATTTCTAATCTTGAGCACTTCCAGTATGGAGGCAATTGTTTGGCGAGCTGTCCATGGAATGCTGAGCATTCGACGCCAGCACCATATTTCAAAGGGGTCAATTTTATATCCGTCCGTTGCCAAGATCGCTACGGTATCCTAAAAGTACGTATATCTTGAGACATTCGCTTCAATGGACCTCTCCCAATATACCTACTGGATTAGTATATCTGATTCCTTTGTTCGGCTGTATTAGAAACCAATAGCGTTCACTACGCAAGGATTAAGAGGCCATCATTCTTATTTTTAGGTTCCTCAAGTAATAAGACGCTTATGTGCTTGATTATTTTCGGTATTACCAAGGAGGACGAATACTAGAAACATGCTTTATGCCAGGTAGTAGGACACTTACTTGTGTGGATGGCCATTACCGTTATTGTTAATACTCAGAAACTATCGACGATTAAATTTCAAATCATGATATGTAGATCGTCACATCTCTAGACTTGCCAAATTGATGTCACCTGTCAGGTGTCACCTATATCGTTCTGTTTGAAATAGATTATATTAATAGTGTTTTGGTTATATACAAAATAACACAAGAAAATAAATGACCTTTATTAGGAACCACTGAATGCGTACAATCCCCAATGTTGGGATTGCACCTAATCGAACTGTAGTACTGCGAATTTTGTGCGAATCTATGCGAAAAACGGTGAGCTGGCCAGTGAGAAAAACTCTTACAAGGAAGTAGTCAACTCACCTTGCGAAGAGCGGGATTCAAGTCCAATGGACGGCGCCGACTCCTTCCTTTGTGGACACAATGTTAGTTAAAAACGAATAGTTTTTATAGCACTCGCGGATGCAGTACTGACACATTGGATGTCGAAGGTTGCGAATATTTTAACAAAATATGAAATGAGTCTCTTTTGATGCGAATGTAACGAACGAAACTTGCCAAATGTGTTCGTACATGACGGGCGCAGGGAGTGACTCTCGCCGCAATTTTCTACCCTCACTGGCACGCGCGACAAAAAAATACTAATCTAACCCGAACGAAAACTCTCGTAATTAAACGAATAGGAGTAAATTAAAAATATTAAATGTATTAAATCAAATACAAATGAATACCGTTCAAACCGCCCTTATTAGTTTTAACTAATAAAATGAGGACGGTTTGAACAGAATGTGATAAATATTTGATACCCCAATACGGTCGCCATCTGTCTTAGTGAGATTAAGGCACACAGTAGAGATGTAGAGCGTCGATAAATTGGCAATCAGTGCCCGATGTATTTACTCTGATTCGAATACTTGTGGGAGACGGTCGGACAGTCTCAGATCGAGCACATTGTACTAGAACGCAGGATTATTCAGTTAGCAATGCTTCGATTGAAATGTTATCTAGGTCACTTACAAGATTCGTGGTGAGGTATTGAATATGCATACTAAGATATCTATCTGAAAGTCTTTTAGATTACATAAAAAGACTAACGTTTCAACGATTTCTTTGTAGCTATAAATAAAAAACGACACAGATAATATTTTTTTATTATTATATGTATATGCACTAGCGGTCCCGGTAGACGGACTGCCTTGATTTTTTTTAACTCGATTATTTCAATTAAATATAGCCTATGTTACTCAGGGATACTGTAGCATTCTAATGGTGAAAGAATTTTTGAGATCGGTTTAGTAGTTTTTGAGTTTATTCGTTACAAAAATACAAATCTTTCTTCTTTATAATATCACTAGCTTCTGCCCGCGACTACGTCCGCGTGGAATTTTTTTTCATAAAAAGTATCCTATGTTACTTCTAATACCTCCAAGTATATCTATAGTATATATATAGTAGTTTACAAAGTTTCACGATGATCGGTTTAGTAGTTTTCGCGTGAAAGCGTAACAAACAAACTTACATTCACATTTATAATATTAGTAGGGATTATAGAAGTGTAGATTCAATTATAAACCAGTGAAAGAAAGAAAACTTAACTTGTATTGCATTTTATCTATAATTGTTTTAATTTTTTTAGTATAATACTGAGCCTAGGTCATCGAAGTCAATGGATAAGGTTCCCAGAAGGCTGTCTACGTTACCTCACTGGATGACCATAATTAAAAATAAAAAGACAAATTTAAACAGGGACTATATTACTCCTAATTATGTGTAATAATTGTTAAAGCCTAAGAGAATAATACATACCTATATATGTAGGTAGTACATTACGATTCTTTGGTGCAAAAGACTGCCTGAAATGTAGAAAAAAAAAACAGTATAGCGGATAGAAAAGCTACGCTACGCACTCAAAAAATTTAACACTAAGATAATTTTGAATTTTTTAAATAATTTTTATTACAGTTCGATATTATTATTAATCAGAATAAGTTTTATTCCGTGCCAATTTTTTTATTGCCACTATGTGCTATCACCGAAAAACTCAGCCTAAATAAACAAAAGCTAATAGATTCGTTGAGAAAGTGAAAACAACTGTACAACTGAGATAACAGCGTTTGTAAGTTAAAACTTTTACCTTTGTTTTGTACATAGGTGCTGTGAACTAACTTTTGGACGTTGGCTCGGCCTTGTTAGCCACTTTTACTAACAAAAATGGTAGGTACAACAAATGTTGCTTAACTTGTTCAGAAACACCCGGAAAAGCTGTGAAGGAACTTTTTAGTCTATTATGTCCATGATGAAGCATTTCACATGAGGCGGATAGGGTAAATTAGGGTCAAATTTCCGATTTCAGTTAAATTGGAGTATATGTACCAGAGGTGTAGCTGTGTCTACCAGCCCTGGGCGCGGGGCTGCTATCGAAGAAAGGCGCGCGAAATCACCAATTATTATTAAATTTAAAAACAAATTATAATACAATAAACAATATCATATTGTTATATTACCTTCATGATTTGATTTATTTATGATATGTTTTGCAAGTAAGATAGAAAGTAAGAAAAAAGATTGTATTTGAAGAAAAAGCAACATAATTACATTCTTCATACAGTGTTATACAAAGCGCATATTTTGATGATGTACGCCGCGTTTTCAGTAAACAAGGTTTGCACTCAGCATATTGCTGTGCCGGAATCATATCTGTCACAACGCTGATTTTTAGTGCAAAACTTTCTTTTGGCGTAAGACCAAAACAACTCAATTTTGTTAAATTTATTCTACTCGTGTAATATTTAATTAGTAAATCAAATAAAAATTTAAATAAAATCAACAATAAAATACTTTGTTACTTTAAAATTAAAATAAATACATACAAGAGTTAGGACTGTTTTATTTAATGTAACTGTTTTTTTTTATATAAAGATAATTTACAAAGGGGCTAATGATGTGCTACTAATGCTACTACCTGATGTCTAAATATTCTCAAAACAGATATTTTAATAGTAGAAAACTGGGTCCGCGCATTAAGGATGCGGACACATATAACAATCAATTCTTATATTGTAACATATAAAAGAACTGGTGTTAAAATAACATCTTATGATTTATTTTTTAAATGACATCTATAATATTATAACATTTGAAACAAACAACAATTTTTGGGGGTTGTAGTTGTTCGTGTACAAAAAAATTAGCTTATTTCGGCACAGTTTCCACTAAAAAGATAGCTTTAATTCTTTATAATTGCTGTGATATTTCATGTCTCGGGAATCTGGAATTTCAAGTCAAGCGTGGAAGAAGACGTGAGCATATCCTAGTGATATAAATAATTTTAGTTGGTTGTCTAACAATTAATCTGCTATTTGGCTCCTTTTACTTGTAACGTCATAGGTAGGTACGTTAGGACAAGATCTGTGAATCTACAACTGTAGCTGTAACTTTTTAACATAATTATATCTTACTTGATTTGACTATCCGCTCCCTGATGATACAAGAGCATAATAATAGCTATATTCATTTTCCATAATTTACAAAATTAAACAAAAGATAAGAAGGTTTTATTAAAAAAAAAACGTATTATATAATTTCCATTGTAATAAACATTCTTCGCTACGTATTGTAAATATTAAACAGAAAGTGATTAAAAGAAGCCTAGAATGAAACGATGCAGAACATTGGTTTTTCTTTATAATATTAATAAGACTTTTATTAATACGTTCTTCAAACAGTATATCGAATATCTAAATATCTAAAAATTCGATACTGTTTGAAATGTATTAAAGAATTCTTATTAAAAATAACTTTCTTATAGCTTAGGAGCCAGTGATCGGCTACCTGTATGTATTTGCCCAGACCTGAGGTTTTGTACATTGAAGCACCTATACCTACCATGCATGGTACGAGGACTCACTAAGCTCAAAGTGGTGGACGCGACGAGCGCTGAGGTAAGACAGTATCGATTTTTGACGAATTTTAAATCCATTTGACCAGGGCTGCCGTTTTGATATTTGAAAATATAGGCTTATTATTATCGGAAAATAAGAATGGCAGACCATTATCACGCTGTGCGGTCATGATTTCTTTATTATCTTAAATTGTCCTTTATTTATATTTATCGCGTGTTCTCCTACCGGGACAACATCAAATAAAAAAATGTTTTGCAAGTAAAATTCTGTAATCATTCACACAGTCACGTACACACCTAAGAGCGGGCAATGAACAACGGCGCACAAGTACACGGTCACGAGCCAACTGACAATCGGCCTACGTCGCCCACTGGTCGCTACTTGTGTCCCTACATCAACCCCCTCCTTAAAAATTTTTTTTTACAATAAAAAAATAAATAACAAAAAAAAAAATACATAAGTCATAAACGTAAACTAAAAATAAATTTTATTAACTATATGTATTTGTTTTATTGAATTTCACCTTCATATTACTCTAAATTAGAACACACAATTACACAAGAGGATCTGAAGAAATTATGTTGTGAAAACAACTTGTTGCGGGTTTCGCGATATGCCCGCTACTTCCACATTATTTCCTTTTCTTACTTGCTTTCGCAGCCAGGACTTTGCGTGGGAGTTGCATCTCCGGTATAACCAATATATTATTATTATAGCTAATATCGCTAATACAGCTGTCGCGATTTTTCCAACCATTATCACATTTTCATGAAACTCTTCATTGCCGGCAGAGGCATTTTGTGCTATAATAACGTCTTTGCTCTGCGATTTGCCCATTATAACTTTTTGTTAGTCCACTCGTATCGAAATTTTCAATAAGAATGACGTTCAAATAATTTGACTTAGGTACATTCTAAAATAATACAAAACGATGACTCACTAATGACCTAGTTATAAATTAAATCTGACCGGCGTTTTTATTGCGCGGCCTGCACGAGTCGTGCGTTGCCCTTTTGTATTATTTTCTGCACTAGTGTTCTCTTGCGACTTTTCCTTTACACTTACATTTTTCTCTACAATAACATTTTTATCTCGACTTTGACCTGGGTCCGAACCAGTTGATTCAAAGTCGAGCTCATAAGCAGGTTTTAAACGATCTATCGATATAAGTGACTGTCTTTCAGGTAATTGTATTAAAAATGTCTTATCTAAACGTTTTATAACAGCAAATGGTCCTGAATACGGTGGTTGAAGTGATGCTTTTACGTAATCGTTCCTCACAAAAACTTTTTTACATAATTTTAAATCCGGATGTACAAAAATAGTTCGTGAATCCCTATTAATTACTGGTCTGGGTTTTAAGTTATTTATTACGTTTCGTAAGTGCTTAACATATTCATCACCCTCAGTGATTTTATCGCTGCTTGTTTCAAAAAACTCTCCGGGTAACCTTAATGTTCTGCCAAAAGTTAATTCCGCTGCACTCACTCCAGTATCACTTCTAGGCGCTGTACGCAACCCTAGCATGACTGTATACATCTCATCAACCCATGACTTATTATTATTTAACCTCGCCATCAACGCCGCTTTAAAACTACGGTGCCACCGTTCTACGGCGCCGTTACTTTGCGGATGGTATGGCGTTGTTCTTATTTTATCAATACCTAAAAATTTCATTAATTTGCTAAATAATGTACTTTCGAACTGTCTGCCCTGGTCGCTTGTTAGCTTCACAGGACATCCATATCTTGTAATCCAACCTTCATAAAGTACTTTCGCAACTGTACTAGCACAAATATCTTTTAATGGAAAAGCTTCCGGCCAACCTGTCTGTCTGTCTATCATAGTGAGGCAGTATCTGAAGCCTTCCTCTGTTGTCACTAAAGGTCCTACGATGTCTATGTGCAGATGACACATTCTATCTGCTTCTGCAAATTTACCTAATGCAGACATCGTATGCCTCTGGACTTTCGAGCGTTGACAGTTTAAACATGTCTTAGCCCATAATCCTATATCTTTGTTCATCCCTGGCCAAAAGTATTTGCCAGTTATAATTTTTCTACTTGCCCTTATGCCAGGATGACTTAAGTTATGCAATGACTCAAAAGCTAACTTTCTAAATTTTTCTGGTAAGTAAGGTTTCAATTGTTTGCCCTCATTTACACATACCATAAATTCATTGCACAATGGCATAGGTACTTTAATAAGTTTAACATTACAATTTTCTGCTGACAATAATTCTCCGAGTTGCTTATCGTCGGATTGAGTACGTGCTACTTCCAAGAAATAGAGTACTGTCGGGCATGAAATTGTGTCTATAGAAATTCGACTTAGCGCGTCGGCTACTGCGTTCGCGGTTCCGACCAAATGACGAATGTCCGTAGTAAACTCGCTTATGTACAATAGCTGCCGAGTACGTCTCGGGGTTTCTTTACTGCTCCCTAATTTATTAAAAGCAAAAGTTAACGGTTTATGGTCGGTATATATAATTAATTCACGACCTTCAAACATGTTTCTAAAATACTCTACTGACAAATAAATCGCTAGTAAATCTCTATCGTAGGCACTGTATCTCTGTTACGTATCTGTCAATCGTTTTGAAAAATATCCCAACGGAACCCAAATATTATTGACTTGTTGTTGTAACGTCGCGCCAACTGCATTATCCGATGCGTCAGCCATAATCGCAAGTGGCGTACCTGGTATCGGGTATGCTAACAACGCGGCGTTCTGTAGACTCAACTTACATTGTTCGAATGCTTGCACTGCGTTATCGGTCCACACTATACAACTTTTGTCCCGTTTCTTTGCTCCATGTAAATAATTATTTAACTCTGCCTGATTTTTAGCTGCATTTGGTAAATGACTTCTATAGAAATTAACCATACCTAAAAATCTACGAAGTTCTTCTATAGTCTGTGGTCTAGGAAAATCTATGATTGCCTTAACTTTACTATCTAAGGGTTTTAATCCGCAGCTGGATACTTCGTATCCTAAAAATTCGATTTTCCTCTGCGAAAATGTACACTTTGCAATGTTAATTGTCAAACCTACATTTTCTAATCTGTTACATAATGCTTTTAAATGCTTTTCGTGTAAATTTATATTTTCGCTGGCTATAATTAAATCGTCCAAATACGAAAATACAAATTCGGTGTTATACCCTAAAAATTCTGGATGTTCTTTTTGAAAGTCTAATTCTACATTTTGTAGTACATAGTTATTCATGAAACGTTGAAACGTTTGTGCTGCATTTCTTAATCCAAAATTCATACGTAGATATTCCCAAGACCCTAACGGTGTACAAATTGCGGTTTTTTCTATATCTTCCGGTGCTATAGGAATAAAATGATATGCCCTATTAATGTCGATTTTTGAAAACACCTTTTTATTGGCTAGCATATATGTAAAATCTTTAATATGAGGAATAGGATACCTATCAGGTCTGGTGATAGCATTCAATGCGCGATAATCGCCGCATGGACGAATGTTACCATCCTTCTTTGCCACTACATGCAAAGGACTAGACCAAGCGCTTTTTGACGGTCTACATATGCCTAACTCTTGCATAAGTCTGAACTCTTCACGTACCTTTTTGTAGCGATCCGGCGGTAACGGCCTTGGGCGCGCGTATACCGGCGGACCTGACGTTTCGATATGATGAAGTACATTATGCTGAGGCGGTTCCTTAAAAGATACAGGTTTAGTCAAATCTGGGAATTTACTTAATATGTGATAACAAGGATGTGTCTCGGCAATGGTGAAAATAGACGATTGTCTTACGTTTACCACTGACGACAATACCTGCAAACTAGTCACTTTATCAATTAATCGCTTTCCCTTTAAATCTACAAGTAAATTAAAATATGACAAAAAATCAGCTCCCAATATAGGTTGGTTAACGTCGGCAATTATAAATGTCCATTTAAATGCACGACGCAAATTAAGGTTTAATTCTAAAGTTTTTGTACCAAATGTTTTAATCTCGCTACCATTAGCGGCATACAGTTTGTACTCACATTTTTGTGCACTATTTCGTACCGACCTGTGGTTTTTAGGTAACACTGAAATGTTCGCGCCAGAGTCTACTAAGTATCGTATACCATTTTGTCGATCCGTAACACATAACCGATGGTTTCCCGTAGCGATGCAAGTACCCATCGGAGTGACCTGCACCTCTTCTAATTTTCCTGATGTTTCCAGCTGCATGGCTGTACACATTTTGTAGCTTTCCCTTTGAAACGGTAGTGGTAAAAGCATAACCAATCCGGGCTGTCTGGAGTACGCCTTCCCCTACTGCTGCTGCGTGGGCGTGACTGCGACCGGTGTCTACTCGCGTCGCGACCTCGCCTGTTGGAAAACCTGGACGAACGCTCTATGTTTGCGACCCTGTCACTTAATTTCGCTATTTCCGCTAGGACTGGATCGTCTGTTACTGCTGGCCTTCCCATAACTTCTGCCACTTGTATAGGCCTCGAGTTTTCCATAACTCTGTCCGCTATGTTCGCCAGCCTCTCAACGTTGGTGGTTTCAGTCGCTGCCAATACTCCTCGCACTGATGCCGGCAGGTGGTTTTGCCACAGTATACTTAGTGTCTCTTCGCTAATTTTACTCCTGGCTAAATCTTGCATTTTCCTTAGGAGTTGAGTGGGGTTCTGGTCTCCCAGCTCCATTTCCCCAATCAGTTTTTGTATCTGCCGATTTTCCGACTCTTCATAAATTTCTAATAGCCTGCTTTTTAGTTTCTCGTATTTATGCTCTTCTGGCGGGCTGACTAAAATATCAGATACTTGTTGTATAACGTCTTTACCCAGCTTGGAGATTATAATATGGAATTTTGCCGTATCCCCTAGTTTTTGTGGTGCTAAAATAGCCTCAAGTTGTATAAACCAGACGCGGGGCTGGTCTGTCCAAAACTCAGGAATGCGGGCCGATAGCGATATGGACGCCAATCCCACATCTTCTACCTTGACTGCCGCGGCTGCAGGATCTCGTGCCATTTGTTTCGCTTTACGTTAATTTATTTTTTTAAATAACTTTTTACGTACCGAGTTTGTAACCCGTGCCGTGCCCTTGAGTTGACGTTTAAATTTTTTTAAATTACACTGAAGCTAAATTGTCCGGTAGGTTGCGGGGTCTCCAGTGTGCGGTCATGATTTCTTTATTATCTTAAATTGTCCTTTATTTATATTTATCGCGTGTTCTCCTACCGGGACAACATCAAATAAAAAAATGTTTTGCAAGTAAAATTCTGTAATCATTCACACAGTCACGTACACACCTAAGAGCGGGCAATGAACAACGGCGCACAAGTACACGGTCACGAGCCAACTGACAATCGGCCTACGTCGCCCACTGGTCGCTACTTGTGTCCCTACAACGCGATTAACTTTGTGGCAGACCATTTTGAAAATGATAAAAAAAATTCAAAGTAATGACCAGATCTGCCATTGATATATTATTAGATATTAATATTAAAAATAAAACCTAATGTACTGTATCGTTTTATTTTAGGCTTCTTTTAATAACTTTCTGTTCAAATATTTTGATAATGAATATGAGTGGGAGTTACTTGTATTTTATGAAGTAACGAATTTTAATATTCGTCATTTTTATTTTAGAATAAACTATTTTCGAAATTTTTGAATATAGTTTTTTATTTCAGCTTACTTTTTACAATATACTTAAAGGAATCGATAAAATATTACGCCGATGTCTATCTGTCTGTATAGCTGGTTATCTCAGTAGATGTCTGTTTGTATGGATCTGTCTCTTATGTTCATTTTACTTCCCATTTAAAATATATGTATATAGTACTTATATACCCTACTTATATTGCAAAACCCACATGTTTCATAAACTTTTTTAATACATCCCAAGGTTGTCTGGAAGATATTATAGAGATAAGAACGCATATTGTTTTCGAAACTTGTACTTCTTTAAATGTATCTTGAATTTCATGTTATAAAGTATAATTATTCTATTCTAACTACTATGGTTAAAAAAAACGAAATTGTGTTTTAATATATATGTCAGTTACTTGAACGTCAATGCTTATTTGTTTAATTATAGAAATTCACAGCTTGTATACATAAATAGACGTTTAAAATTGCTATCAGACAGCCAATTCGTTGTTTAATTACAGTGTGACTTGTAATTACAGATTTTCGCGGATAATATTGATTAAATAACATGCAAACATACAGTACGAGTATATTATATAACTAGTCATGGATAAGTTTATTGCTTAAAAACCGTTTTGGCAAAATAAATACTGATTTAAATAGTTGCTTGCTCGCTCTAGGAATGATCTTTGCCTATGTTGGTAGAAGTAAAAGATACATTTTTGGTAATTTTATTCATACAGACTTGGTCGGATTGTTAAAGTAACTTTTATTCAGGAGATATGAAGGAATTATTTTTAATGACGTTTTCTGTGGTTGAACTGGCTAAGACTTTGTCGGCCTACCTTACTGCAACGCACCCAGACCATGGTAAATAAGGGAGAAATCGTTTCTGAAATATACCATGGTCTGGGTGTCTGGGACAGGCCCTAGAATACTCCGTTGTATATTACCCATAACACAAGCATAGCTTGCTTAAATTAGGAATATACAATGTGTGTGTTTGTCTGATGATTAAAAAACAATAGCACATCTAAAGATGTACATTTAGCTACATCTAAAGCTCTATATACTAAAATCTAGATTAAAGAAATGGAAACAGCAAGTAACTGTTAAACATTTACAAATTAACAGCAGAAAGCTACTAATTAGTACAGCTGACAAGCCTGGTACGTCACATATAAAACTACGTTTTGTTTTTCAAAGTATTCCGACGTCGTTATAGTTATTAGTCAGCCAGACGCGGGGGCGGTGTAATTACGCCACAATTGGGGAGCAACGCAATTAGCCATTTCACGGGAGGAGGGCCGTTGTCACTCGCCTCTAATGACTTCAGTAGTTCCATTGCAACCCGCAAAACGTCGACTCTTTAAAAAGTGTTTCTTTAATTTATATTTATGTTTTAAAGTTACGTCTTAAATGTGGCGTAGTAGAGTCACAGTTTAACAATCTACTTCCACTGTGGTACGAGTAGAGTCATGTTGGAACCATTATCTTAATTATAGTTCTTAGGGCCATACGTGATACCACGCTCTCACAAAATATTAATGTAGTCTTCCAACGCCAAATGACACTCACAAATATGTTATGATATAAAAATATATTATAACAAGAATATATTATCCGTGCAGGAACGGAGAAAACGCAATTTCCTGCGGCCGGGCGGCCTGTCGTAAGAGGAGACAAATCAACCCACAGCCAGGTGGTAGGGCATTTGCCCGACTGGATGGCTACCACCCCTGGTTTAAAGTATGTCGCCATAGCAACTTTGGTTGTGTTTCGGCTTAGTGACCAGGTTCCAGTCTCCCCTCAAAAGAGCAGCAGCGCATTTGTAGCACCTTTGATGTTGTAAATGTCCATAGGCGATGGTAACCGTTTTCCATCAAGTGGGCCGTCTGCATGTCTGCTGAACTCCTGAAATAAAAAAAACCGTAATGCAGAAGGTCGTAATTCAATAAAACCCCCAAAGTCCGTCACTTATTAGATTCCCGATTGTAGTACACATGTCTCGCTTCGCTCGTGGTTCTCGCCCGACTGCCTCCCCCTCCATCAGGTCATCGTTTTATACTGCACAAATGAAATGTCCCCGTAACTAAGTCGACTTAATCCGCCACACCTGGCTAATGACTGCCATAAAAGAGTACAATAAAACAATGGGCTGTTTTTAATCACAAATTTTAAACATTAAGTGAACAAAAGAAGACGATCATAAAAGAGTTACAATTAGTGTAATGCCAGCAGGTAATAAAATGTGTTTTGTTTCAGATATGCAGGTGGATTTTGTTTTTGTCGGGACTTGAGTTGTAACATTATTAAAATTTTACCAATGTTCATAAGATATAGTTTTTGATCCAATAATAATACTAATTCCGCTCAACATAACAAACTGATTTTTCAGTCATAATGGTTACTAAAGTACCAATTGAAATACACATTTCAAACTCTAGCCTTTCAAAATCCAGACACGAGTTTAAACAAGCCCAGGTGAACTGAAACGAACGAGCGGAGTTAGTTCTTAACATCCAAACTGTCTGTTGTAATTCCTGAAAGACCAGCGTTAAATTGGGACTTACAGGTTCACTTGTTCATTATTAAGCTGCAGTCCAACATGTTAGTGTATTAAAAGGAATATTACTAAATCTTTTTCATGACTTGCATAATTTTTGAATATATTATAACCGTAGAAACTAGATATTCGGGTTCTCCAATGGTCGAGTGTTTGAATGTTTAAAAATGACCAATATAAAGGTATTTAATATTACACGAGTGGACGACAGACATGAGAGAACAAGAGAATATTAGTAAAAGAGGTGTGATTTTTTTATTACAAATAACTTGAGATCTGAGGTGCCAGTGCCAAGGTACACTACCTCATTTTAACAGAAACGATACCAGTTTTAGGATTTCGTTGATTATTTAACAACAAGAACAGAACTGTTATAAAATCTTTATGTCTATCCGTCTGTCTTCTCGAAAACTCAAAAACTACTTACTCGGTCTTAGTGGATGCAATTTGACAGGAATGTGTATTTATATGCCGTTATATAGTAGTGTAAAACCGTAACGAAACTAATAATAACGATGTCCCCCATATGAGATTGATGAAAAAGTACTTTAGTGCAATTAGATGTGTGGGGTATCGTTAGTCAAATGAAAAGAAATCATAATAATGTTCCTTAAGTACTTTTAAGTTAATAATGATAGGTGTATATAGTTTTCCGACCTAGTAAAAAGTTTGTATGTCCCATTTAACAACCGTCGAACTATGAAGTAATTTCTGAAAAAATTACGTTGATAAAGATTAAAATTAAATTGTGTGTTCACACGCAGTAAAAGTGAAACGAATTTTTACAAGGGGTGGCAGAGATTTTAAATTTCGTAACGTAACATTAAATATATTATATCGTTATAATATATTTATGTTCGGAAACACGAAATTTGAGGTATTAAGTAAAAACTTCAAAACATTTCTTCATCATAAAAAAAGAGTGTGTGTACTTATGTACACGCGTTAGAAGTTATACTTCTTTGGCCTAACAAGATAAAAAACGACACTAACAATAGAAAAACTAAAATGTTGACTATAGCTAACTTCAAAGTGTCGGTTGACTATAGCTAACTTCAGGGTGTCGGTTGACTATAGCTAACTTCATGGTGTAGGTTTTTCGTGTGACGGTGTACGCGCGCATCGTAAAAATTTACTCTCATCATTTTTCCCTAACGCGCCTAAAGAAGTATAACTTCAATAACGTATTTTATCTCATTCTCCCGAAGGTTCAGTTCTATAGATTAATTTCATTATCTCTTTTCAGTGTTGCTTTTTCGTTCATCGAGTTTCAAATCACAACGGTTCTAAAAAAGTTACACTTTAAAAATACTTTCATAGATTTTTTTTAGACAAGACGTTTTGACTAGTTTTTGAGATATTGAGTGATTCAATGGTTCCATAAACAAAAACAGTGGATGTTCTTCACCTCTTTGGTACCCAACATGTGAAGGTTAAAACTGTTAAAATATCTTTTGTTTCAGTTTTGTGTCGGTTTCTAATGAAATCTTAAATATTAAATTCGCTATATTTTTTTCAACTCGAAAATTTTATTCTAATCTCCTTTTTCCATTTCAGTTAACAATAAATGCTTCATTATCCTTCATGCTCGTTCACCTTTATTCAACTTTACCTTTTAATAATAATTATATCGTATTAGGTTTTAATATTACTGCCCTTTTCTGTTGGAACTCTGAAATATTCAGCAAATGTTATACAACAATAAAATTTTACCACTTTAATTTGGTACGTTTTAATTAGGAATATACAGGTAGGCTATTGTTTCAATACTATCCAAAAAACCTCGTTTGCGCGCACTGCTAGGTATTTTCACAATGTCATCAATGTGTCAGTCGTTTTGATACCACACTCTCGCAGAATATCGGCTTGAAACGGTTAACCTTGAGCTAATCGTGATTTGTACCATGAGCGAGAGATCAAATCGCCCACTTTCTCTTCCTTCTATCCCATCTTTATTACATTCCTTGTTTTTATAACGGTGGGGAATACTCCTGCCAGCATATAGGCTTTTATTATATAAAGCTTAAGTCCGTCCGTCCCCATGTGGAATACTGCTCCCATCTTTGGGTTGGTGTGCCTCAGTATCAGCTGCTCCTTGAATCCTTGCAGCGCTGAGCGGACCAGATTCCGGATCCCGAAATTACAGACTGTTTAGAGTCTAGCAGCCTTGGGACGTTGTCAACTTAAGCGTGTTCTAACGTCTGTACAAGGGAAGTCCTCTGATGAACTATTTGATTTGGTGCCTACACCGCCATCTTGTCTTCTATCATCGCAACACTCACCGACGATTGGGAGTTCATCCACACTAGATACCTAGTAGTTCTCTACAGAACTGCGCGCGCGCTCTTACATACCATATGTGTGCAAGTTATGGAATGAACACCTCGTCGCGGTTTACCCAGGGCGCTATAATATGGGGGTCTTCAAAAAGAACGTAAACAGATACCTCAGTCTCAAGGAGGTAGGCAACACATCGGCTCCCTTAGTGTTGCAGATGTCCACGGACGACGATAACCACCAGCCATCGAGTGTTCCGTTTGTCAGTTTGCTTACAAGCAAACATAAAAAAAATGTGCAGCCACTCGGGCCTCGGAGGAGGCACTGCCTCGGGGTATGTGAAACTCCTTTCCTTTCTCTAAGAAAGGGAGTTGTGAGGATCCCTCCTATCCCATCCTAAAGGCTGGTGACGCGTTTGCTTCGCTCCTGGTGTTGCAAACGTCTACAGGTGACGGTAACCCCTTTTCATTAAATGGACCATATGCCTGCTTGCCAGGTTCGTGATAAAATAGTATCCATAGTGTTTTGTCACCAGCTAAGTGCTTGATATTACTCTCCTATTTTAAATTCTATCCGTACAGGAACGGAGAAATAATACAATTTCCTGCGGCCGTGTGTTCTGTCGTATGAAGTGACAAAACAACCAGCTAGGTGGTAAGGTATTTTCCCGTCTGGATGGCTACCACCCCTGGTCTAGATTATGCCGCCATAACAACCATGAGTTGTGTTCCGGCATCAGTGGCCAAGTTTTAGTCTCCCTTAAAAGAGCGGCAGCACATTTGTAGCACTAGTGGTATTGCAAATATCCATAGGCGATGGTAACGAATTTTCATCAGGTGGACCGTCTGCCTGTCATGCAATAAAACATAAATTACTATTCCATTTCAGCCCATTACCGTAGTGGGCTAGTAAAATCATTAAAGAAAGACGTAATACTGGTAAGTACGGTTTAGAAAAAAAAAGAAAAATACACTCATTGAGTATAATGAGACGCGGGACTGGAAACAAATTGAGAGAAAGTAATTTTGCAAATGGGCACCAAGTGAGCAATACGATTTGAACACCTGGTTATAACAATTTGTTGTTTTTTTATAGGAGTATATTAGTACCGCGATTATTTCGTCAATAGCGGGTCGATTTTATTTATTTATTTATTTGAAAGAGTATACTCCTGACATGGTCCCATAGTTACTAAGTCAGGATCTAATGAATGGGTCTCAGGAAAACGAGAACAATCCTCGAATATTACAGGCACGTGCAACGTGTTTCATATTATTTTTTTCTGAAGTAATATTCAATTTATTGCCTAAAAAGTAGAAATAAAAAATATACCAGGAAACAAAACCCACTTGAAAACCATCTTGAAGTCGGTGCAAAGTAAAACATAATAATTATTATATTTTGAAAATTATTAAGCACCGAGTTTAAGATGTTTAAGATAATATATATTAAAAATAATTAAAATATAACTAAAAATAGCTTGAGAAATAAGTTATTTTATACTTTTTACTTTTTGAAGTCGGTTTTTTTAAACGAAGTTTTTTTTATCTCTTGTTGTCTTCTAATGTTCTAATATTATTTATTCTCTGCACATTATTATAGTTTAAAGTCTTTGCATGAGGCGATTCACAGAACGTTATGATTACGTCGTCTGATACAATGAAGTATGACAATTGCACCATGTCAAATTTATTGCCAAAAACATGGGCAACTTGATAGGCGTGTAAACGTCAAAAGTAGATAAATGGTTGGACAGAGTGTAAGCCATTACTATCACCCGGGTCCGTTCACGTACATCAATATCAGAATTATACGGCACTTATTTCAAGAGAATTCCGTATTATTCAAGTGAGTCCTGTGGATAAAATGTGGTTTCTGGCAAGGAGTCACGTTTTAACGTTATATATAACGTTTACTAAATAATTTATTTCGTCTTTATGCACTTGAGGTTTTTTATATATTGTTGCCAATTTAAGAAAAGTTTCATGCATTCTTTAGTATGTGTATTGCGTAAGTATGAAGATTTTTTTGTTGGATGGAATATAGACTTATGTTGCTTGAAGCTCGTCCGATTTTTTTGTATATCCGTTTTCTTTTTGGAGCAGCTGCTAAGGAAAAAAGCTGTGGTCGCTTAACGGTTAGCACACTCGCGCCCCAGAGCCGAGCGGATATGGCTTGAATCCTGATCGAAAAGCATGCACAACTTAGACTATTTTCTGACCTAATAACCATATTACAACTACCACGTGCTGACGTTCAAGGGGAATATTGTGACGAAACCTACATCGAGATATCCGATGTGTCAAATCCGCGAATCCGCCCCGGTCAAGCGTGGCTTTAACTGTCTGTTCCCCTTATAGATGGGAGTCCCGAGGTCAACAGTGGTTCTTTTACGAGGTTGTTATTATAATGAAATAATGAAATGTAGATAAAGATTACAGAATTTATGTACTTTGTTTAGAATAATTATTACCTACGTGTTCGTGAATAAAAATATATTTCAAATTATTTCACGTTTCATTCTAGAACATGGACAAAAGAACTTTTGAAAAGGTTTCCGTTTGAACGAACACAAAACACCCCTTACACAAATCACTGAAAGGATACATTTTGACGTATGAATGCTTATGAATATTTAGGAGGATCGCAGACCGGTCCGTCTGTCCTAATTTACCACAGACTGACATTTTACGATAGCTAATTTAGGTTATCTAAATATAAATAGGTAATGTTGAATATTAGAGAAACTTTGAAGCTCTCCCAGAGAGACACATTAATGCCAATTTTTCAGACAAACAAACTAGTACGAACAATAAATATATTTCTCATATTCTGAAAGTAAGCTTGGAGTTACCTAATCACAGGAATTAACACAGAACTTTTTATTTTTTTTATTCTTTACTGTACACAAAATAGTTACAAATAAAACTACAAAATAATGGTGATATACAAAGGGGAGTTTTTTTTTCTGCATTTCTAGCCCGGAAGAACGAGATATGCCCAGGTCCGTTACTCTTTTTTATTTTATTTACTTTATTAGGCTAACTATTTTCTTTCTTTCTTACTTGCTACTTATTACACAAATAAATTTTTCAGTTGGGATTTGTTGGCTTGGGTTGATACAAAGGGGAGTTTAACCCTAAAAAGAGTTTTCTTCCAGCTAATCTATGGGTCTAGCGAGAGTGGGAAGGGGAAGACAAGAGGCAGGGTTTTGTACATGAAAGTTATTACACAAAAGTCCTTATTGAAAATAAATATTACATTATAAATTATATACAGATATACAAAATATATATAATAATAATAATATAATAATCGGCAGACAAACACACACATTGCATATCCCCAAATTAAGCAAGTTACGCTTGTGTTATGGGTAACATACAACGGACCACTCTGGGGCCGATCCCAGACACCCAGACCATGGTAAATAACGGAGAAAATACGTTTCCGAAATTTACTATACCGGGAATCGAACCCGGAACCTCTGGGTTGCAGTCAGGTAGGCCGTCAAAGGCTTAGCCCGCTCAACCACAGAGGCCGTCGAATATAAAATACATATACGTATATATCAATTAATTAGGATAGATAGTGTGCTTTAACTCTCGTCCCTGGGAAATGATTCTCCCTGCAAATTTAGAAAACTAGACAAACCGTAGATAATACATGTGACTTATGTCAACTTTTTTTTTACATCCACTGTTAAATCGCGGCATAAATTGTAATAATAAGTACCAACAATTTTGTAACATAATTTTATACTTATAAATTACTTTTTTTTATTGCCTGAAGCAGGCAAACAGGCAGGCCCACTTGATGAAAGGTGTTTACCGTCGCCTATAGACGTTTGCAACACCAGGGGCGTTGCCAACGCGTTGCCGGCCTCTAAGAAATTTTATAACGCCCTTCTTAAACGACCCCATGTCGTAGCGCAGAAGGATAACCTCGGCGGGAAGTTCTCTCCAGATCATTGTGGTACGTGGTATAAACGTTCTAGAGAACCGTTGCTTACTTTACTTTTACATTGTACTGTACTTTTCACAGTCACGTCATCAGTGTGAAAAAATGCTGGCTGATAGAATTCCACAGAAAAAAACTTGACGTTTCATCAGACTTAGATATGGATTTAACGCCTGTTATTATTAGAGAAGTAGTTGTTTGTTTAACGAATTACTTTTTATTTACTTTCTTCATATTCGAAACGAAAAACAGAGTGTGATCCTCGGGTAACAGACCTAGTTAGGCACTCGAATCATTAGCGCCCTCGCTACGTACTTGCGCCAAACAATCTCGTTCCTAAATAGGTCACTTTCACCTCTTGTGTAACAATACTATTATTACCCTATTTTTAATGAGATTTTTCCATTCAAAGGTTATCTGGCAGAAATTGCTTTTAACAATAAGACTGCGTATTGTATTATTAAACACATTAAATGTATTGTTTTTATTATATTGGTGTACAATAAAGAGTGTTGAAGTTATAACTAAAACTACGTTTTAACGGTTTCAAGCGCGGAATTTTATTTGATTTTTATTTCGACGTTTCGGCATAAACGAAACAAAACGAAAGCTTATGAAAATAGTATTGTTGTTGTAATGTAGATATAAATGTATGTATAATCATGTTTATGAATCTATAGACGTAGTGTTGTGATTCTGGCATGTACGTTAGGCTTTGTTTATTGTAACCTCTTTATATATACATGTATGTAACACAGAAAACTGTACCGTACCCTGTAACTTTTAAAGTACGAAGGGTGCAAAAATTGAAAAATTAAGGTATCAATAATTAAGCATCGTATTTTAAGAAAATAATAGTTTGAACACGATCTGTGATATAGTTTTCGAGGAGTATGAGAGACGAGTATAAGAGACGAGTATGTATGAGAAGGGGGAAATAAAAGCAGTAAACCTTTGTCACCTTTACCACTTTGTCACTTATCCGATGTTTTATTTATTGATATTCTTACTGCATATCTACTTTCAATTGGAATTTTATTTATTTTCTGCAAAACATAAGAGTAAAGGAAAAAAACTTAATTATAAATAGAAAAGCCGGGACCCAAACCAAAAATATGCCGGTTACTATAGAACTTGACACCTTATCTAAGAACGTAAGAAATAAATACCACCAACGTAAGAAATAAATATTATTTTTTATTTATTGCGCTACTGTACAAAGATTTTGTCATTCCAAAGATTGTCAGGAAGAAATCGATATAAAACCGTCCATTGTATGCTTATCATTACAATTGTATGTATCAATGCAATATGGCGCTTCTGTAGACGAATATTTTTCTTCAATTTCAGTATTGAATTTCCATTCTGTATCTCCACGCCAAGTGTAGAAACTAGATTTTGAGGAGCTCAACTATAACGGACAAATGAAAGGCAAGGCTGTTGTTAGTGTTGTGTTGCAAATTGGTCTAAACTGTACAGTACGCTAGTAATGTTAGTTGAGTCTTGTTGCTTTTGTTATGTTTACGATGTAGATACTAAGTTACTTACTCGTCATTTGATTGATACGAGAATCGTGGTGCTGTAGGTAAGTACGCATACTTTACAGTATTTATGTAAGATTGTATTTTTATTATATGATGAAAGAATGACTAAACAGATATACAATGCAAAAGTGGATGGATGCAGAAGTCGCGGTAGGCCACGACACACCTTCCATGATCAAATTGATCGTGTATTAGCAGAAGGTGATGTCAGGAGCCTTAAGAACAGACGAGCGTGCATGACAAGAGCTATGAATGTCAAAGAAGCAAGTGAGGTGTGTAAGAATAAGCCTGTATGGCGCTCTGTTGTTCGTGCCTACCCCGCAAGGGACCTGGCGTGAAGTTATGTATGTATGTATGTATATGTATTTTTATTTTGCTTCAAAAGACTGCTTCTTCCGCAAGCGAGCCGTTTCCGCAATTTGACTACATAGCGCTTATTTTGCGTGCGATGGTGAATGAGAAGTTACTCTATCCAGTTCAGCTTCTTCAGAAAGTCCACCAGCTTCTTAAAGTTACCGAAGACTTCTCGAGGGCTTTCTGGGGCGTCCAAATACTCCGTCTTGTATGCCCCCCCCCGCATTCTAGCAGGACATGGGTGGCTGATTCTTCTGCCTCTAGACAAGCTCTGCACATGGGGCTGTCAGTAATATCTGTGTCTGGAATGAAGCCTATTAAACAGAAAATTGACAAATTTTCCTTGATGAATAGCGGCTTGATGTAACGCAATGAAAGAAATAATTACAACATTTGTTCTGAAAGCGACAGCCCAGACAGTCAATGATGAATGGATTTGCCAAAGTAGCACAGTTGGAAGACGAATCAAGAATCAAATCGAACAAATGATACAGCAGTTGACGCAGTTTTACGCGTATTAGTCTAGACTTATCTAGAGTATGCCGCTGTAGCAATCTTTAGTCGTGTTCCGGCACTAGTGGCCGGTAGTTCCCGTCGTGAGGCCAGAAGCACCCAAATTGTACTCTGTTCGCTGTTTTACTGCATTAATCACCGTTTATGAGTGGAACTATTTACCGGCATCTATTTTTCTTGAAACATACAATTTAAGTAGCTTCAAGTCTCGCGTGAACTTCCAGGTAAACGTGCTTCATCTTAGACTGTATTTGCACCTGATATTAGGTGCAATGTCAGTGAAACGCGAACCTATACCAAAAAACTATACACATATGCACGATTTATTAATATTCTTAATTTTATTTTTTGTTTACCCCGCATAATTATGAATTAACTGTCGTTACACTAAACATGAAATTTAGAACACAAGCTGAATATGATATTAAGATATGTCTAGAAGTGTGCCAAGACCGAGACGAGTATTTCATGTAGCCAATATATGAGAAAGGTTCCTTTATAACAACAGCCTTTAACATTGCCCGTCTCCGAGAACGTACGTATGAAAATATCTTCTTGTATAAAGACATCTTTGTAGCCTTAATCCTCAAAGCACGTTGCTACGATGATTTGATACTTATAGGAGTAAGGAAAACTTGTGATAGGATCTTTCATATGATAAATAGCGCGTTTATGTTTAAATCTGCTTCTTATTATATATATACTAAGTACTAAATAAGACATGTTATATATATACACGCGAGGGAATCTCGAGTGTTGCACTCGTGACTAAACAATTGAGAGAAAGAACACTAAGGTGGTATGGGCATGTAATAGAGGGATAAAAGTCAGGAGACAAAAAGAAAGTTAAACTGGTAGATTGACGGATACTTATGTAAAGGTAGACCAAAAAAATAATGAAATGTGTGAAGTATGACGTGATGATTTGACACAGCCGACGTATTGTAATACTTGCAACTACTCTGAAGAGTTCATGCTAATAAAAGAACAGCAATTGGTCACTATACTTATAATCAGAGAACCTTACGGGCTTAATACATTTCATCCACTAACTCTAACATTTGTTCGAAAATGTTCGGTAATCACATTTACTCGTAACGTCTGCATTAGGTTTTCTAATTCATGAAAACCTGTAAAGTCCTATATTGTGCCTTTGTCCGTAGTCACCTCGAATATGCAAGCCAAATTTGGAATCCATGTTTCGAAGTTCACTCTGATAGATTAGAGCTCATACAAAAAAAATCACTAGATTTATCAATTTTAAATTCAAAATACCGCGTCAAGGTTATATTGAGCGCTGTACCCTATTCCATCTTCAGCCCCTCAAAATTTGAAGAAATATTTCTGATATACGTTTCTTGGTGAAAATTGCTCACTCCAAAATTGACTGTGCTAGTCTTATCGAGAAACTTCATTTGTATGTTCCCCCTAGTCTTGTACGCCCTAGAAAACTGCTTCATTCACCCTTGACACGTACAGCCTTTAGACGCCACTCATTTTTTGTTAGAACAGTGAATGAATTCAACAAACTCAGCAAGTCGAATTATGTTTATATTGACTTGTTTGTGGATAGTCTAGCATCTGTAAATGCGAGTTTAATCAAAGCCTATTTTAATAATAATTAGTTTTCTGGACACAAAATTTCTATATTAATCTTTTTCTAAAATTACTGTATTATATACTTTATTTTTATTTCACTGCCATCTGGGTTTATGAATAGCTGTTCTTTAGCTATCTCTGTAACGTTAATTTGTAAAACTTTAGTTTGTAAGACTACAGCTGTTCACCCCCAAATAAAATAAAATAAAGTCTACACATTATTTTTAAAACACCTCACCATCCCTCAACAATTTTACACTATAAGAAACTTAGCAAATTGACACAACAGGTAGCAAGATTGAAGAGGAGTAGAGAGAACAGAGGTGCAGCTTTTAATGACGCACAAAAAACTTTAAATTGTGTAAAGAACCGTTTTAAAATTAATATATGCAAATCTATTATGTCCTTGGAGCTCATTGCAATCTCAGAAGCTCTAACCTATGCGAGTGTAATCTACCATAACAAGTGTCTAATTTGAGTTGATAGCAAAAGTGCACTATTTCATATTGCTCTATGTGCCTCTGGTTGTATCAGAGGTACTTCAATAGCATATGCAATTATCAACAAAATGGATAGCATAATAAAAAGTGGAAAACAGCTGAAATTGCAATGGGTTCTGACTCTCTTGCCAAAGAAAGTGCTGTCAGGGACTGGAGAAATTGGCTGATAGATACCGAGGGTGCCGTGGTCTTATAAGGAAACTCCGGATTTTTCAGTTAAAACATATTATAATGAATTTTAGGTAAACTTATGAGAATACATGTTTTTACAATCACGAATTAATATTTTAGTACATTTTCATAACGTTCCAAACATAAACGTCATATTTTCAAATATATTTTTTACTGTTTCTTTATCTCGCCAGCAATGCGAGATAAAGGCTGTATATAGGTTTAACATACTCGCCCCACTAAGGGCTAAGTTGCCTTAGACCTTAGTTTAATTACATAAAATATTTAAAAAATAAAACTAGTTTGCAAAGGACCAACTTCCCTAAAAAAACAAAACAAAAACAATCATCTATACAAATAAAAACTGAAATTAAACAAAACACTAAACATTTACTCCGTTATAGGGATAATACATAACTTGGAAGTTGGTCTTCTTATTAGACAGTTTTTAGTTTTAAGGGTCACTACCCTGGTGATCCCATCATGGCCCGGATGTGTCTCGGTTACTAAACCGTATAACCATCGACACGGGGGTAAGTTGTCTTCTTTGATTAAGACAACATCCCCTTTTTTGGGTTCTGGAGCTCGTGACGCCCACCGATATCTATGGAAAAATTGAGTTAAATATTCACCCGACCATCTACGCCAGAAATCTTGAAGCATTCGCTGTGTATATTTCCAACGTCTCAGCGAAGTTATATTAGACCGTTCAAAATTTTGATCGGGGGGAGTCACAAGAGGTTCTCCGATAATAAAGTGTCCAGGCGTCATTACATTTGCATCATTCAGATCACTACTTAATCTCCACCCGATAATAAAATACTTATTATTACTATAATTTAAAGTTAACTGGGTACCTCCGTGCAAGTTTTGTTTATGGCTATGTAAAATTATTAGACTTGTGAGTTTCGATTTTTTTGGTAAAATAATGGGGTGTTTCCGGGCTAAACTTAATGAAGACTGTTCCAATCTTCCAGCTACTCTCAGAATCCCTTTATCGTCTAAATAAGGATTTAATGATTTTAATGCACTTTTCCGTCCAACTTCCCTTGTATTCAATAAGTCAGATATTTCTCTTTGAAAGTACATTTTCTGTGTTTCCCTTATGCAAACTTCTAAAGCCTTGTTCAATTCTTCTTTTTGTAAATAACTTTTAGTTATCCTATCAGATTTAGATTTTTTCCAATTTAACATTCTTCTACAATAAGCTATCACCCTAATCATTTTATTTAATGTAGAAAATCTTTCCCATATACTATCTTCTGTAACAATATTATGAATCTTGATTGCTTCGACTTCTGTTCCTATATCCTTCGGTTTACTTAGAACTATAGATTCCTCCTTGAGAAATTCTGGACCATGAAACCATAACATATTACTTTTGAGTTCACTTGGTAACATCCCTCTAGATGCACTATCGGCAGGATTTAATTTTGAACAAACATGTGACCACTGTCCAGGATTAAACGATGTTAATATCTCTGCTACTCGATTCGCAACAAACACCTTCCATTTACTGGGTAAATTATTAAGCCAAGTTAACACAACTGTTGAATCTGTCCACGCATAGAGGTTATCTTTATCAATATTAAGAATTTTAGCTACTTCTAACATCAACCGAGATAATAAGACAGCTCCACACAATTCCAAACGTGGAATTGAAACTTGTTTTATAGGTGCTACTCTGGACTTGGCCGTCACTAATGAGACATGTATGTTACCTTCTGAATCTACTACTTTAAGATACACAACCGCTGCATAAGCTACTTTTGAAGCATCACATAACCCGTGTAATTCTCTGAGCACATCGTTAGACTTGGTCTTCATCCACCTAGGTATTGCAATCTGAGTAAGTTCAGTTAATTCCGCTCTAAAATTAGACCATTCCTTTAAAATTTCTACTGGAACCACGTCATCCCATTGAATTCCTGTTATCCATAGTTTTTGTATCATTGTTTTTGCCAAAATTATACACGGTGTGATCCAACCTAACGGATCAAAAAGACGTGAGATATCTGATATAATAATCCTTTTCGTAACTGGTGACACAAGTTCCGGTAGTTTTACCGAATAATGAAAAGTATCCCCACTTCTTCCCCAGGTAAGTCCTAGAATTTTTACTATATTATCCATTTTTATGTTTATATGACTATCGTTATCTTTATCAGTTTCTTTTAGTTTTTCTAATAATTCATCATTATTACTTACCCATTTTTGTAGAACAAAACCACCTTTATTTAATAACTCAGTCATTTGTTTATATATTTCAATACCCTGTTTCACAGATTCGCAACCTGTCATCAAATCATCCATATAAAATTCATTCACAACTCTTTCTGCAGCTTCAGGATATTTAGCCCCATCATCAAGCGCTATTTGCTTTAAAGTTCTACATGCAAGAAACGGAGCGCAAGCTGTTCCAAAGGTGACGGTTAGCAACTTAAAATCTCTAACTTTGTCTTCTGGATTATTTCTCCAAAGAAACCTTTGGCAATCAGCATCATCTTCACGTACCCTGATCTGACGGTACATTTTGACTATGTCAGCTCCTAAGCAAATACTATTCAATCGCCATCTCATAACTAAATGTCTTAATTCTGGTTGAATAGTTGGCCCAGCCATTAAACAGTCATTAAGAGATAACCCGTTTGTTCCTTTAGAAGAAGCATTAAATACTACTCTTACCTTTGTAGTTTCTTTATCTTCTCTTACAACCGCGTGGTGAGGTAAGTAAGCCGATTTCCTTCTTTCTTCCTTTACTGCATGCACCTCTACTGCATGATTTAAATCTAAATATTCATCTACCACTTCTTTATATCTTTCTTTTAAATTTTCATTTTTCTTAAGTCTATGTTCGAGACCTTTCAATCTCTTTTCCGCAATCCATCGGGAATCTTCATAATTGAAGTTTGATATTTTTTCATTAAAAGGTAATCTTACAACATACCTTCCTGCCTCATCTCTAGTTGTTGTTTTAGTAAAAAATGTTTCACACTCTTTTTCCTCGTCTGTCCATTTCTGTTCTTTTGATAGTGAAATATCAGATTCTAACTCCCAAAATTTCTTCAAAAAGTTATTCTCTTCGTCCACCTGGCAATGTAATATTGCTACTTGATTATGTGTGGGAGCATTCATCTCTCCTACACCTGATAAAATCCATCCTAAAGTAGTATCCTGCGCTACTACAGATCCATTTTTCAGTATGCCTTGTTTAATAATTTGTGGATACACTTCGGCCCCTAATAAAATATCTATTTTATTCGGTTTATAATAATCCGGGTCCGCCAATTCTAATTTATTTATTTCAGGCCACTCCAATAGTTTAATTGTTTTAGGCGGCAGTAGGTTAGTGATCGATTTTAAAACATATGCTTTTACTGTGTACATTTGCGAATTGAACCTAGATTTTATATTCACATACACCATCGTTTTTGAAGTCACATCTCCTGTCAATCCTGAAATATTACAATTAACAGGTACTTTTTTAATTTTAGATATTGTACTGTAGATTCTGTAACAAGACTAGCCTGAGATCCTTGATCTATGAGAGCTCTTAAAACATAATTGTCTGCATATTTGGACTCTGCTTTAACAATCGCAGTAGCTAATAAAACTTGATTAGACGTTTCAGTCGAGAAATACGTTAAAACAGGATTTGAATTTTGTGTATTATTTTCATTATTGTACATTTGAGATGATCCTGCTTCTTCAGATACCTCATTTTGAACTATCCCTAAGTTATTGTGCATATTTGTTTTATTAAGTGTGTCCGATTGATTTGTATGAAGCAAAGTATGATGACGCCTTGGACAGAATTTACACTTCATATTGCTTTGACAAGATTTAGCCACATGACTAGTACTTAAACAATTGAAACAAGCTTTCTTTGACATAATGAAGTCTCGCCGTTTTTCAACATTTTCGTTTGCAAACTTCTTACAAACATTTATTTTGTGTTCCTCGGAACAAAATAAGCATATATTTTTAAAGACATGCATTGATTTATACTTCATATTATTATACGTAACAGTTTGACTATTATTATTAACATTTGAATTTGAAATACGGTTTCCAAAAAATTTTAAATCTAAAAATTCTAAAGCCCTGTATCTTTTAGTTAGAAGATCTTTAAACTGTTCGAAAGTTGGTAAATCGTTAGAAGAATTATTTATGACCGAAAACTCCCACTGCCTACGAGATTCTGGGTCAAGTTTCAATGTCAGAATGTGTATTATTAATATATCCCAATTTGAAACATCAATACCTAAATTCGCCAGACTATCTATACAATCACTTGTCGTATCGAATAATTCCTTCAAACTATGCGCAGATTCCATTACAATATTTTTTTGACTCAATAGCCTCTTAATAATATGATGCGACAAAAACCTTTTGTTGTCATATCTAATTTTTAATTGATTCCAACACCGGTCATAATTAGCTTCAGAAATTGGAATTTGTCTTAACAGTTGTTCAGCCTCCCCAATAAGATAGCTTTTCAAATAATGCATTTTCTGTACATTATCAAGATTCATACTGTTATGTATGAGTGAGATAAACATATCTCTGAAGGTAACCCATTCGGTATATTTTCCCGAAAACGTTGGGATTTTAATTTTAGGTAACTCAATTTGAGTTCTTGGTTGCTCAAAAACTTGTTGTTGAGATATGTTTTCCCCATCTCCTCGCTTAACTGTAAATTGACTTAGAATATTTTTTAATTCAGTTTTAAAATCAAGATAAATTTCACCAGCTGTATCAAATGTATCGTTTTGCATATATTCCTGCTCATAAAGATCCCTTCCAAAACGCTCTAATTATATCTTATGAGTTGACGTAAATTCCGACCACAATTTTTCTAAAGCTTCTAACCTAACCTGAACATAATTCTCGGTTATCCTTTCCTTCGGGGATTTTTTAAAATTTCTCTGTAGTTTTTGTATGTTTTGGAAAGTATCCATTTGCATATATATTTGGGAATCCATCATCAAAATTTAAATTTTAAGAAATAATAGTTAAATAAAACACGGAACCAACGAATAAATGAAACGGAACCCTAAAAAGTTAAATTTGTTACGAATTTGTAAAAAAAAGAACACGGAACCAATTAAATTTTACACTGAACCCTAAAATTTCACATTTCCAAATATGTATGCCAAATGTCAAATTAATCAATAAAAAATACAACAAATTAATATCCCGTTAAAAATTAAAAAAAATTAAAGCACTTTTTATCGCACACTTCACTTCACTTTCACCTGAATGGATTTTCCAAAATTTTGAAATGAATTTGTAATGTACTCACAGTTCTGTAGATTTAGTTTACCTCCCTTTGTTTAGTTTTCCTTTCCACAAACCTTCCGATTGAGCTTTCCTTCAGCAACGCTTACCCTCGGCGCCGTTTGGACTTTTGGTATTGGTATTTGGGGTTTATCGCACGGGTTTAGTTCCCCTATCCACCACTGGTTTTATTAATATCGAAGGACCATGGAGAAATTGGCTGATAGATACCGAGGGTGCCGTGGTCTTATAAGGAAACTCCGGATTTTTCAGTTAAAACATATTATAATGAATTTTAGGTAAACTTATGAGAATACATGTTTTTACAATCACGAATTAATATTTTAGTACATTTTCATAACGTTCCAAACATAAACGTCATATTTTCAAATATATTTTTTACTGTTTCTTTATCTCGCCAGCAATGCGAGATAAAGGCTGTATATAGGTTTAACAGGGACAGGGAGTTAAAGTATGAATCTGAGGTAGGTTTAGTAGTAATACTATCATATAAAAAGTTTTCAAGTCAATAAATCGTATGTTTTCTCTTGTTAACTTGTTTTCTGATGTTTGTGTTGTTCGCTTTTCTTTCACCATATCCCAATTCATTGGGGTTGGTACAATATGTCTTTTCCTTCCACACTCTTCTATTCTGACACATTTTCTGTCACACCGCACATCATCTTTCACATAATCCATGCATCTTTTTTTTAGTCTACCTTTACTTCTCTTGTTAACCAAAGTCTAATAAATATAAATATATAATAAGTAAGTTAAACATTTTAGATATTAAAACGTAAGTTTATTAGTTGTTATATGAAACAGTATATCACGTGATCAATATTTAATTAAATTTCATACAGTATATTCTGCTATCGTATTTCGTCACGTATATTAACTAACAAAAACAGCTGCGGGATGTTGGTTTATGTTGTTCGGGTGGATAATATATTGTTGTTTTTCCATAGCGACCAAATACGGTAACAAAACAACAGACGGAAACGGCCCGGTCCCTTTAATTTCCGGTTGCACTTGTGTCTTGTTTATTTTCATCTTTTCATCAAATTCCCTTTGGTGGGGTCGTGGGGGATTCGATGGTGTCCTCCTATAGCAGTTTGTTTTGGGGAAAATGACAAAGTCGTTAACATTTCAAGTATTCGGGAGTATGTTTTTAAAGGTTTTCTGGAGGCGACCTAATTCTTCGTTCACTGTATGAATCGAGGTCAATTATTCTGACTAATGACATTTTATTATAGCATTATGCTTAAAATAAAGTAACAATAATATAATAATAATATCCCGCAGGGGGGCTTTGTGACGAAGCCTTAGGTGAGTAGCGACACCTCGTACCTGACTCCGGGGGCCAAGGCAAGGCACCCGCTTCCGTGCTTACCTTGCCGGCACGGAGTGGAGGTCGCTGGAGCTAAGACTCAAGCTCCAGGGACGGAAGTGGTAAATATCATCACGTCAGAATTAGCTTCGGTGAACCTGCAGCCCACCTCTCGACAGCCCTTAGCCACTCACACATGTTGACCTTGTCTTCTATGGCAATTTTACGGGCCTATGCAGGGAGTAGCTAGTCACCGTGTGCCTATTTTTCCATGTTCCACGAACATTGCGACGGGCAGACGTCATAGTCCCCGTATTCCCAGACGCCTAGTACCACTAACAGTTCACCCAATAGCCCGGTACTTTTTGTTCTCATTTCCCACAATAGTCCTACTCTTACTGGAGTTGTTCCTTGGGTGCATTTTTATATCGTGTAGACAGGGATATTCGCTGGTCAGTGTCACGCCACACTTACATTAACATTGTCAAGGGGCTTCTATGTGCTGGAATTCCCATGGCCGAAGCACTCTAAAAGTCCGGGACATTGTTGAACCTACGGAACGTCGAAGCCTCATACATTTTGTACAAGCGAAAGGATTTAAGTAGTACATTAATTATCTTTTTAAAGTAATTCAAATTATTTATATTATTATGATATTTTAACAGTTACACGTTAAAACGTTATTTTAAGGCCAGCGTTTTTATATGCGTAAATATTATAATTTATTCTAATAGTGGGGCGTCATCTGCGATAATGTTAAGGACTTACACTGAGGTGGCAGCGTCTTATTTAATGTGTTAAAAATAACGCTGTTATATTATAGCCGCATTAGTGTATATACATAGGTTATGTGTCAATATTTAATGTCGTTAACAATGTCGCATTCCAAATAACGAATTAAATCCGTCGCCATATTTGAAAAGGCGTATATTAACATTATCGCAAATGAAGTCGTACCATAATGTGTCTACATCGCTATTATGTCCCAATCACTTATTTTTGTAACGCGATCAATGTTGTAGATTATAATTTATTTTACGAATACTTTCTTCATTCTTCAGCATAAAGACGATTAAGTCAAATGGATGAGCCCGGATAACAAAACGCTTATTTTTAGACTGACAAAGGCGGAAGCGGCGTAAAAAAGTATTTTATAGCAGAGTTTCACCACGGCTGGTGCCGTAGGCAGATTCATATTAATTTTATTTTTTATACTATTGACTAAATTATTAAGATTAATGAGATTTACAAAAAGATCTCTGTTCTTGCGCATATCTGTTATTTATTTTTTGTAGAGTAAAATCAAGTAATCCATTCTATGTATAATACTGTAGGGACACACAAACCCATACGGTTATGTAAGTTCTACACTTACGTACGTAACTGTATCGAGTGGTGTACATTCTTCCCAGTTCCCGTCCATTTTTTTGAGAATTGTATAGAGCCAGTTCGCAAAGACTGTCAAAGACAGAGAGCAGTCAGAGTCGGAGACTGGTCTGTGATTCTGACTCCAGATCAGAAGGTTGCTTGTTCAAATCACGTCGGAGTCCCAAGTATGCGGCACAGATATATATGCCGCCAATGTGGGTTCCGTATAGAGGCAGAGATAGAAAGAAAACTTGGTGTATTTGCAATATGTATAATCCGATTCTATCTCGCTCCTCCACCCTATGGCCCTGGTGGTTGGTGGTATGGTCACCCTTCAGTATATACCCTTAAAATCTATGAGGCTTTGTTATTTTGGCTACGTTCCATTAGGGACTCACAACGACCACGTTCACGACCGCGATATATCCCGTTCCACTTGCTTGCCGGCATTACAATTGTAAACCCAAGTGGAACGGCTATTCGACCCTCCTGACATGAGTCGTTGTGAGCGTTGTGTGACCGAAAAAGATGATGTTATTAGTGACGTTTTTGCCACAGCCACAACAACCGCGGTCGCCATGTGGAACGGCTAACTGAGCATTTTGGGCGTTGCGAGCTACTAATGGGACGCCCTGTTTATAAAAAGTATCTCACTTGAATTGACAGTCCCTATTCAAAGATTAAAAAAGAGAGTAAATAATCTATAGAATCAATAGCCAATCTGTCTGACGGTGCTAATTAGTCTTAGTTGAAAGGAGGCTCTCAATCCTCAAACAAAATCGTGGAATAGCGAAACACTTCAATTGGGGACTCATTAGTGTCTCTTTGAGACGAATTGTTTGCGATTCACGTTGAATTCGCCCTCATTTGGCACTCACAAAAGATGACTCGTAAGCCCTCCAAAGAAATTGTAATAAGTTTCCTTTTAAGAAGGACGAAATAAGAAACATGTTGGAAAAAGTTTCACCTGAAAGCGTGGGTTACATGTACGAAGTTATGATTCGTTTTGCTATCATATTTTCAATATTTTTTTATGTAAATCGTACTTGAAGTTATGTAAGTTGTATAACTAAGTGCCGAAAGGAAATTCGTGTAATAATCAAGGAGAAAAATAAGTCTTTATACAAGTAAGGTGTGAAACGAAGTGTGTTTATTATTGAAACTTATCTTAATTCATAGATGGCTTGTTCATAGTTTACATATTTAATTTTTTTATTATATGAGTTCAGTAGACGGCCTACCTGGTGTAAAGTACCAATTATCGACTGTGGACATTTATAACACCAAGGGTACTATCAATGTGCTGCGGCTCTCTGAACGGGAACGAAACCAGGCCACTAATGCTGGAACACAACTCAGGGTTGTTATAGCGGCATACTCTAAATCAGTGTTCCGCACTTTTTGTGTTCAAGGTACATCTAGAAAAACGAAAATTTTTGGAGATACCACCACAAATAAAAAGTAAGTTAAGCAATATTAATCAACATTTATTTATTAATACTCATCAAGACAATATTTATTATTAATCAACTAACCTAAAGTTTAAATTGCAGAAAAGTTATTCAATGTAAAACATTTGACGTTTTCAGCTAAAGCGGTGGAGTTGCCAGTCTGTGACTGGGTCATTGGGAGATGTGACGGTGTGTCAACACAAGTCGCATCCCATACTAGCAGCCGGAGCCTGTTTAATCGAGCATAGACGGTCTAAACTTGGCTTAATCGTTGACAAAGCTGCTCTCATCTCTTCGTCGATTGTCCTGAGGCGTTCTCTTTTTTGGTTTTTATTGTGGTAAGAGTCGAAAATCATATTTCACACAGATTTACTAAAATAAGTTTATAACCCAATCTTATTTTGCCGAGGCACACCAATTAATGACCACGGTACACCACTGTGCCGCGGTACATACTGTGAGGAACACTGCTCTAGAGCAGGGTAGTACCCATCCAGGCGGGCAAATACCCTACCTGGATGTAGGTGTTTTTACCGCCTCTTAAACAGGACGCCCGGCCGCAGGAAATTGTATTATTTTTCCGTTCCCGCACAAATAACATTAGTAAATTACGTATAGGATGGATGTGCGCATAAGGATGTGCAATTAAATGACCCAGAAGATTTATTACTTTTTTCGGCATTAAGTATAATTACTTTCCTTAGAGATCCAGACATTTAGAATAGTTTATTGGCAACCCAAATTACATTATTGTAATTTGTAATTGACAACTTACAATTGCCTTGTTGTCACAAAAAATATCTGTGTGTGTGTGTGTGCAGTTCACAGTAAAAGTGATACTTAAAAAATATACTGATAGGTAAAGAAAGAAGAAAGAAAGAAACTTTGTTTGCAAAAATAGCGACGCAATTACATTTCTTATACATTTTTATACACAGAGCATATTTTGAAAATCTGTACGCCGCATCTTCAGCAAACAAGGTTTGCACTCAGCATATTGCTGTGCAGGAACTTTATCCGACACAACGCTGATTTTCAGTGCAAACCCTCCCTCCCTTTGACGTAAGACAAAAAACGACCCCATTAGGTTAATAAAATAATAATTAATAAAACTAATTCTACTTATTTAATACTTAATAATAATACTTTAATACGTAAAAGAAATAAATAAATTTTAATAAATACAATAAATAAGGTAATTTATTCTCTAACTTATATTAATATAAATATAAGTCCTTTAGCCTAAATCCGTCAACAATTTTATAATTCAAAAAAATCAATGCACTGTTACGCACAATTTCCTTTGATTTACGTATAAAAGAATATTTAATATACAAATAGAGCTAAAATTAATTTGAAATGTCTTATGTTTTATTTAAATGGAAGATTAATACTAACGGGTAAATGTGTTTTATATCGAATTAAATAAGGTTTAATTGTATGTACTTATTTCTTTTTAGTATCATTTTTTGATTTCACTGATTTTCAAAGTATAACGATTCTAAAGAAGTTTCACTTCAGAAAGAAAAAAATGTGTCAAAGGTATAATTCAAATTATTAGCGTTACAATTTAAAATTATTACTCGGGCAGACCCGAGTAATCAGCAACTGTTTTCGGAGATTCATATTATGAATATGACAGGTATCAAAATATTACACTTTATTATGCTATGGCTTACACGTACATCTAGACACATCTTAATTTCAAGTGTGTGGTGAATCAATCTACCTTGAGCATGCTCGGACTTATAATCATCGTAAAATGGATAGTTCCAAGTGCAACTCTGTAACGTTAATGGGATGTGTTATATTGTTACAGCAACAAGATAGAAGCCCGATATTTATATACATAGATGATATATCACCTCTCTAGTGAAAGTCGATTCTAAATAAATATAGCACACGAGTTCATTGTATAAATTAAGGTATAAAGGCATCGGTTTTTTGTTCCCTCTTTGAAAGCATAATCGTTTCAATAGAGACGTGACATGTTTTTGCCTTTCAGTTTGACTCACGCCTAAGAAGATTATTCTCTAAAATACTTACGTCGTTATTAAAGAGCATCAAAAGAAGCTCTTTCAACTGTCAACTTGAGAGAAAAAAGTAAACCATTGAGCAGTTACTAAAGTAACAAGCAGGTCCCATTGTTGCATTTGACGTTATAATAATTTCTCCGACGCTCAGTTCATGTTACAGGTAATCTTGAACGGGTTGAAAATTACATTTCCAGCACAATTACCAAGTAAGACCATTGAAACCGGCGCCGACTGAAATTGGGAACTAAGCTTTAGCATGACATTGTACACACAGTAAATAAATAGCGCGAGCATTATTTCACACATGCATATCGTTTTTCAATTATAATTGAAAAACGATATACATGTCTATAACTATATAGTTAGTATATAAGTATATACTTATACTTTAAATTACGATGGACAAGTTTAACTAGACATCTTGTTGTTGAATAAAATTATATTGGAAAGAATTTGGTTTTTCCTTTATTGGTATTTCAAACCTTTAATTTAACTCTTTATATTTCCAATATTTATTTTGATTGGTTTATATTTGGGAAAGTAATATAATAGGCATTTGTACTTTTTCAAAATTCAGGTTATGTTTGACCAGTTGTGTTAAATACAATCTACATTTTAAAATAATTAATTTTGAATTGTAAATAAACAAATGTATGATAAATGTCTTACGTGACCAAAGACTGGCCCATGGCTGGTGGCCTCTTGCCATTCAAAGATACGGCCACTCTTTGGGAACCTTCCCAACTGATAGCGGTCTGACACTGGATTTTCTAAATTAATTTTAATTTGTATAGCAATTAGTTTTTCGAATGTAAGTTATTTTGAGGTTGTATTAATTTAGAAAACCAATAGAGCTTTTGTCAATTATATATTAATGGACAAAGAGAATATTAATTTGAATTTAATACACTTCAAAACAAACTAGACAGGTGGCGGCAAGCGCTAGAGGGCGTTGGATTAAAAATAAGCAGAACCAAAACCGAATACGTGTTTTGTGATTTTGGCGGGACCTCTAGTGCTGTGCCTCTTAAACTACAATCAGCCACACTACCATGTAACCCCGAATTCAGATACCTTACTACCTTCACTACTGCAGAGTAATTGTGATATAGCGAGGGATGTAAGGAGAAGAATAAATGTAGCATGACTAAAGTGGAGAGAGGTAACCGGTGTGACGTGCGACAAACTAATGCCACTGAAACTAAATGATCAAATATATAAATCTGTCATACGACCAATCATGCTTTACTCAGCTGAGATGAGAATGTTGAGATGGATGTGTCGTGTTACAAGAATGGATAAGGTGAGAAATGAGTACATAAGGGGATCTTTGAAAGTTGGTATGGGCATAAAATATAATGAGGAGGGATGAAAGTCACGTGACAAAAATAAAGTTAAACTACAAGATGGATGGGTACAGATCTAAAAAAAGATGGATCGATTGCGTAAAGGATGATATGATGCTTTGTGGTGTGACAGAAGATGTATGTCAGAATAGAGGAGTGTGGAAGGAAAATATATATTGTGCCGACCCTAATTAATTGGGATATGGCAAAAGAAAAGAGAGAGACATTATGGTAATTGATATCCAATAAAAGACGTAATAAATATTACTTGAAAGACGTGCAGATCGTAACATCTGTCTGTCACCTACAGCTAAACGCTGATCACGTAAACAGCTTCAGTTTGTGTTAGTCGTTAGCAGGTAGTCTTGCGACTAATTACAAATTGCCTTTGTAAATACACATGCCTGACACGTTTATTATCTTTATAAACCTAGATTTCATGTTCCCAACCAAAAGTGTCGTATATATGTATGTGTTATTCCTATTTATTTAAGTATGTAATAGCACAAAACAAAGTTGTTTTTCGCGTGTGTCTGTCAGTGTATTTGCTAACTCCTCCTAAACCACGCAACAGATTTTAAAGCGGTTTTCACAATCAGATAATATGTCACTGAAGGTTTATGTATATATATATATATATATATATATATATATATAACCTGATTAAGTTTTTATGTCAGTAAGATAGAGCTATTTTCTGGAGCTTGACCCTCGACGCAGCCAAGGAGAAAACTCTAGCGCTATGTTATAAATTGTATTTTTTAATTAAATATGTTAGTGTCTTCTTTCATCTAATTCTAAATTATTAATAAATCCCCAAGGCTCTAGAGAAAAAAACATTCAAGCACTATTTTACCTTTATATAATTATATATTAAGTATGAATCACTTTATTAAGTAAAATATTTCAAAAGCTCATTTAGCCCCGATTACAGCGAAACGTTCGTCTCATAAAAATAGATTCCCTCTTTATATTCAGACCCAAATTTTCTAAGAAAATACAATGTTACAAGTCCGCAACAAAAAGCTATTCTAAGGAAAAACTTTTACTCGAATTGGTATGTCCGTTCCAGATTTTCTTCAGATATGTAAAAGTAATATTGGACGGACAAAACGAAAGGGATTTTTCATTTCACTGTTTCTGTCTTAGTATTTATTGTCTTATTCAACTTATATTAGTCGTGGTTGCTTAACGGTTACAGAACGCGTCCCAAACTCCAAGGGGTTTGTATTGTTTGTGTTGTAGGGGCAGTTTTCTGAGATAATGTGCTTGCGTGCACACGGGCTAACGGTGAAGTAAACCATCGTAAGAAATTCTGCACATCAAGTAACCTGCCAAACCGGCGTAGCTGCCTTGGATAAGAGTGGCGGGTATACTGTCCGTTCCCCTATAATGGGAGACCGGAGTCCAGCAGTGAGACGTCTATGGGCTGTTATTATTAGTATAAATATTGTCGTATTATATGACTTTTAAGATACCTTTCCGGCAGCTCTTACAGAGTTTAATGGACGATTATCTTAAAAATATACTGTCAGAGTTATATATATATTTGCATAGTAAATGGTTTCGACTGAGTACCAAAATGAAAATTTGTGATGAAAGGTCTTAATGATTAAAAGATTACATCAAGATTTTAACATAAATGTAATTCATGTTCAATAAATTTGTTATTTTGTTCTTAGTGTATGTATGACTGTGAATAATTATTTATAAAAAAATATGTTACTTGTAGGTTACAATGTTTATTAGATTTAAAAATTTGGCTAGCATGAATTAACAGTAATAATGTGGAATGTAAGATCCGAGCATTATGTAAAATAAATTGTTATTAAGTTCGTCGTCCATAAGCTGTCTAACTATGGCAGTTAGATATTTTAAAAATCATAAAACGAAAGCAAAAAGTCGACAATTCCTCACTCATCTATGCACTTTTTTATATATTTTTTATTGCAGGAGTTCAGCAGACAGGCAGACGGCCCACTTGATAGACAGCGGTTACCATCGCCTATGGACATTTGTAACACCAAATGTGCTGCTGCTCTCTTAAGGGAGACTGGAACCTGGTCATTAATGCCGGAACACAACTCAAGGTTGTTATGGCGACATACTTTAGACTAGGGGTGGTAGCCATCCAGTCGGGCAAATGCCCTAACACGTGGCTGTGGGTTGTTTTGTCGCCTCTTACGACATGCCGCCCGGTCGCAGAAAATTGTATTCTTTTTCCGTTCCTGCACGGATACTTTCTACTTTACTACATTCTAGAATTACTCGCATGACCTTATAAAGTCTGAATTACTTCATTGTTTTAAGGTAATTAATGTTTATGTTTAATCAGGAAGCACTTAATTTTACACACCTCAGATAACGTGATTTTATTGAGGCAGTTAACTTTACGACTCTGTAAAATACGTAGTTGCTTCTGGCTTGGATACATGTGATTTATGTGTGAATATGAGGACATATCTGTCATAAAGCAGATATTTAACGGTGTTAAAGTAAACTCAATGTGTTTTCACTTCTATACTTCAATACGTCGATAATTATTCGTGCTGAGGGATATGACCTCCTTGGAGTACTTTTTTTTAAATTCAGTATTACTAATGCAACGTTGTCATCATCAATAAATCGTTATTTACTCCTAAACGTAGGCTTTCATACGTTTGTATATATGTTATAGGCCTCTGCTTTCTTCATCCAGCCCCAAACGGGAATTTAGCGCAGGTTATGAAACTACCGATCTGAAGGATATTTAACACTATTATTACCGAGATGCAATCTTCTCTCTTGCCAGTACATATAGTTTATCTTGATGACATTTTTTTTAAGTCAATAGATGTGGAGATAATCGCATTTGACGACGTAAAAGTGAATCCTACCCTCTAACTGTTGTACAAACTTCTGAAAAAAAAATCAAGGAAATATTTTTGAAACAAAATGAATTTAAAAAATTCCCCGAGCTACATTTTGTGATACAGAGTATATTCGATTAAATGATTCTTAGGGTTCAACCAAAAGGTTGACGTTCACCGCTCTTACTCCTACACAACAGTTCAGTTTGCATGGATAGACACGCACTTTACCAAATTTTTTCTAAAAAAAGATATAATAAAGGGCAGTCGTTAGATTTATTCTCATATTTTCTATTTGATGGAAAATCAAAGGCTTTTCAAAATCGGGTTTCAATATTGAGCAAACTAGTTGATCATAATAACATATTCATTCCCAGTGCCGTACTTTACCTTCATTGACCCATATGAATTTACCAAACTTGGCTTAGCGAGCTTTGCCTACACACGGATCCTATATATTTATGCCAGGATCCCGGTGAACCGCTGCGTTGCGGCTTTGCAGCGGCACGTTACAGGTGTGTCTCTGTTTTAATCTCCTAATGGTTGCCCCCGTACGGTTCTCCACTATTTCAACATATAGATACTAGAACAGACACAAATATAGTATTTTGTTAACAAATCTAATTAATATTATGAGTGTGTAAGTAATTATATTTACTAGTAGTCCCCCAGTGGTCGAAATTCGACCATAATTAATTTAAAAAATATTTTTGAATATTATATGTATACTTCTATAATCACACATTTCGCCAAGGCGATACACTGTTAATTTGGCTTTATTAATAAACAAAAGAGTACATTTTTTTATTGATTTAATTTAAACACAGTTTTTTTTTATTGATTTAATGTATATTTTATGCATAATAAAAATATATTAGCATTCTGCACTCCTTCTCTATATAAACTACTAGCTGAATCGTGCTCACTTCGCTGGTATCAAAAAAATATACTTATTATTAATTACAATCAAATATACCCTATGTCACTCAAAAATAATGTAGCTTTCCACTGGTGAAAGAATTTTCAAAAGCGGTTTAGTTCATCCAGAGATTACCCTTACAACGTTACAAACTTTATCTCTTTAAATTATAAGTGCGCGAAATTTTTGTAAAAAAGTATACAAAGTTTTTGCTTCAAGTATTAATACATATAATTATTATCTGTTCATGATTAAAAAACCGAACGCTGATGGCAATAGCGTTTTATTGGCGCCACTGTTACCATGCATTAACAAATATGTCGTCATCGCAACCTCAATGACAACGCCAGTAGGTTAATGTTTAATTTTAATGTGTTGCTCTCTTGGTTAGTTCCACCTTAGGTATAAGGCCAGGGGTCGCCAAATGGCGGACCGCGGTCCGCATCCAGACCGTCGGCGTCGACCCTTTTCTGGCGGACCGCGAAAAATGTCATTTTTCTCATTGATATGTAAAACAATACCTTTGTTATTTCCGTAACTACATTTATGTAATAATTCTTCTATAAACAGTTGTGCGGACCACGATGGTCATTTTTTCATTTGTTAAAACGGACCCCGAGCGAAACGAATTGGTGACCCCTGGTATAGGCGTTACAGATATTCATCAATAATGTTCCCGAGGGATAGAAAAATCCTGAGTGGATTGATAAAATCTACATTAATGCAAGCGAAGCCGCAGGAAAAAGCAAGTGTACACAACCGTCATTCATTAATTTTTAAACAAATGATAAATTGATATGAAATAAAATCTCTCGACAATATTCCGAGCTGCAATCCGGGTTTACAACATTTTTGTAATTCAAAAAGGAAATTGTGAATTTTGCTTTGCGTACCTTGCATGAAATATGTTTTTCACCTGAACTTTTTCAAAATAATAAAACACACTTTTTATTTAAAATAACATTCATATTCAAATATATGAATCACATTCAACTTTTATTTTGCAAGTATGAGTGAGTTATAAAATGGTATTTAATTTTTTTGAACTGAAAATATATACACTGATTATAATTCAAAATTTGTATTAGTTCTATAGTCTTTTATATAAAAGCAGACTCCTTATACAGTGGTCATGTCCATTGTCTATTAATTCGTCGTTGCAAGTCAAAGGCATTTCACTTGAAAATTACTGGGCATATTTGCATGGAAAGTAAGAGAGCATATTCTATTGCCGCTATACAATGATGTTGTCAAACTGTTTAACAGTTGCGAGTGACCGCCATTCCCGGATTTCATCAATGAGAAAACAGTGAATTGTCAGTGAAGTGAGATATAGAAATTTTTTAAAAAAATTACATTTTTGGAATCTCCTGGTTTGAATTATCCCTCCTGATTTTTTTTCAAATTTCTTAACGCATTGTAATAAACTCGAACCATTTGCAGATTTATTATAGTACTAGAATTTTCCCCGCGCCGCGTGAAAAACCGTACCAACTACTACCGTACATTACTCACGTAAAAAACTTAATTAGGTTGTATATATATATAACCCTTCAATGAAAATTTGTCTAACTGATGGTGAAAATGGCATAAAAAGCATAGCTACATTAATGATATACATGTGTTATCTGTCAATACTTAATGTTATCACTATCACCAATTAATAACAATATCCCATCACAAATAACGCATTAAACTCATCGCCTCATCTGCGTGAAACAGTCAATAACTATAACATTATCTTAAAAGAAAAAGTGGCTTAACGTAAAAGGTCGTGAACTAAACTGTCATTTTAATGTTTTGAAGAATGTATAATAACAGGTAAAGGAACTAAATACTATACTACTGAGATAGTATTTAGTTCCTTTACTTGATACTAGATCAACTACCTAATGACGCAGTCTAGGATGAAGCACGCTTGTCCACAAAATTCATAATTATTCGTAACACGAAGACTTCCAGGGTGTAATTTGTCAAAAACAGATTATTTTAAAAATAAAGAAGGAGAAAAAATAAACATAGTAATTATAGCCACTTTCATATTTGCGTAATTTGATAGCTAGCTATAAAGGACCGTGTAAACGTTTAAAATCATCTTTATAACGAGACGTTGAAAAATAAATTAAAAACAATATTTTAAATTTAAGTACTTAGGTTATTCTAGTTTTTAGACATCCGTACAGAAGATATCCCCCAGTTTTAAAACCTATTGTAAATTTTAAACGGGTGCACTCGGTAAATGCACCGTAAAAAGTTTTTAATTTAAAATAATGTATCTACGCTAATGCAAACTACCGTTTACTTTAATGAATTTTATAAAACCAAACCTCAACATTTTCATTTGCTAATGTAACGCTTTGAGAAGCGACCTTTTCGTAGATTTTATTTCTGTACTAGAGTTTTTCCCGACGCAATGCCGCATGAAAAACACTAGATAGTAGAGAGCTACTAGTGTTTTTCATATTTAACATAGTGATGTTACGTTCTTATAAAATAATTAGATAAAAACCTTCCATGCTTAAATTTCTTGTTGTATTAGAGTAGACAACTGCACAGCAAAACTTAAAGAAAAGTCGCAGCCAACCTGATTTCAAGTACCTAATACGTAACGAATGACATGTGAGCAACCTGACAACGTATTTGTTATTGAATTACAGCGATGGTTTTGAACATTGCATTCGCAGCACAATCTATATTGCTAATCTGTCAATTCCAAGTAAACGACGTATTTTATCGGAATACAAAATATCCTAAGTTACGCCCCGGGATATGAGATACCTCTGTGCCGAATTTAATTGACATCCGTTCAGTAGTTCTCACGTGATGCTCTAAAACACAGACAAATAATCTAAAAATGAATTTTCGGAACATCGGTTCACTGCATTTATTTCAGTTGTTTATTATAATAACTTTAATGCAGCATATTTAGAATGTAATAATATTATAGATTTAGTATTTATGCGTGTGTGTTATTTCTCACTAGTTGAGAGATTTGATCTTTACGCAGCAACAGCATCCTGAAGTGAATATCTGATAAGCTCAACAGCTCACTGATATGGTCATTCGTTAACGAGGACCGAATTAGTGTTGGTCATTAATGAATAACATACACATAAGTTAAAAGATACTACTAAAATTAGGATATTTTATTATGTTTGTATTTCGGACTGTGTTGTCTTTAATTAAATAAATGATTATTATTTATTATCGTATCTGACGGTACTTCTCAGTGGAATGGGTGTACATAGAATAGGAAGTAGACATAATTTTGACTGTATGACCTTCAAAAAATGTATACTCTTGGAACTTAGTGTGAATAAAAAAAAATGAGTATTATAAAATATCGAAATGAATCCTTGATTGGGGATTGTCCCTGTACACATACAGGCTATAGCTATGCAAGGGCAAGTTCCAGCTAGGGTAGAACTATTGTAGGAATGGGAACAAAAAGAACTATTGGAATGTACTCCTAATGGAGTTATGGATCTGGAATTCTGAAAAGCACTATGGCGCTTCCTTTTCGCAATGTTGGAATAACATAAATAAAATGGCAGGCTTTAACCCGCCACCCAGTTTATGGGTAAGTAAGAGAGAAAATATTTATTAAATTAGACGAGGTTTACATATAGGTATTATAAGACTATCAATAAGAATCACCTTGTAAGATACAGACCTTAAATCTCCCACAATTAGAGGGTACAAAAGTCTCCTCTTACTTTTTGATATAAAGCTACAACTGCTAAAGCTTACAAATAAGTTTTTATTATTTGAGATCATGTTTCGTATACCAAATTAGTGAACAATATAATGTTCTGAAAACTTTCTTTTTAGTCTCGTACATAAGCAGATTATCAAAATCTTAAACCTGCTATTAGAAAAGTGTCAGAATGGTTGTTCACTGGTATCATAATTCCAGCAGACAAAATCAACCATTGTAGAGACATTTTTACGCTAGGACCGATCATTCTGACACATAAGTTTTAATTATGAAATAATGAGGCTTCCAAACAACCAATGTCTGTAGCCAATTTCTGCAAGACTTGGGGTCCATAACTAAATCAATGATTTAATATGTTACCGTAGTTATTATAATAAGGATTAATACATAGATACTAGCTATATCTAATGCACGCAGTAGAACTAACCGTTGAGAGAAAAGAGCAAAGTATTAGAATTTTCATTCGTCTTTCGAGGTAAAATAATGAATTCATTTTCAACTATTATTCGGCTCTGACTGCGGCAGTAAGGAGTGATATAATCTGCTTAATGGCTACTGGTATTTTAGGAAAACTTTCCTACAGAACATAAACGTTTACACACAAGTGAGATAACAGTTAACCCAAAACTACACAAACTTCATATAAACAGCAACATAATCAGTGTACACATAAAAATTTACGTCACACCAAGTGCTCTTGTTATCGTAGTTGTGGACCATTAGGGACATGTTGCGAAACCTCCGATGAGAAAATCTAAACAACTTGTCTTCTAGTTGTAAGCTTAAATCGTATTGGTCCTGTAAACCAGGACTTTGGGCTGCGTAAACAGACTAGGGAAAAGCAATAAAAGAAAATCTCAGTAGTTAACAATATAAGAAAATTATAGATATGTCGGAAAGTAACTAACTTTGTATTTATCTTTGCATTCAATAAGGGGGACATTCACGACGATAATTATGTTTTATTAATAATGAATTTTCAAAAACGAATATATTTTCATATTTATAAATCGAATCACGATTCAACCAAATTCGTCAAAGATTGTTACAACCTAGGCCCCGACAAAGGAAAATTTCACGTACAAATCTGTAAAAGCACATTTTGTTACCTGTCGGCAATTGAACTAATTGTAATCCTATTATGATCGTCTTATTTTGTTCACATATTTATTGGCATATGTTTATAGTTATTGTGGACAACAGCTTATTGTCCTATTGTACTCGCTCAAGAGCTTCATTAACGAGGTGTTGCGGATTACAAGTACAAGCTAATTCTAGGAAATTGTGTCGACGTTACCGGGCGGGCACATTTTTGAAGTATAAATCGACGGCCTGATTGAGAGAGGGGTCAGTTGAGTTACAAATATAGGCGTGACATGTGTACATTCGGGAATCTAATAGTGACGAACTTTGCGCGTTTACTATTAAATCCTAATTCTATAATTAGGATCTTCTGCATTACATTTGAATTTGTTGTGTTCGGTTATATTTGTACCTGTATTATACGTGTTTGTATAGATCTAATACACTCTATAATAATTCTAACAGCATTTTAATTCGAGTCCTGCTAACTTGTAACAATATAACGATTCTTCAAAGATGAATAGATGATCACATTCATGAAGCCAGTAGTGCTGTAACCCAAAGTCCAAACAAAAGGCGTAAAAAGGATCTGTTCGCTACTCGATTATTTTAAACCGATTATTAAAAACAAGTCCTCAATTTATCTTTATTTGATATCTTGGTAATAATTTGTCAATAGTAAGTAGACGATGGTAACATGTTTCAAATATATTTAGAAGTAAGTATCGTTACGATATATATTATAGTACTCCGTGTTATGGGAATGCTAAACAATTAAAAATTTTATGTCTTGAACATAACCGGCCTCGGTTGGTCAGTTAAATTATACAGGCCTCTCCAATTTGAACTTGATATGCTTTCAAACCTAAACTTTCTCCTTGCAAATTATGTGAAAGTGACACGTTTATTCAGGTTTTTAAATACTACAATAATTAGCTATTTGTTGTATAGTAATATTAAAATAAACTTTACTCGAAAACACACAAGCACAGCCGCTGCCTTGATTTCGGGTAAATCGAGCATTCCTAACATCTTAAGTTGTCTAACAGCTTAAAGCGACAAGCCGGTGCATGGTGCACCTAAAGTGCTTCCAAAACCGCTTCACGACTTGGTTCCGTGCCAGCGTTTATTAATCGCTGTTGAATTTACAGTTTTGTTTATTGTAAATTGGCCACTGCACTTATCTTGTTACTTTATGCGTCAGTAAAGTACTTGTGAAAGGCTAAGAGCGCAGTTTAGTAATTAAGAAAGTCATATATCACTTTTAAAACCCTTGCTTTTGTTTTGTTTATTTTACTTTAGGATCAGAAAAAAACTCTTAAAAAAAAGTAAGGCCCGCTTGCATAACGATCGTCTTTAAATGGAATTAGTTAATTTTATTTTACTCTCTAAACGCGTTTAATAGTAAATGCATTTATATTGTCTTGCATGAGGCACTCTCCCATATCATTTAGTAAAATGTATTTATGCCATCGGTAAAGCAGCCAGATGTGTTCCGTTTCACGTGGTACATTTTATCGAACAAACACACGAAATTTAGCTTTAATGTTAGTTATTTCCTGCGTAAATAGGATTTTAGTTGGCCAATCTCAAATTGACATTTGAAATTTTGTTTGTTTGGTTAAGTTTACCTCGGAATTTTTGGCGGCTGAAGAATGATCTTTTGCTGTGCGGTTTTATTTTCGATTTTATGGGTATTTAGCATTAAGATAAAGAAAGCAAATAAAATACGAGTGACAATCTGCAATTGACTTTTTAATAACTTACAATTTCATAAATATTCATTTATGAAAAGATTTGTTGAAATTTTCTTTAATGCAGAATATATATGCTTTCCCATGTCACGTTCAGGGTCCTTTTTATAATCAAAGAATTGTAGACAAAGATCATAAGTTTGTCTTCGCTGCTACCATTATATAGGCGTTCTAGCTCCGCCCATACTTCTTTAGCGCTTTTATATCGCATAACTTGTTCTAGAATCTCATCCGTACTGTTTCTCTTCATCAGAGTTAAACAGACACAGCTAATTCTTAGAAATTGTGGTAAATTTATATCATATTTTGCTTTAGCAACTGGATCATCAGATGCTGCAGGCTCATCGGGCTTTTGAAGTTTTCGTTGCAAAATTTCTTCAGCGCCGGGTATTGCCCTGCACGCTGTCTCAATACGATACCGCCAAGGCTTATAATTTTTACCATCTAGGTGGATTATTTTTACCTTGAAGCCTCTGTGATCGTCTTATCCATTGTGAACGTCAGGTCGAGTACAATGCTCTAGCATTGTACTCGACTTTCTACTTATACAACTTTGTACGTACTCGATATTGTATTTATTCTTTCCTAGTTAAAATATCTTTACTGGATCCAATTCCTTAACTTTATTACTCTGCTACCATGTGTTAGTTTGTACGAATAATGGGTATTTAGAATTGAGATAAATAATTAAAGCAAATAATATACGAGTGCCAATCCGTAATTTACTTTTTATAAGTGACAATTTCATAAAGACATATTTAAACGCGTTTAAGGCAGATAAATACCCATTTTTGGATGATTAACTTTGACAGTTCTGTAAACGTATTTACCGGTAAATTTAGCGTTGTGCAAGACGCTTATAGTATTTAAGGGTGTTAAATGCGTTTAGTGTTTCTAAAATAAAATTAAGGAACGTCATGCAAGCCGCCCTTAATCGGCTAGATGGATGTCCGGCCTCTCATAACGAAAGGTTTTCAAATGTTTTGTACCTTTCTAATGACTTGGCTACACCTGGGATATTGTCAGTGTTAGTGACTATGTCATGCAGATGTAGCCAGGGGCTTATTGCGTTAAATGAGATGTGACATTGCTATTAACCTTAAACATTGATAAATAACGCATTTGAATACACTAATGTACATGTCGTTAACGCGTCAGTTTTATCGATATAAGTAAATCGCTTTTGGTCACAGTCAATAACACTAACGCAAGGGTAGCAGGGGGCTTAAGACCTATTTACTATTTTTTTATGCCAAAGCTACCAAACAGGCAGACGGTTCAGCTCATGGAAAGTGGTAACAGTCGCCTATAGACTTTGGCAACACCTAGGTTGAAGACCACGCGGATAGGGGCGATGAGACCAACGGATCAGACAGGAGAAATTTGATACGGGATTGGAATAGGGGGATAGGATACCTACATAAGATCAAGACTGCCAAGGCTAGCAGAGAGGCTAGGTCATATACCCGTAGCCCTGGCATAAGGCGCGGGACGGAATACCGTGGGGTTTAGTGGGTATCCCTAACTGGGGAATAGTAATAGCATGGCACCAGTTCTCACTGGGTATGGTAGTGCCACACCCGACCTGGTGAATCCCACACACGTGTCGCGAACTATCCCCCTATCCCAAGGTTCCTTCTCGCGGCCTATGGTCCTCAATCGGATTTCCCCTAACTGAAAACAAAGATAAGATCGAGAAGGGAGCTTGGGAATATATAATATAATATCTCTGTTCATCTTTCTATTTATTATTGAGTCTATTGAGAAATTATTTTTGCATATACAATGCGGAATTTAATTGAACAATAAAGAAGAGACAGTTAAAGATTAAACCCAATAGGCCGGCAAAGCCTGTAGATTAGTGATTTTGTCCTATATTCCAGCCAATGCAGAATCGATTACATTAACTAGAAATCCCACTGGATACTCGTTTGCACAATCTAGGTTACAAGAATTGTAGAAGTTCTAGAAATGGCTTTTATTGTCCGCCATTGTTGAAGTAATCCTGTACTCTATACCTAACTTTTGTTTTCATTAATATATAGAATGCTCGTGTTGTAAAGGTATAATTTTCAAGCAATAAATCTTTGTAAATAAGCATTTTTTAATCGATTCACAAGAAGAATTAAATTAGGTAAGCGCGTCTTTTTACAAGCTCAAGAAAGAGTTCAGTGAGATTGCATACCTCCACGTATGTGTGTGCGTGTGTTTTTGTAACGAGCTTTGTCAGACATACTATATCTCAAAAACTGTGCAGGGTGCCTTCCCGAGGCTAATTTTTATTATTAAGCTCTGCCAGTCTCATTTTTTGAGCATTTTGCACGTCATTGTTCAAAAGGTAAATAGAGGGGAAGGGGGTTACGTTTTAAAATATTTTGAACCAAAGGGAACAACGGTTAACAACCACTGATATAAATTTTTGATATCTGAAGAGTGATATCGCACATAACTATGTACATTAAGCATATTTTTTCAACCGTCACGACTATAGCAACTAGTCAGCCACTTGAAGAGAATGTCCCGTATAGGGTGGAGGATAGGAATAAGATGTATAAGATGAAGATCTTCCCACGGGGCAAGTGCTAGTTCTTCGCAGGCCCAGGCCCTTGTGTTGTAATTGAAAATTCGTATATATTATTTGTATGTTTCGGGAAACGTTTGAACCTTTTTGCCTAACTTTATTCATACAAACCCTTGAAACCCTTTCATGAAAAAAATACTGTGTAATATATAAACAAACCGTCAGAAAGATATAACTACTATATATTCAAATTCAAATTTTTTACTGCAAAAAACATGGTTTAAAAGGTGTTACCATAATTATGTTTAATTACATATGTTTTTGCCAGATGGGCGTGCAGATTTAGCTCGTACAATTTATATCATTTATAATATTATTATAATTATGTCAAAATTTCAATTAAAATTAAATAAATAACACCTACCGTCCCATAGTCAGATAATTATAACAGTCAGTATAGATAATTTTGTTATTGGTAATATGATTATCATTGTTAGGTTGAATTTTAGTTTATCATTTATGTATTCATTTATAGCATTTATAAGCAAGCAACTTTTTTAGATAATATTGGCAAGAATTTGTATTTAACGATTTTATATATTGTGGAGTCTTATTCTTACAATAATAATCGGCAGACTAACCACACACATTGTATAGTGCCAGCTACGTACCACAGTAAATAACAGAATGTTCATTTCCGAAATTTATCATGCCGGCTAAGACTTGGCCCGTTCAGCCACCGAGGCCACGACCAGCCACGGCCAGCCACATATATAAGGCAAGGGTATTCTACCAAAACGTCTACCCGTCTACCCTAAGAAGATTAACATCAATGAAAAGTATATACTATTATACGTAGTCAATAGCAGTAAAATACAATATAAACCTCTTCCTGAACACAAAGAGTGATGTAATGTTTCCCGCAAGAAATGACCTTTTATAAATCGACGAACTATCTTATTTTTGGTTCCATGCCAAGAAACTCGGATACTGTATTGCCTGAAGCCAAAGTTGATGAGCATGCATATTTCAAAGAAATAGGAGGTATGTGTATCAATCTTATTTCTTCAAGGTAGTCAATGTAACGTCTTATTAAATATTCAGTAGGCTTCAAAATAATATTTTGTTTGTGGTAATATTATTCATAACTAATATTTATGATCATGTCTACTTAAATATGGCATGGGATGGGAAATTTATGAGGTGGTGTTATGTAGAGCCGATTCCAGTACTTAATATGTTGTTTGTTTTTAATTTTTTATTCCAGTAGTTCAGCGGACAGGCAGACGGCCCACTTGATGGAAAGCGGTTACCATCGCCTAAAGACATTTGCATCACCAAAGGGGCTACAAATGGGCTGCTGCTCGCTTAAGGAAGACTGGAACCTGGTCACTAATGCTGGAACACAACTCAAGGTTGTTATGGCGACGTACTTTGGACCAGGCGTGGTAACCATCCGGTAGGGCAAATGCCCTACCACCTGGCTGTGGGTTGTTTTGTTTTGTAGCCTCTTACGACAGGCCGCCCGGCCGCAGGAAATTGTATTCTTTCTGCGTTCCTTCACGGATAGAATTTATGGCCATTTTCTATATTTACTATCGGTTAAACTTCACATAAGCTCCATACAAGGAATATCAAAATTCAAGTCACAGTCAGGCAAGTTAAAGAATAGTAATTATAGAAACGTACTATTGATGTTAGTTGAAATTATTCAATACTAGCTGACCCGGCGAACTTCGTACCGCCATATTTTCTGAATTTCTAATAGACTTTGTTTCATGACACAAAAACAAAATCACCATAATCGGTCCAGGTGATTAGGAGGATTCTAGAACCCGATCTCAGCGCCATCTACCGATTCTAATTGCGAATCTAAACCATCCGGGAACCCACTCAAACACACAAAAACAAAATCACCAAAATCGCTCCCAGTGATTAGGAGGCTTCTAGAACCCGATCTCAGCGCCATCTACCGGTTCCAATTGTGGATTTAAACCATCCCGGGACCCACTCAAACACACACACACAATATTTCATGAAAATCGGTAAAGTCGTTTTCAAGTTATGCGCTTACCAGCACATTTTGCGATTGGTTTTTATATATAAGATTAGCTTCTGCCCGTGACTTCGTTCGCGTGGAAAGGAAGTTAAAAACACCCGCGATTTTGAAACATTCTTCATTGGTGCTCCGCTCCTATTGCTCTTAGCGTGATGGTTTATAGCCTCTAACCTTCATCAATAAATGGGCTATCTAACACTGAAAAAAATTTTCAAATCAGACCAGTAGTTCTTGAGATTAGCGCGTTCAAGCAAACAAACAAAGAAACAAATTTATCTGCTTCATATATTATAATATATAAGATAAAACTCTCTCACTGACACCACACCCTGTCAAATTATCCGCTTCTATTATGTTACGTTGCAGAGAAATTACTTTTAGTCTGTTATAGCTGTTTAAGTAATTAAAGCTTTTTAACTATCCCACGGGAACTATTTAATTTTTCGGGATCAAAAGTATCCTATATGTTGACCAGGGATATAAGCTATTACCATATAAAATTTCATGTAAATCGGTCGTCGTTTCTGAGATTAGCCGTTACAAACAGACAGACAAACAGAGAAACAAAAAATTCTAAAAAAATCTAAATTAGTTCTAATTCACTTCTTACATCCCCCTGACTCGGTTTTTACCATTTTTTTTAATTGTACAGAAATTCGACCTCTAGAATTTTATTATAAGTATAGATAACTCTATCATAAATTGAGATATCCTTTATTCCAGAACAATACTCGTACAAATATTGATTCGGTTTATAAATAACAAAGTAATTAAAATAATGTCTATAATGTTACCGCTTATACGAAACTTTTGATACCAGTTAGTACCTAACAATAGGTAGTTTAAATATGCGAACCCGATAACACGTTTTATAATTGAAATCACTACATTAAAACAGTATCAAAATTTCAATTTAGTTTGAATGGTATTGTAACTGACAGCCCAGTATTATACCAGCCTAAATTGCCTGTCACTGGGTTGAAGAAGGAGTGTTGTGTAGAGATGGTATAAATTACAAAAATATTTATGAAAATAGGATAGACGCATGTGTGTTGTCGTTAGTTTGAAGAAATTGTCTTAGAAATTCCATGCTTTTTCTTATTATTATGAAATTTTGTTTTGTAGGCTTTGATAACGGCAATAGTTTTAGTGTTCGTTGTGTTCGACACGACTTTGGTATTACGTTACAATTTTGAAAGGATTCAATTGTATTATAATGTAAAAAAAGTTCTTAGAATTTAAGAGAAATTAGCTTAGAGATGCATGATATTGACATATTCAAGTCAATTTTTTCGATTATTCAAACCAAACTTCCTGATAACTTTCAAAGAATTTCACTCCTAGTCGATGGTTTCGAGTCCAACTTGCGCATTGAAATCAACGCACGCGTCGATAAATCGATGCAACTTACGAATACGAGTCACGATATGTCTCATCTGTGGGCCGACTATATATATATATATATATATATATATATATATATATATATATATATATATATATATATATATATATATATATATATCTATATATATATATAACCTTTTTGTTGAACAGTCAGTTAATTATCTTCTCGATTGTAATTTTAGGTTAGTTACGATTTTTTTTATTTTTTGAACATCTCGCAATCAGCCGTCACTGAATAAACAATATGTATGGAAATAAATTGACTGGACGACGAGGTGTCTTTTTGGGCAACCCAACCTCTTCTTATAGTTATGCTGATCAATTATGAGTATAACACACGCTTTTATTGGACTTGTATATATTATTATAATAAGCGGTAGTGCCTGTAATGAACGATTATAGAATATGAAAAAAGCGCTGCAATAACATGCCAAAAGGCGGGCAAATAAAATTACACGTCACTGTCAAAGTTACATTTTTGAAATTATCCTATTCACCTTTTTAATCGCGATAGCAGTTCTTTAGGCCTTACACGTGTTGAGCTGTTGTTGTATTTACGGTCGTTATTGTTTAAATACCAATTGCTTCTCTACTTAATTCTTTTACTAAGTACTGGATTTAAAAAACACCTGACGTCTGTAAACTTTTGGGTTTGTTGTCAAAAGAATAATAATCAAGTGATTAAATTCTTATAAAACTTGGGAAGAAGTTTTAATGTTACTTTAAATCTTTTTTTTGTGTAATACTTTAAACGCTTTCTTTCTTACAATAATTAGAAATGTTTACCTAAGTTTAATAAAAGTTTGTGATTTATTTATTATATGTTGATAAGGCTACAAACTACTACTAAAAATTCTAACAAAAGTACAAATAGTATGTTTATAATATATTGCTTTTTCACGACTTTTGGACTGAAAATTAGTACAGAGACAAACATAGTATAATTTTTAACTTAAAAAGGGATTGTTTCCTTGCGATATAAATCCCAAACTTTACTGAATTTTTATTTTAATACCTACATTTATTACAGAAAAAAAATACTAGGAATAACAACCCCAAAAAGAAACCTAAATCTGAAAAGCTCTGAAATCTTGACTAGATGGCGCCACAAATCGTTTTCCTATTGCTTTTTTAACAAAACAGATTTGAAAAGATCTTATGAAGAATTTTAATTTTTCAGATTTAATGACAACTAGTAAGTACGAGTATATTATTTATATTACATGTAGAACAACATTTAAACTTTCAATATACTACATTCACACAAACCCGATAGATATTTTAACCGTGAAACCCTGGTTAAAATTTGTGAAGGATATAAAATACATATCGACAATCTTATTAGAAAGACTGCTGAAGATCGTACAAAGTTAACAGAAAAAACTAAAAAGCAGAGTGCGATTTTAAAGCGGAAGATTTTTGAGCGCAGTCTCTTTATAGAGAGGTTTTAAGTTTTTTTAATGCTTGCTAGTAGGCAACTTGACAATCGGACCACGCCCTTTTTGAAGAGCCCCATATTGTAGCGCTCTGGGAAAACCGCGGGAGGGATCCATTCCATAACGCGGACACATGTGGCATGAAGGAGCGTCCGCCACGTACCGTGGATGACTTCTAAGTTTCCAGGAAGTGTGAATGAACTCCCAATCGCCAGCGAGTGGTGCGATGATAGAATGGTGACATAGGCACCAAATTAAATAGCTCATCAGAGCACTCCCCGTTGTACAGACGGTACAACACGCTTAGAGCGCCAACGTCTCTTCTATAAGTACAGACATGTATGTAATTCAGTGATAATTTTTAATTGATAGAGTACAGAAGATAGGCCAATGGCCCACTCAATGGAATGTGGTTATCATCAGTTATAGATGTTTGAAGCACACTTGAAAAAATTTAATGGCGAATTACGTTTTTCAAGAATAGAATAGAATAGAATAATAATTTATTGCTAGAAATGTATGTGTATATAGGTGTTTCTTTTGTGGTAATAGTCTCAATACATTTTACCTTATTAGGCGTGCAACTTCCAGATCTTATAACTAAATCTACATTAAAACTAATTTACAACAATAATCAAATAAATTAGGTAATATTAAATGTCAAGCAAAGCATTAATTAAATAAAAATACATTAATTTAATAATCATTAGAATTTATCACATAGATAATCCTCGATTTTATAATAGCATTTCATTATTTAAAAATCTTTAAATGTTTCCTGAATACGGATTTTTGTTTCTTTATACTATCAGGTAATTTATTGTATATTACTGGTGCCATACATATACACTTTTCTGCATCAGTTACATTTAGTTCAAGCCTATCTATCTTCTTTAAATCACTGGCTAAGTCTCGCAAACAGTAACAATTTTGTAGCTGCTATAGCGTCTATTCACACTTAATACGAATACAATGCACGCCATCCACGCTCGATTTATCCCCTTTTGTTAGTAAATCGCCTCTGTTGCCAAGAGAAAAACTTGGAAACGTTAAACGGTTTCCTTCGTTTAGAAAATTTATCTCGTTACGATGCCAATTTAAGGAGTTACCCAGAATGTATTTGATTTCGCCCTTGGAAGAATTTTTAGAAAGAGAATGTTTGATTTCCTAAAGTTAATTGGAATTTGGTCAATTGAAAAGGTTTTTGATATCTATACTTTTATAAAATTGTAAAAGTGTAGTATTTTGTTTTTTGGATTTTTGTGTTTGTCTGTTTGTTCGGGATTCACGTAAAAACTACTAGGCTGATTTCGATGCAGTTTTCACTGATCGATAGCAAATTTTCCGGACTTAAAATTTGCAGTACTTTATATTCCAAGAATCCCACGGAAATATTCTTGGAAGTAGTTTAAGTGGCCCGGTTGAAGGGTAATGGTTTTAAATGGTTGAAAAAAATTGTATTCCGATGTAATATTTTCAATGATTGAAAGCAAATGCTCGCTCTGTGATACTTAAAATCCCTGGAATCCCACGGGATTTATGCCGGGAATAATTTCAAATTGTAAGAACACGTATGAATCAGCTAATTCCGTCCATGGTGGACGAAGTCACGGGCGAATCCTAGAAAAAAATATCTTAATTTCTATGTAGATATGTATACAATAAATATTTGAACTTTTAAATAACCTCTAACACATTAAGGGCCGCTTGCATAAGGCTGCTTAAATTTATTTAAGAAACACAAAACGTATTTAACACCCTTAAACTATTAGCGTCTTGCACAACCCAAAATTTGCCGCTAAATATATTGTGGCGAATGATGGTGGAACCATCTAGTTAGTTTTAGAACTTTTAGAAAAAACTAGAACATACTAGAAGGAAAAGACAAGGACGGAGATGTTAGAAAGGGATATTTTTTTTTTTTTTTTTTTATTGCCTTAAGTAGGCAAACAGGCAGACGGCCCACCTGATGAAAAGTGGTTACCGTCGCCTATGGACGTTTGCAACACCAGGGGTGTCGCCAACGCGTTGCCGACCTCTAAGAAATTTTATAACGCCCTTCTTAAAGAACCCCATGTCATAGCGCAAAGGGAAAACCGCGGCGGGAAGCTCCCTCCAGATCATTGTTGTACGCGGAATAAATGTTCTAGAGAACCGTTGCGTAGTAGAGCGTGGGAGCTCAAGGAAATGAGGGTGAACATCCCGTCGCTGGCGAGCGGTGCGGTGGTAAAAGTGAGGCGTAGGCACCAGATCAAACAGTTCCTCGGAACACTCTCCGTTGTACAGGCGGTAGAATACGCAGAGAGACGCAAAGTCTCTTCGAAGGCTAAGCGATTCTAAGCCGCCTGTTAGTATGGGATCGTCGACGATACGAACGGCGCGACGCTGGATGGAGTCGAGGGGGTCAGTCTGGTAAGCTGGTGCTCCAGCCCATAGATGTGAGCAGTACTCCATATGCGGTCTGATTTGCGCTTTGTACAGCGCAAGTCGTTGCCGCGGAGTGAAGTACTGCTTGGACCGGTTTAGCACACCAAGCTTTTTGGAGGCAAGTTTAGCCTTGCCTTCCAGGTGACCCCGAAACTGCACGTCGTTCGTTATGTCGACGCCAAGGATCCCGATACTATTGGAGATAGTAAGATGTGTTCCTTGGAACTGTGGCGCAGGGACAAATGGGGTCTTTTTGGCAGAAAATGCGCAGACCTGTGTCTTCGTGGGGTTAAACTGGACAAGATTCTGTCGTCCCCATTCAGAAACTCGCTCCAGGGAGTTCTCTACTTCAGACACAAGTCTAACCCGACTCTCTTCTACTAGCGACCGAGGAGCATTTGCGCGACTGGTGTATCTGGCGTCACCGGTACTGTCATCCGCATAGCAATGAATGTTCTCTATAGACAACAAGTCATTTATATGCAGGATGAACAGTGTCGGCGACAACACGCAACCTTGTGGCACACCAGCATTGATAGGCTTGGTGGATGAGCAGCAGCCGTCGACAGCGACTTTGATGCTGCGACCACCAAGAAAGCTGGATAGCCACTTGCAAAGCCCCTCGGGTATCCCGTATGATGGCAGCTTCGTGAGAAGTGCCCTATGCCAAACCCGATCAAAGGCCTTAGCGATGTCAAGGCTAACTGCCAAGGCCTCTCCCTTGCTCTCAATGGCTTCTGCCCAACGGTGTGTTAGGTATACCAAGAGATCCCCAGCAGATCGACCATGGCGGAAGCCATATTGCCGATCGTTAAGTAGCTGAGAATCTTCAAGGTAACCCAAAAGCTGCACGTTGATGATTCGCTCCATCACCTTTGAGAGCAAGGAAGTTATCGCTATAGGCCGGTAGTTGGATGGGTCGGTCCTATCACCTTTTTTAGGAATAGGATGAACTAGGGCAACTTTCCACGAAGACGGGACACAGCTGGTAGTATAAGAGAGTGTGAAGAGACGGGCCAGGACTGGAGATAGCTCTGGAGCACAAGTCCTGAGCACGACAGCAGGTATACCGTCTGGCCCGGACGACTTCTTGACGTCGAGGGAGCTAAGAGCTCTACGAACCGCTTTCTGTGTAAAGCGAACTTCTTTCATAGAGCTCTCACACCGCGGGATAGTAGGCGGGGTTGCTCCTCCGTCGTCAAGAGTCGAATTGGCCGCAAAGATATTTCCCAGAAGTTCGGCTTTATCTTTTGCGGTATGAGCCAGTTGGTCGTCCGCTGTGTGCAATGATGGAAAGGACGGCCGACAGAAATTACCCTCGACAGCCTTGGCGAGCGACCAGAATGCTCGCGTTCCAGAAGGAAAGCGAGCAAGCCGTTCGCCTATTCTGCCGATGTGTTCAAATTTTGCTCTCGCGAGCCGCTTTTTGAGGGACCAGGTGGCGGCATTGTATATCTTTTTTAGATCGGGAGTTTGCGGATCCTGACATTGTTTAGCTGCCTTCCATTTCCGATAAGCTGCCTGCTTCTGGCTTACAGCCTCAGCGCACAGCTTATCGAACCATGGTTGGCTTGAGCCGCCGATTGGGATTACAGAGTTAGGAATGTAACACTCCATGCCCTGTAATACCACTTCGGCGACTGAGTCTGCACAAATGTCAGGATCATCCGTAAAGAAACAAAGCCGCCCCCAAGGGTAGGATGCATAAAACTCACGCAATCCATCCCAATCTGCTGACCGATATCGCCACACCTTTCTTTTACCGCTGGTACAAGCCCGTTGGGGAATAGAAAGGGGCACTTCGGAAGATACCAAACAGTGGTCAGATGATCCCAGAGGAGCTCTGACCGAGATTTGGTAGTTCTCCGGGTGTGTGGTCAGCAGAAGGTCCAGTAAAGAGGGCTCATGGTCTACTCTATCCGGTATGCGGGTAAATCCCGTGACTAATTGAGTGAGGCCATAGGCGAGAGCAAAATCGCGGGCAGCAGTACCCGGCAAATCGGTCCTTGGAGAACCCAACCATTCAGCATGGTGGGCGTTGAAGTCTCCAAGGACGATTACTTCTGCGGAAGGGTACTGCTCGAAAACTCTGTCGGTCGCGTCGTGGACATGTCTATTTTCCAGGCCATGGAGACGGCGACAGCAAATATCCTCGCGGACATATAAGCATACCCCGGCTTTGGGAAGGAATTTGTGTTCCAAATTGTAACCGGGGTAGTTTAGGTATGATATATCCGTTGGGACGGATATTTGCGTCTCCGTTAAAAACAATAAGGCCGGCTTAGTCGTCTCCAGGTGGTGATGGACGGCGTTAAGATTGGCATGAATTCCCCTGATGTTGCAAAAATCCACCTTTAATGTGGAAGTCAGGTCCGCTGAGTTATTCTTATTGCTTTTCGTTTGGCTCATTGGCAATATTATTTTAAGAAGAGAGTTTTTGGAAGTGCTTTATTATCAGCGAAACGAGGATAAAGCGGAGTGTGTAATTATCCACACAACCCTGCAGGTAGTGTGAATAGCTGGTGCGGGGCACGGAAGGGCCCCCGGTCCTCCCCGGAGAGCACTGCCGGGTCCACGTCCGGTCACCAACCGGCACGACAGTACTCCCCAAGATTATGCGCCAGTTGGTGGGTAGCAGCCTCCATGGGACCGGTTAATCCGGGTTCGGGACCCCTACTACCTGGCGGGCGGCCAGCGGGCAACCGTTTCACCGGGTCTCCCTGACCCCCGCCCCACCTCGTCACGCCTACAGGGTTGAAGTAAATTTTACACAGATCCTGGTCCAAATTTCGCTGATAATATCTCACTTCGGGGACAAGGGGAGCTGGAACCTGGTCACCAATGCCGGAACACAACGCAAGGCTGTTATGGCGACATGCTCCAAACCAGGGGTGGTAGCCATCCAGGCGAGCATAAAGCCCTACCACCAAGCTGCGGGTTGTTTTGTCGCCTCTTACGACAGGCCGCCCGGCCGCAGGAAATTGTATTCTTTCACCGTTCCTGCACAGTTAAAAGATAGACGATGAACGAATGAAAGAAAGAGATAGATAGATGTTAGAAAGGGATAGATGTATAAACGCGAAAGTTCCCGAACAGAAAGTTCGGGAAGGAAGGGACAGAGATTGATAGATGGGTTCTAGAAAATTCTCCCGGGTATATAAACAGCGTAAGGCGCGCCTACCGAGCAGTTTAAAGTTGAGTTCAGTTCAAGACAGTCAAGCGACCAGTGCGATACGAAAGAGTTGGAAGAAGAGTTTAATAGAAGACACTGACGAGGTTAGTGGTGAATTTAGTGAAAAGTTTAGTGGTCAGTAAGTGAAGGAGGAGTGTAGCGTAGCTCGAGAGACGAACCAGAAGCGAGCTACACGCGGCAATATCGGAGGTGAGCACTGCGGAATCAAAAGGTGGTCTAAGCAATATCGGCGACGGTATTGTAAGCGAGAGCACCTTGTCGTTAGGACTGTGCATCGTTAGTCATGCGTATAGGGGCGACCCTGCAGAGAGGTATTGCGTGCAGATGAGTAAGTCAATAAAAGCGTTTAGTTAAAAACTGGTGTTTTCTTCCATTCCATAAGAGCGTACCCCCGCTCGCACGTAACAATATTTAAAGAACTGTCAATACGTTTCGCGTAAAACGCAGTTTAATATGATTAACTAATTTTATTTAAAGGCGATTGTTGTGCAAGCGGCCCTTAGTGTCAGAGGTAATTTCAAAATTGTTGAATGTAGTCTTTTGATTTAATTAAAAAAGACATTAGACCTGGCACCGTTCATTTTGAAAAGGTGATAGAATTGAAAACAGTCAGTTATCTGTTTTTTATCATTGGAAACTGAGATTGGCTAAGCATTATCCAAAAAAGGCTGTCAAATGTTTATTTTTATTGGTAAAATAATGTAAGACACTACCTAATTTGAATGTTATCATACTTCAGTCTCTATTTAATTTTAAATTGATTTTAATTTATTGATGACGTCATAACATGGTTAGTGACTGTATTATTTCTGTTCAGCAATTAAGGTAGTAATTAATTATTTAAAAAAAATCAGATTTGTTATTACTATTTTCTAGAGAAATTTTTAGAGTAGAATAAAAACACGATTTCGAACAAAATACGTATCTACTTGTTGTCGATGTATTACGATAACTAGACAAGAACAAAGATCTTCTTTGAAATCGTTTAAAAAAGTTGAACTTAAAAAGATGGACAATTTCGATTGTAAGAATCTAAGAATCCCAAGGAAATTGTGGTTCTAAAGAGAGTTTAAAGTGTATTCTAACAACGTCAAACGTTTGAAAGGCAAACATAGAGACTGAGTTTGTAGACTAAATATTGAGTCATGTTGCTTTGAATTCACACAAATTTAACGCCCACTTCTGTTATTTGTTTTATATTACAATGTTTGTTTGTGCACGTAGCTACCGTATGCTTTATGGAGCGTGAACCGCGATATCTCCAAACGCCTTGAGGCTCTACATTACCTTCATATAAACAGAATCATAATTTAGTTGTAGGCAGTTCATGTCAACATCATTTCAAGTGTTTTGCGGTTAATTTATAGTCTTGATTGCTACGAACAGGTCTTTAATGTTTATTTCGTATCTAATTTTGCTCATTTGAATTAATATAAAGCAATATAATTAAATTTATATTCTGGTTCATGATATCTCAGAATTTACATTGTGTGCTGTAAGGAAATTTTACTTTATAACTACTGCGAGATACCAGACCACTCAGTATTGCGAAAAAATGTTTTTATGCATGAGAGACTGGCCAGTTATAATCTAAATATTTGGAAAATATGATTATTTATAACTAAAAATAGGTACGTTCCAATTTCAAAATTTCCTTCCACATGTTTGCAAGCTAATTTAAATTATCGTGTAGTATCGTATCGGACGAATTGTACGATAGACTTCAAATGGCATTCACAGATGAAGACCTTTGTAAGGAAACCGTGTATCGTTGGTACAACGAATTCAAGCGCGATCGCTAACTTTGGGGGATGAAGAAAGAAGTGGTCGGCCTTTGACGGCTGTTACGGGAAAAACGTGCCAGCCGTGAAAAAAATCATCCAAGACAATAGGCGAGTTACGTATCAAAAGATTCAGCACGTACTGCAGATTGGATTGGGAAGCCATCACGAGATTCAACACGTGCATCTAGATGTGAGGAGGATAGTTTCACGCTGGGTGCCGCACAAATTTACCAATGCTTAGAAGCAGGCCCGAGTGGAATGGCGCCGTGATATGATAAACAAATTTGAAGCAGGCGATCAGTTGATGAGTCCTGAATTTATCAATACGACCAAGAAACGAATCGCCAGTCGAAGGTTTGGGTGTTTCAAAACGAATCAACGCCTACTAAAGTGATGCGATCTTGAAGCGGGGGAAATATTTTGATTGCGAGTTTTTTAAATTTTACTGACTACTAGGTGTCAATTCCTTTATGGAACTAAAGAAGCATCAACGCCGAATGGTATACTACCACGCCCACCCAAGCCACGCTCAAAACGAGGGACTTCCTGGACACCACGCCGGTCAAACTCCTGGCTCACCCTCCTTACAGCCCTGATATAGCACCGTGTGACTTCTTTTTACTCCCGAAAATAAATAAAAATAGTTCAAAGGGATACAATTTTTGTCGCCGGAAGATGCGCTGTCAGCGTTCGAACAAACTGTAAACGAGGTGTCTGCGGCGGACTGGAAAAACTGTTTCGAAAACTAGTACAGACCCATGAAACTTTGTATAGAGGGTGGTGGAGAGTAGTTTGAAAAGATTTAATAAAAAAATGTTTACCTATAGAACATTTATTTTTATTTTTGCAAAACTTTCTGACAGACTTTGAAATGTTAAATATGTGTGTTATAACCAGATAAGTTTAAAAATTAAATAATCGCATTGATATTGTTATAATTTAGATATATTAGACAATTTCGCATAGAAAAATAAATTAAAGTCTGTGATTAAAACTAAGGTTTTAAGCGAGGCATTCTATTTGATTTTTATTTCGATATTTGAGCCACTTTCAGTAGCCGCGATCAGATCGAATAAAAAATACTTACTAAACACGACTAATACTATAAAGTGGTTGTTGTAAAGTTGTTAAGACTTCTAAATGTTTTCACGACTAGTACATACAATAAAACTACGTTTAAACGTATTTTGTAGTTTAGTATAAAACAATGCCCGAACGGAGGGGTTGGCAGTCAAACGACGACAACGATACGATTAAGACGTGTAGTACTTTCGATTAGCGATATAGTGAGGGACTTTGCGCGTGTTGAATTGCATTGAATCGTGCAGTGTGAACTGGTTGCATCCAGTTTTATTTTGTATTTGTTTTGTACAGTTCTAATAAACTCTATAGTAATTCCAATGGCATTTATTTTAATTCGAGTCCTGTAGCTCGTAACAATATAATACACAATACTTGTATAATAAGTAACTGTTAGTTTTTTATGTAAGTTATGCATTTTCGAAAATGAAACCCGGCAAAACATCACGACGTACAATAAATATACATTGTGGGTATTTAGTTCAATGTTCCGGTGTGATAAATGTTGTTCTCGGTTACAATGAGAACTTTCTGAATAAAAAAGTCAAACTGTGTATCATTTCTGTAGTTAGTAGCGTGCGGAGACATAATACAGCAAGCTAATAGCTACCAGTCAAGCTGTTACAAAGTAGTTTGTAGCAATGCTCTACTTTTACATCTTACTCAGAGAGTAATTGAGAAAATATTAAACATAAATCTTTTATGTGTATTTATTACCTATCTATACTATAATAAATCTGAAAATGGTTCGAGTTTGTACAATGCGTTTAATAATATGAAAAAAATCAGGGGGTTAACTCGGATCAGCAGATTCCGAAAATGCAGTTTTTAGAATTTTTATCTGTCTTTCTGTCTATCTGTTAGAACTTCACATAAAAACTGCTGAACTACTAACTTATTTAGGGCGTAACTAAGGACACTTTTTATTCCGTTAAATAACGTCGTTTCCGTGGGATAGACGAAAATAGCTAAAAAGACAGCACTGCGATCGCATCTTTTTTGGAAAACGTATATGATAAAAACTCAACATATTTTTTTTTATTGCATCAATCGACAATGGATATGGCAAGACGCTAGTGAATTCTCCCACCACAGATAAATCTCGCTCTCCTAATAAAGTTACTTGCTTTTGTGTAATAGTGCTGGCTAGTTTTGTTTATGGAATAGACAAGAACGGCTAAATGACGCGTTCAGCGCGGCGACATCGCACCGCAACTCTTGTTTGCACATCAATTTAACTAACAATCCAATTAGCCCCCAGCGTCGATACAGAATACTAATTGACCGCGTTCGGAAATAGGAAACCAAAAACAAATACGGTCTACACTAAAATGGATTGAGAAATACACAGTCCAATTTTGTTGCATCAGAAATCTGTATTATATTATAATAGGAGTACTGATTCGGTTCACACAAATATGTAAGCGGTTTACCTAAGTTGAAAGCCGAAGGACTTATGAGGGAGGAATAGGAGTAGTACGGAAGTATCACGCGTAGACAATATGAAACACGTAGTAACAAACGTTTATATTACTTAACGTTTCATGTAAAACGGGCACTAGAACATCACACTATTATCATTCTCTTAGAATATGTATATGAATTTAATTTAAATTATTATATTTACAATAATTAATAACCAATTTGGACTCGTCGAAGTTATAACTCAAAATAAAAGTAAAAAATTAAGCACTGACTTTTCTCCAAAATTATAAAAAGTATCTCAAGCAGTTGATTTAATTGTACCTCATTGTATTTTACACCATTACCATGCTACCGTTTTCTTGCCTACTCTTGCTTCACTCCAGTTTGCCAGAAAATTTGATTAAATGGATCTACCATTAATGCCTGAATCTGAATTTTATATATGTTACTTGGTCATTTATTCAAAGATGTTTCCCAAACGGCCAGACAGTTTCAAAAGTTTTAACACTCTCCCAGACATAGTTGAAGGTGCGCGTAAATTACGTTATCTATCGGCGACGCATTCAATGGCAAAAAAAAATGTTTTTTACGTATTTAATTATGTATTTATCCGAACCCTAATAATGAAAATGAATAAATGTGTTGGATTCAATATTTGACACAAAATAAAATACATGAAAAAAAGCAACGGTCGCGAAATATTTCTTCATACTAAAGGGGCCGTGTCATGAAAAAGGTTGAAAAACATTGGTCTAGGGTATGCCGCCATAACAACTTTGGGGTTGTGTTCCGACACTAGTTGCCAGTTTTCAGTCTCCCTGTAGAGAGCAGCAGCGCATTTGTTGCTCTTTTGGTATTGCGCTTTCCATCAGGTGGATTGTCGGCCTGTCTGTTGAGCTCATGCAATTAAAAAAAAAATAGCGGATATCCAAAGAGACGCGGAAAGCGACTGTATTTTATCCTAAGTAAAAATGCAAATATGAGTTTATTTCTGACGTTTTCACGTTTTAACTACGCAAAAGATTGTCACGAAATTTTGCACACGTTTTCACGGTCAAACAATAGGATACAGTGTACCTTTCATTTGTTTGAAATGCGGCGTAAAACATATTAAATTTAACTATAGAAATATAAAAATTATTTCTACATCCTTGTCGCTTTCCTAGTAATATCTTTCTTTTTTTTAAAGAGTACTATTCCCGAGGGATAGACGAATGCAGCTGCAAAGATGGCGCTCCAACCGCCTCTTATTTGCGCCACCATTGTTTCAATTCACTAACAAATAAAAATAAAAAAAACATTTAATTTTTTAATGCCTAATGCCATATTGAATTTCAAAATTTTAAGTATAAAAATCGTGACGTAGGGGTCCCACACTCAAAGGGCGCAGGTTCAATCCTGGCCGGAACGTATGCACGCACCACTTAGGCAGTTTAAAAAGTGAACAAATTGGTGAAACGTCGGAATAATAAAAATCAAATAAATTACCGCGCTTGAAACCTTTAAAACGTAGTTCTTTTATGTATACTACTCGCAAAAACTTAACAAAATATAATATAGAATTTATTCAAAAGCATAAATATGAGTGAGTTAAAACGTAGTTTTATTAAATTCTATATTGTTATTCTTACCAATTCATTCAAATTTCAGCTGTTACATTACAAGTGAATGACCACCCTTATGATTACATCAATTAACCAGGGTCTACCAACACAGAAAATTCCATTTGAACAATCAGCCATTTGTGTAAAACTTGCTCAGTTAGACAATTTTAATTAAGTAAAATGAACAACACCGAATATCATGGCGACCTTTTGAAGCGTTATTGCTTATTGTCTGCCCCAATTATGAGTTCGTTCATTTCAGCTAGTTAAATTGTCTTTTACACAATGGGTATAGTCTAGGCTTCTATCTACAATTTAGATTGAGACCTTTTTGAGATGCTTTCTTGAAACAAACAACGTAAAGAGAAAGTAGGTCGAACGCCTCATAAAATATATTGCCGATGTTATTACTTTAAACTTTAGTAAATAATGAGTATGATACTTAACCTTAATTTTTAGATCCTGTTCGTAGATTATTGTAAATACGTGTATGTAATATATGTGGGATGGTGGCTGGCAAGTAAAACAACACTAGGAGTTTCGGATTATCATCGATGCGCAAGCGTTTGTTTTATTAAATTATTTGTAACACTGTAGGTACAATGCGAACAATGTTTTAAAATATAACTCAGAGCGTCTTTTTGCGTCGTGCGTACATCGTCCATTCGTCGTCTATTCTCTCTCACTCGTCATCTGAATCAGAAATATTATCTTACATTAATTACATCATGCGTTCAAGATATATCATTGCCACATATATGATACGTATATTAAGTATATATCTATTTAATATATGGAACGTATGCATATATAACATTTATGTATTTATTTCTAAAGTGTAAAGTCATACTATATATATTTCATATACGACAGTAGCCGTTAAAATTTCAATTAATTCCTGGAGTTATCGGGAAGAGATCGCTTATTTAGCGATAAGACCGCCCGTTGTGCATAAATACATACAGTTTTAGTCTATATGCATATCTTTGTATGATGTACAAGAGAGAGTTATATATCGATCTTTTTTTATATCTCAATTACATGTATGGTATTCACTCCTTTCTTTTGCGGCTTCACTACCCCAGTGCATAGCGAGGTATTAAACACACGCTCATTATTGTGTCTATATAAATGAATTATTGTCAAGAAAAATACTTAAATATGATTTATTTACCTAAATACAAGAGTAGACTGATAGATAGATGGACCTGAGAAGAAGAGAAGAAGAAATTGACATATATCCAAATATACCGGTAAGTGGTAAAACAACGCATAAAGATCCTCCTTTTCACATTTGTCACATTTGTGGTACGAATCTACAAAAGGGGCCGCTTTAGGTCCCTAGATTTTGCCACTTATAACTACGGAATACTTAAAGTAGACTTATTTACCTATATTTCAGATGGAATAATAAATAATTGTATTGCCTAATAATAATTTCATCATGCCACTACATTTATTATTCTTGGCGTCTGTGGAGTGAAATTCTTATTTTCTCACGGGAAATCTGGCAAATGTTAGGAGGTTTAGGGCGTAAATTTCGCAAGTAATAGAAGAAAAATATGAATAGCTCTACTGAGAATATTTAAATTTACGATAATGTTTTTCGAGGCGATCTCCCTGTTTAACAGATATTGTTATTTTCAGTTTTCATTATGTCTCACTATCATAAAAACTTATTAATATAATCTTATCTGTTTGAAAATGGGAGTCTGGTCTGTGGCTTCAGTGTCTGCCCTCGGCGAATCTAGGTACACTCCTGTATGATACTACATTCAGGATTGCTGCCTGCATTCGCCTGGGGGCAGACATCGTGGTCCCACATCGTTGTCGGCGTGGAGATAAAGTTGATAGACTGGGTCACCATGGCTTATCTTGTTTGAGGAGTGCTGGTAGAACTTCACGACATGCGGCTATCAACGACATCATCCGCCGGTCTCTTGTCACCGTTGGGGTTCCAGCTGTTCTTGAACCGAACGGAGTGTGCCGCGACGGTGGCAAGCGACCGCATGGAATGTCGTTGGTACCTTGGAAGATGGGACGCAACGTGTGTCGATACGTTGGCGGTTTCCCATCTTCCAAATACAGCCGTCACTGCCGGGGGAGCTGCCACACTTCAAGAAACCCTGAAACGCCGCAAATATGCATCCATCGGTGACGGATACATATTTGTAGCTTTCGGGGTTGAGACTTTGGGGCCATGGGGACGTGAGGCTTATCAACTTTATCGAGACCTTTCAAGGCGATTGAAAGAAGTCTCGCGTGACCAAAGGGCTGGTCTATATTTAGGGCAACGAATAAACGTTGCCATACAACGAGGGAATGCGGCCAGCATTTTGGGAACGCTCCCCACCGACAGCGATTTGGACTACATTTTTTACTTGTAAATATGTTTATAGTAGTATTTAATATTTCTTACTAATTAAATAGAGTAGAGGATGCGTTTTTTGGTCACGGATCGAATTCATTATTTTTTTAGATATAATATACCACTACTATAAGAGAATCTTATCTTATACTAATATATAAAGCTGAAGAGTTTGTTTATTTGCTTGAACGCGCTAATCTCAGTTACTGGTCTGATTTGAAAAATTATTACAGTGCTAGATAGCCCATTTATCGAGGAAGGCTATATATCATCACGCTAAGACCAATAAGAGCGGAACGCCAATGAAGAATGTTTTAAAATCGGAGGGATTTTTTAATTTACTTTTTTTAAATATTCCACACGGATGATGTCGCGGACACGCCTTTGGGACTACTTACAGAGGAGAATCCGCCCGAGCCAGGCGGCTCCTAAAGCACTACGCCGTAGGAGCGAGGCGATGAACGCGCAACGTTTTTTTAGCTCTGTGGAATTAATAGAATACCAAAATAAGGCAAAACTACTACTGAGATATAATGTGTCGAGATGTAACAATCTAATTTGCTATATTAAGTTATTTTTTCCCTTAAATCTTTGCTACAGTTCCTATAACAATAAATAAAAAAAAAGAATGCATCATAGTTTGAAACAATTAACAACCTCAAAGGAAGTTCATCCTCCCAGAAACAATTGGAGTGGCTATAAATAACAGAATAAAAAACTACATGTAAAGTCTGAGGCTCGTAAAACCGGAAGTCCGGTGACGGCCGCATCCGGCACTGTCTGCAACTGAAAGCCTTTTAGTTCAATTTGGCGTAAAAAGAGTGCCGGCACACACTCGTGTTTTACAACACTTGGAAAATTGCTCTGATTATTATAATACTAGTACTGACTTGAATATAATTTTTATTTTGTTTTAACTATAACATAACGAATTAGTTTATAATATTGACAAATAAAAAGAATCACTTTGGTTATCTCTTCTATATAAAAATAAATGTTTGTCTGTCCTCTATAGAATCGTAAATTATACATTTGATCATGTGATGATCTTTACCAAATTGTTGTGCATGAGCCAAAGAAGGCTTCTGAATTGGTTCACAATTGGACCCGGCAGGTGGCGCTGCTGCCGACATATCGATTGAAGCTTTTCCGAGGAGGACGACGTCTGCCGGGAAAGCTAGTTTTATATATAAAAATGAATGTTTGTCTGTATGTCCTTTATAGAATCGTAAACTATAACATTTGATCATGTGATGATCTTTAGTAAAGTTGTTGTGCATGAGTCAGAGAAGGTTGCCGGTCTGCCGGGACAGCTAGTTACAAATAATTATATTCAAGGGACTTATAATAATATCTTGTCTATTTATTAAGCGGTTATTGTTCTCTTTGTGTTGTTTGCTTTATTACTTCAACATTTTTATTTCATAATATTTTCTTAAGTTTTTGCGACTAGTATACTTAATAAGATTACGATTTAACGGTTTTAACTGAAAAGTGGCGGAAACGTCGGAATAATAAAAATCAAGTAAATTACTCAGCTTAAAACCGTTAAAACGTAGTTTTATTATGTTTATTTTATTTATGTGTGTTCGTCCTAAAATATACCTGTGTTTGAATTTTAAAATTCTACCTACATTGGCATAAAAACATCTCATTCACTGTATTTCTTCAAATCAGGTTAGCCGCGACTCCCCTTCATCTTTCGCTGCGCAGTTGTGTAGACTATATGGAGTTAGTTTCTTTATTATTGTATTAAACTTAGTAAAAATAAACAGTAAAGTTTTAGGTAAAACACCTAATTAAATTTGTATATATATAACATAGAGGTATATATTACCTAAGGTTTTCCAAGCGGCGTAGCCGCGGGAAAAACTCTAGTTTTACAATATTATAACAAACAAAGCCAGAATTCGAAAATCAATTAAATTGTTTCAATGCCACAATAACAACTGAAACAATACAGTTTTGATGTCTACAATTGGATACTACAAACTAGTTCTCAACAATTAAAATCGATTTATTGTAATTACAATTCATCAGGATGAAGACATTTAACCAAATTGTCCCTTAGAATTGAAAATTCCATGGAAATTCCTTTCGTTTCCCCTATAAAGACAAAGCGTGAAACTTAATACGGCGAATTCCTTAGTTGCTTGCTTTGTAAAGACAAAACTGAAATAGTTATTGGTCTATTAGGAATTCAAATTAATACCTTTGAGGTCGAGGATATTTCATCCTTATTGAAATTGCTATCGTCTGTCTGAAATAATATTGATCTTATGATTAATACGTAATACCTACGTCGCACGGCTATTTAGTCGTAGCGTTTTTCTATTTGCGGGAGCGTGATCATCATTGCCATATCTTTTTACATACAGTTTTTCTGTACGTGTGTAAATGTGTATGTTATTGAACTTGTCCTAAACCGCTCGATTAGGATAAAAAAATATGTGTACTTACGAGAATTGTTAATTGTTTACTTAAATTCCTCTTTGATGTAAAACCACAATGATGGAAAATATAGCTGCATAGAACACAGGGAAATATAGGCAGTTATATGAAGGAAGGATTGCACAGTACTCTTATGTAGTTAAGCGATGATTTCTCCTTGTTTCTTAATAGTAAGCGAGACAAGACAATAACCCTAAAAACGCGCTTGGCAGAAACTGGGTGTGAGGTGTTGAATGGGATACTTTCTAAAAACCTTATCTCCATCAGTGAAATTCATTAAGCTGATTCTGACGAGAATAAATGGTATAACAGTATCACTTTCAGTATCAGCTTGCGTTTGTTACGTTTATATCAAAACAAAATAACTTCCCATCCACGTTGCTGTAATATTGTTCTAGGCGTGATAAGAAAAGATAATTGGAACAAAAGAGGATTCCAATGAAGGAAAACTGACTATATCCGACGATAATGAGTTTTCCACGACTTTTATTACGATCATAGTTTCTGCTTCGTTTACGAATTTTTCTCTTTCCACAATGTTTTATTTCTCGGAAAAAGGCTCAAAAGATTCTATCAAAGATTAAATATTGTTGCAGAGTTTTAATAAAACAAGCTTGCACAACGAAATAACTTATATTTAATTTTATAGAAAGATTATTTCAATTAGTAAGCACTTTTCGATAAAACGAGAGGACGGAGAGAGAGCGGTGTTGCCAACACTTAGAAAACATAAAATACAATTTCACATACATTTATAAAAGGCGCGAATTTGAACATTTCAACACTTCCACTAAATTTAAGCCTTTTATAACTTAAAGTAAATTTATAACAGAGATATCAATAATTGAACAATGAAATTAGGTTTCTATACTCACAACAAAAGTATCTAAGGTTTTACATTCATACCAAGTCTAGTTCTGAAATTACAAAATTTTAATTTAACTAGTGGTTTTGTAAATATATCGGCTAATTGATTTTCAGTGTTCACATATTGTATATCTATTAAATTTAATGAATATTTCTCTCTGATAAAGTTAAATTTTATATCTATGTGTTTACATCTTTTATGATATTCTGAATTTTTTATAAGACAAATAGTACTTTGATTATCAATATTGAGACATATATAGTCCTGTTGATATTCACCAATATCTGTCATTAACTGTTTGATCCATAGTGCTTCTTTGGTAGCACAGCAAGCAGCCATAAATTCTGCTTCTGTTGTTGATAAGGCGACAGTTGACTGGCGTTGACTGCTCCATGTCAAGGCAGCTCCATTCTTCATAAATACATATCCTGTTGTAGAACGTCTGGTCTCTGAATCATTTGCATAGTCCGCATCACTGAAACCTTGTATAATGCTAGGTTGGTCAGATCTGTAACATAAACCAAGATGTTTTGTTTCTTTTAAATATTTTAAAATTCTTTTGACAGCATTCCAATGTGTATGGTTGTAACAGTTGAGGAATCGGCTGACCATACTGACTGCAAACATGATATCAGGCCGAGTAACTATTGCTGCAAACATAAGAGAGCCAATGGCTTCCCTGTATGGGATTTCTTTGTTCGCCAAACATGAACTCTTCTCCAAAGTTACATGAGGATCAGCAGGTATACTGTTTGGATGAGCTTCATTCATGTTGAATTTATTCAATAATTCTTCAATATACTTAGTCTGATGAATGAAAATATAATTATTGTTTTGTTCAATTTGCATTCCCACAAAGTTTATTGGCTTAAATGTTTTTATATCAAATATATTCTTTAACTCATTTAAAAATTCATTGATTATTTTGATGTCTTTTGATAATAATAGTCCATCATCAACATAGAGTAATAAGTACAATTTACATCCTCTGATGCATCCCACATAGACACATTTGTCAGCATGACTATTTTGGAAGCCAAACTTTTTCAAAATAGAATCAAACTTGGCATTCCAGCATCTTGAAGCTTGTTTGAGGCCATATATTGATTTTATTAATTTACAAACTTTATTTTGTTGAACCTCAAGGCCCTCTGGTGGTGTCATGTATATGTCTTCTTGTAGGTCACCATGTAGGAAAGCAGTTTTGATGTCAAACTGCATCATTTGTAAATTATGTTGAGCTGCAACTGATAACAATATTCGTATTGAATCATACCTTACAGTTGGTGAGAATGTTTCAGTGTAGTCTATACCATTTCTTTGTGCAAACCCTTTAGCACATAGTCTGGATTTGTATCGGAGTCCGGATGGTTCTTCCTTTATTTTAAAGACCCATTTACAGCCGATGATTTTGATATCTGATGGTTTCTCGACTAGTTCCCATGTTCCATTCTGTTCATGTGCCTGAAGTTCTTCATTTATAGATTGTATCCATGAGTCAGAGTCTAAAGATGTAATAGCCTCTTTGTATGTCTGTGGAGTATTATAGATATAATCATTAGCGCTATTGCATAAGAAAGTATTAACATTATGTTTTTTGACTTTGTCCCTTGGACGCAATGACTTTTTTAATATTTGCGAATGCTCTATCGGTTCTTCAGGTAAATATTCAGATTCATCGGAAACTGTTGTTTCAGTTTGTTCTGTTATTGTTTGTACAGATGAGTCATCACTGTCTTCATCTGTTATGTAATTATAATTTTCTGTGTTTTCAAGTGACATTGGAACTATATTTTTCTTTACAGAGCTTTCTAGAAAAACTACATCTCTACTTTTAGTGATGAATTTCGATATGGGATCAAACAACCTGTATCCTTTTGTATTTTCACAATATCCTAAAAATATCATTTTACGTGATTTTGAATCCCATTTTCTTAATTTTTCTTTAGGAATGTGCATCATTACCTCACTTCCGAAGACTCTCATGTGGCTGATGTCAGGTTTCTTACCAGACCACTTTTCTTGAGGTGTTGCATAGTCCAGAGCTCTCGTTGGTGTCCGATTTGTAATATATGCTGCAGTCATAGTTGCCTCTGCCCACATATTTTTCTGCAAATTAGCATTTATTAACATACACCTAGCTTTTTCTACTAATGTTCTATTCATTCGCTCGGCTAAGCCATTTTGTTGTGGTGTGTAAGGAGTTGATGTTTGATGCTTGATTCCTGATAATTTTAAAAAATCCTTAAAATTTTTATTTGTATATTCTGTTCCATTGTCTGTACGCAAAATTTTTATTTTACAGTTTAATTGATTTTCTACAAGATTTTTGAATTCTTTGAATTTGTTTAAACATTCTGATTTGGAGTTCAAAATGTATACAAACACTTTTCTAGAATAGTCATCGATAAAAGTGAGAAAATACCTTGCTCCTCCCAGTGATTTTGTCTCCATCGGACCACACAAATCTGAATGAATGGTTTCTAGCAATGAACGGGCTCTGGAACCTTCATTATTGAATGGTTGTCTCGTCTGCTTACCTTCAAGACAGGAGACACAGATCATGTCATTGTTGCACGGAGATATTTTCACGCCTTGAACATGACTTTCCAATTTCTTTAAGTCGCTGAAATTCAGATGTCCCATGCGCTGATGCCACAAGTAGAAATCATTGTTTTTATGTTCTGTAATGTATGCTTGACCTGTACATAGGTTAAGCCTGTACATATTGTTAACAAGTTTAGCTGAGGCCACTTTTTCTGAATTTTTATTGAAAATATTACAACCTTTGTTGTCAAATTCCACTTTACATTGATTTTTAATCATTTGACTAACAGATAGTAAATTTGTAGATAACTCTGGTATATATATAGAACATCATTTACCTGTATGGTGCTTGTAATGCCATTTGGTTGTATGATATTTAAATTTACCTTACCACAACTTGCTACTTTCAAAACTTTGTTGTTGGCAACCTTGATATTGTCAATTGGGGGCATTTTTTCATCATAAATCCAATCCTTGTTCATTGTCATATGCATAGATGCTCCTGAGTCGATATACCATGAAGAATCATTGTTAAATGATGCTGAAAATACTGCAACATAACTTGAATCATTTTGTTTCTTTGTATTTCTACAATCTTTACCTAAATGACCATATTTATTACAAGAAAAGCATCGTGGGCCTTTACCGGAGAATTTCTTGTTTGTATTTCTCTTAAACTTTGATTTGTTAACATAGAAGACAGATGTCTCAGGATTTTTAATTTCCTGTAGAAGCTTTGTTTTTATTAGGTCCGCAGTTATTGCTATGCCAGAGCTTTCTAATGCCATTATCATGGGCTTATACTGGTCTGGGAGTCCGGCTAGCAACAATGTACCTAGCCACTCTTCATCAACTTTAAATCCTATGTTTCTTAATTTGTGAGCGGTTGAAATTATTTTATTGACATATTCTTCTACATTCTGACAAGTATCGAGTGTAGTTGTAATCAGATCTTTCAATAAGCCAACTCTGCGAGTAAGACCGGAGTCATCAAAAGCTTTACAAAGATTTTGCCATACCTCTTTTGCCGTTGTGGCTTCTTGAACGTGAATATAGTTCACTGGATCCACTAGCAGTATGATTTTTGACCTTGCCTTTGTGTCACGCTTGGTGTCGACCGAGTCGCTTTTGCCTTCCACGCAGTCCCACAATTCTTCATGTTGGAGATATGTTTTCACCGCAAATCTCCAGCTTGCGAAGTTATCACGCCCGGTTAGCCTTTCAATTAAAGCTAAATTGCTGTTTGAGGACATTTTCTTCGTTTTTGGTGAAGGTCAAATGACGGACAATCTACGACGCGTGGTAGTTTGACTTTTAGATTCGCGATTTCTTTATATGTGCAAGCTTGTACGCGCACCGTATGCTGGGTGCATAACCTTTGTTGCAGAGTTTTAATAAAACAAGCTTGCACAACGAAATAACTTATATTTAATTTTATAGAAAGATTATTTCAATTAGTAAGCACTTTTCGATAAAACGAGAGGACGGAGAGAGAGCGGTGTTGCCAACACTTAGAAAACATAAAATACAATTTCACATACATTTATAAAAGGCGCGAATTTGAACATTTCAACAAATATTATAAAATTAGGGCTGTGTTCTTGACTTAATGTAAAATCTTTGCTTCCGTATCCCGTTTGAGCTTTCATATTTTCCATTATATTTTCAATTATTGTAAATTAAGTTTCTTACAAGAAATATATAATCCAGACATAACCTAAAATTATAAATTAAACTGAGTACTTAAAAATAAACTAAATGATGACTAAATTAATATAAACTATGTAACAAACCGCTGCCAGAAGGAAGCGTGCCCAGAAAGCTGGCTGCACTGGCACGCTGTATGACAATGCTGATTCGTTGCGCGAAATACGAACCAGCCTTCTGATCACGGCGGGTATCAAGAGTTTTTTGCAAACTTTTTTGAAGAAACCTTTTGCCGATGGACCCCACGGACATAAAGTTTCAACTCCAAACGGCACAAATATGTAACTCCTTCCTAGGAAAAGGTTACTTATTTGTGCCGTTTGAGATCTTCAGCTGTTGAAGTAGCGTTGCCAACCCCTAACTTATTCACTGGAAGATGTGATGTCGCCAGAGTGTCAACGCCTGTCGTGTCTCACATAAGTGGATGTCTTCCAAGGAATAAGTGACCATCCATCAGGCCTCTTGCCATCGTCGCGCACCAAGCCATTTGACTCTAGTATAGCTGGTACGCTGACGCTGTCAAGAGCTCGGCGGATGATGTCATTATTAACCTAACCACCTAAAATAATTTCCAAAAATAGTAGAAGAGAGTTGCTCTTGATAGCTTTGTTGTATTTTTTATTATCTTTACTTGAAACGTAAATCGAATAAAAAAAACTATTATAATTTTGGAAAATGTACAATCTCACATAGGATACAGAATTGATGTTTAATGTAAAGCCCTGGAAAACGCTACAGTAAAAGCATATTCAAATATAACTCATTTCTGCCACCGCTGAGCATATCGCTTAATACTTGAATAGGCTTATAATAGAATTCTTACAACCATTATAAACTATTGTTATGAGTTGCAGGACTCGAATTAAAATGCCGTTGGAATTATTATAGAGTTTATTAGAACTATACAAACACGTATAACACAGGTATAAATATAACTGAACAATTCAATAACACGCGCAAAGTCCGTCACTATGTACATTACCGAATGTACACACGTCCTGCTTCGCTTGTGGTTATCGCTTGACTGCCTCATCTCTCAATTGGGGCATTGCTTTATACAGTACAAATGCAATATGTCTGCTCGGCTGCGTGTACCGAATTTCTTAGAATCACACTTGGCTGATGACTACCATAAAGATTACAATACACAATGGGCTGTTTTTCTAATCACAAATTTTAAACACGAAGTAAACAAAAGAAGTCCAAATGCCGAAAAGATAATAAAATGTGTTTCTATAGGGCTGCAGATGTGAATTGGTCTTTGTCGGCACCTATGACGTAATGCTATATTAAATGAGTAATAAGTGGTTGACAAAATTTAAGGGTGTTTGCGTTTTCTACATTAAACCGAATGTTGGTTGCATTGCGTGGTAGTTAATGAGATAATATCTGTGCTGTTGGTATTACAAACAAATTAATAGTAGAAATGCATGTAAGAGATGGCGATAGCTATCGTGTTTTGTACTGAATCGAGTTTCGCTTCTAATTTCTACGGTGAAATGCGAAGGAATTTCAATAATTAGAAACATTCCAACGTTCCCGTAAAGTAATTAAATTCTAAATTGAAATTGGAATTATTTTTGCTTAGAATTTATATTGTGAATAGAACAATGAGCCGTTGCCAACTATATAATTAAAAAGTTAAAATCTGACAAGATTTTAACTTTTTAATTATATTTTTATTTCCTAAAATATAATGTGAAATTAGTTTTCTTGTTATACTTACTTGCTTAATAAGACTACGTTTAACGTTAAAGCGCAATATTTGAGTTTTATTATGCCACTTAATTTATTTTTAATTGTTGTGGTTTTTTTAATAAAACATAGCGAATCTAAATTAAAATAATATTTCTCTTCTAAAAACCATTCGGCGCGGCACAGCTGGTTAGAAGACCCGGAGTTCCTGCTTTAGATGGCAGGCTTATATGAGAGAAAGGCTGCCTGTAGATAGATATTTATTAGAATTTACTTGGAAGAATACTCCAGTCAAATGGTCGTAGCTGAATGCTTCTGATTGAAGGCTAGTAGTCAAATGCATGCTGCGAAGATGATTCCTCCTCCTTATATACGATTTCCAAGGAATGCTTATTTACACATAAAAAAAAAACAAATATAGGCGCACAACCTAAGAATATTTAAGAAAATGTTATGCGACCTACAAAAAATTCATATTTAAAAAGAAAATAAAGAATAAATTAGACATAAATTGATAAACTTTTGACAATTCTAAATAATTAAGTTATTATAATATTCATATTTTCAGAAAAGTAAAGTAATAAATCAAAGGAACGACATTGGCAAAATTAATGCATAATTGGCATTGCAGCCATCATCAAAAAAAATATCAAAGGAATATTAAGTTCATTTTAATCAGAAAATTCAGTTTTGTTCACATACCCGAATTACAAAGTTCAAAGAAGGTAAGTGTTTTAAAAACAAACATTACAAATATTAAAGGATTTACATAGATAATCGTAAGTATTCGGAGTATTTAATTCCATGAGTTCAGCAGACAGCCAGACGGCCCACTTGATGGAAAGCGGTTACCATCGCCTATAGATATTTGCAACACCAAACGTGCTACAAATGCGCGGCTGCTCTGTTAAGGGAGACTGGAATCTGGTCACTAATGCCAGAAGACAACTCAAGGTTGTTATGGTAGCATACTCTAGACCAGGGGTGGTAGCCATCCTGTCGGGCAAATACCCTACCACCTGGCTGTGGGTTGTTTTGTTGCCTCTTACGACACGCTGCCCGGCCGCAGGAAATTGTATTCTTTCTCCGTTCCAGCACGGATAAAATAAGTACTACTATCATAAGCACCTATATAAATAGGTGGCAACGCCACACTATACTGAAGAGTTAATACATCAGAGAAGGATGTGTAGACGAATTCTTTGTCAGCAAATGCGACGAATAAAAAAACTACGATCAAAACATTATTCGACATATATAAACATAGCGTAGAAAGCCCTTCACCTTCTGTGATCGAGGTTTCAAGGATTTGTTCGCTGGAAATATTAATAAAATATGTTTTTATATCCCAAGCAAAGTTTGATTGAATCGATGAACATCTTATCAAAGGTTATTTCTATATGTATTGTATATGTACCTATGTATTCATTCTCTATATTATATAAGTATTCATTCACTCTTTATTCTCTACTTCTTGTGTATCGATAACCATTGATTACTGTGTTACCTTCAGCCTCGTTATGGAAACATCGCATTAAGTAGGTACCTACAGAAAATGAGTACTGTGTCTAATATAATTCCGGCACAGCAAGATCTTCGTAGTAAACCTAGTTTACTGATAACAAAATAGTGGCGAATTGTCTGCAGTATCGTTGATAGATCTTCCAAAATCATAACGATGTTGTCTTGATTCTTTTTTACTTATAATGACTTTATCAATATAAAGGTGGCGAGATATGTGCCAAGTCCTAAAACTGATGTGCTTCGTGGGGCCTCTTGAACTATGACTTGGGAAGTGAAAACTGGTAGGTAAAGCTTCAAAATCACTCTCAATAAAACTCCTTTTCATATACATATACAGATCAACTATTTTTTGAGTTATCGGGTATTTTTTATTTGATGCTTTTATTCGAAGGTTTCATAGTTGTATGCCAGAAACAACGGACGTTTATCACGGATCCCTTCAATGTGCATGGTACGACACGCACTTGACAATTTTTTTATATCAATGGATTAGATAAATGTTAATTACGCATTTTGTTTCCTCTCTTTACCTATCATTTTAATAAGCAGTGCCAATTTCTCAAAGTCAATGCGAAGTAGATTAACAAAGCTTTTGTTAGTAGAAACTATCTGTTAAACAAGATTGATCTTATCAATTTACTTTCTATTAAGATTTTCTTTCAAAACAATCTACGCATCGGAATATCAAATTACCAAATACCCAAAGATTCTCAGAAGATAAGAACGAAGGCCTTACAAACAAAAACTATATCAATAAGAGCAACTTTCCTAATGATAGTTGTTGCCAACACGAAACTTTGAGCCAGAATCGATAGAATAATCTCTTGCATTGATCTGAAGTGTAAACAGATAAAGCGGTTTCAAACGAACGAACGGGATAGTTGTGTTTAGAAAACGCGCGTGACATTTAATGCAATAATCTGGCAGGGTGACAAATGTTGCCATATATGTAAAAATCTACTATCTACACTAATATGTAATTATCAACATTATGGTTTTGGATATTCAGATGAACTTGTGGCAAGAATGGATAGAGTAATATCTTGTATTGGTCAGAAGTGTTAACAGATAAAGCGGTTTCAAACGAACGAACGGGATAGTTGTGTTTAGAAAACGCGAGCGACATTTAATGCAATAACCTGGGAGGGTGACAAATGTTGCCATATATGTAAAAATTTAATATCTACTCTAATATGTAATTATCAACATATGGTTTTGTATATTCAGATAAGCTTGTGACAAGAATGGATAGTGTAATCTCTTTTATTGATCTGAAGTGTAGATAGATAGAGCATTTTCAAACGAACGAACGGGATATTCGTATTTAGAAAACGCGCGTGATTTTAAATGCAATAACCTGACAGTTAAACAAATATTGCCGTATGTAAAAATCTGATATGTAAATATCAAGATTATGGTTTCAGATGGTTTTGTGATTCTTTGTTTTCTCTTCATAGCTTTTGATATAAACTGTTTTTATTTAGTTTCGATATATAAGTACCAATACCGATGTGTAATGGTACATACGAAAGTTTTATACCGTAAAAAATGTGATTTCTCGATAGAGAACAGAAATTGACGGGAACAAAATTGAAAAAAATATCAAAATATAATTAACAGCTAAACTAATTTGAATGTGATTATTTAATTTAAATTGCATTAAATGTAGCAGAATCAGGAAAATTTTACATCAAACTTACCTCGTCCTTATAATACAATAATGTCGACTGCAATAAAATAGACATCGATCTAGCATTACGAGAGTATCTTTTTCAAATTTTCAGTGACATGCAAATAACTATTTTTGTTTTGTTTCAGACGAATAAGCTCGCACAGCTTTTAAATGTGTCCTCATCAAGGGCAATAGACTCACCGCATTATTTGTACTAAGTTCCAGAAGAAAAACCTTTTGAAAGACAGTAAAACAAATGCATAAATATACCTAGAAACTTATGAATATTTTATAGACTTGACCTGGTAACACCTTTAATACCATCTTTTATACGATTCCGTGCACGTCGCCGCTGAACATCTTCCACGTGTGTCGCGATAAAAACGATAACACGACACGATATACTCCGCTTTGTTGAACTAAGATTTTAGATCTTCAGATGGAACTATTTCCTTTGGTGTAGTATGTTTCATTTCCTTTGTTACGTAGTTTTATACCTACAGAACATAATAATATTTTTTAATTTATACTTAGTTTTTTACTATCTCTAATCGGTATAAGCGTATAAATTATACCATTAAGTATTGAAATGAAGACAGTTTAATTATGTACACATCAGTAACATCTGCTTTGGTTCCACGCGTTTTTTAATAGTCTTATTCGTGATATCGTGCAAATAAAATTGTGCATATTTTATTTATATAACATTACTATGCTTTATGTATTTAATCATGTGTATATAAAACTATATGTAAATTTATATAATAATATTAATATATAAAATATGTAACACCTTTAAAATATTGTGCAGCAAACCCTGCTCTAGCTTTTGTGCCATATTTCTCTCTCCATCCCAAGGTTGTCTGGAAGAGATCGCTGTCAGCGATAAGACCGCCATTTGTACCTAATTCTAAGCTGTTTTTGTGTATTATTTCATAAATTTTATTGTACAATAAAGTATATTCTATTCTATTCTATATTATTTAAATTTGTAGATATTCTGTAGAACTATATTCTGTCACACCATGCAAATTGAAATAGTTGCTTAGTGCTTAATGAATACTCGTAGCATTCCAATCATATGGGTGTGGATTCTGACCGGGAAGCATGGTTTTTCTGTATAATATGGGTAGAATTACCACGTGTTGACGGCGATAAGAGATACTGATGCTTGAAACCGACCAGTTAAGAACAAGGCTAGCAGCGGGTATACAGTCCGAATAATTCTACTATAAATGGAGTCCAAAATAACTTTATAATACATACATACCACCTACGTAACGGGCAGTAAGTACATTATCTTTTTTTGTGATATAAACAAAATCTGAATGTTTCTACCAGACAGCTGAAGTATATTAAGGGCCTTGGTCGGTTACTGCTGAATGTACCCTCAATTTATGTTAGACGTCGATTCCAGCCGATGGACTGAAACTACATTATAACAACGGTTACTCTGGAAACATTTAAACGCGCGTCAGTTTTTCCAGTAAACTCGCTGTAATTGGCCAGATTTGTTAATTGACGTCAAAACTATGTCTTTACGCTGGATGCACTCTATGTGTGTGAGAGCTTTAGTGCAGTATCGTAATAAGCATTTATCACTCGCCTAAAGGGTTACGTCAGACGCAGCCTATTAAAGGGGTGATTCATTGGCTAGTAAAACCGCTGGTATGCTAACGAGCCGGTGAGCCAAAGGTATAGGCCGCCAATGGAGCGCCTACAGAACCGCAGTTTTAAAATATTGCGGTGTAGCTCTTTGGCTCATCGTGCATGTTTGATATCCTAATACCGATATATTATAAACTGTCGGTGGATCAGTCATGCCTGCAAGTCGACAGTTTTTTTTACGCTGCTATAGCAAATGCACATGCCAAAGGGTTATATTCAGTGGCGGTTAAATGGCAGATTAATTTACATTTTGTCATCTCGAATTAGTGTAACAAATAGTAAGTGGCTTTAAGGAACAGGAGTGTTGTGGTTATACACTATCAAGGACTATAAAAATAAAGTGTTATAATTGTGTGCGTACGAAAAACTCCTGGAGACGTTAAAAAGATCATACAATCTATGCGATTATCAATCACTCAATCGTTTTGGTTCGCCAATAAGTTCTGCCACTAAATTTATATGGGATAAGCCTTGTATCTCTTGCAAACATTTTTTGGCCTACATTTTGTGGAGTTTATTCTTTGGTTGTTGTCATTGGTACACTATACCTAAATAAGAAAGAAACTCCGACTGAGAACACTCCATTTTGGCGATCGGGAGTCGTCTTTGGAACGCCAATGGATCACCAAAGCGAGTCGACAACCCGACGAGCCAACAGTTTATACCGTTAACTCGCCGACTCGCTAATGGATCATCCACTTACGCCATTCATTCGCCCGCCAGCTAACCAATCTGGAAAATAAATCCAAAAATAAATAAATATTATAACAATAATGTACCAACATTTTCCTGTGAAGCTTCTTTCATAAATACTTATAGTTCCACCAGTTATTGGCATTATAATCACTAACCATAATATAAGTCATGTGATGAATGTGTTGCCTTTATAATGAACTTACCAAATTAAACTCAAACATTGATATTTTTAATTGTAGTCAAGTTAAGTTTAAGTTTATCTATAAAACAAAAAAACTTTTCTCACACAATCGTTAATAATATTGTTACAACCTAGGCGCCGACGAAATCAAATTCCACGTACAGATCTGTAGATGCACATTTTATTACCTGTCGATATTTGAACTAATTGTAATCCTTTTAGGATCGTCTTCTTTTGTTCACTTATTTATTGGCATACTTTTCTAACTATTGTGGAGAATAGCCTATTGTCCTATTGTACTCGTTCATTAGCATCATCAGCCAGGTGTTGCGGATTCTTTTGCATTTGTGAAGTATAAAACGATGGTCTGATGGAGAGGGGGGGGGGGCAATTGAGCGATGATTACGATACGGGCGTGATGTGTGTACATTCGGGAATCTACTAGTGATGGACTTTACGCGTTTTATTGAATTACGACCTTCTGCATTACGTTTGGTTTTGTTGTGTTCCGTTATACTAGTACCTGTGTTGTACGTATTTGTACAGTTCTAATAAACTCTTTAATGATTGTAATTTCTTTTGTGCTTAAAAAAAATAGCATTTCATATCCTATAATAGTATTAGCTGTTTCTAAGATTTACTTATATGCCAATTAATTCAACTATGTTCCAATTGTGTAAGTTCTTGTAATGGGTACATTTATGACAAATTAATGGGGAAATGTGACCGGGTTTATATTAAGTTTGCCTATTTGTAATCTATGGACTTATGCCGACTAAGTTATGGTTGTTGTCGGTAATTTGTACCATGTTATGGCGAGTCTTACCAGTTTGGTAATTAAATCTTCATAATTGGTTTTGCTGATTAATTGAAGGCTTTATATTGTTACGAGCTACAGGATTCGAATTAAAATAAATGCCGTTGGAATTACTATAGAGTTTTTTAGAACTGTACAAACACGTATAAAACAAGCACAAAATAAAACTGGATGCAACCAGTTCACACTGCACGATTCAATGCAATTCAACACGCGCAAAGTCCGTCACTATGTCGCTCATTGAAAGTACTACACGTCTTAATCGTATCGTGCCGCACCCCTCCGTTCGGGCATTGTATTATACTAACTATACAGTACAAAAAAAATCGACCGAGTGACAGTGCACCGCTCGGCACTCGGAAATATCACTGAATTTCCGAGAAATAGTAATTTGCACACCTGGCAAGTTTCGGCGCAATGCAATAAAAACAAGGATTAGCTCAACACTTAATGACAGCCATAAAACAAGTACGATAACAATCGTTTTTTTACAACTTTGTAACTTTGTCGGTATGTAATAATATTATATAATATTTATTTGTAGTTTTAAGTATACAATAAGTTTTATCTGGTGATTGAAATGTCACACCTTAGTCTTTTTCTTGTTTATGTTTAATATTTTTTGGGATCTTTAATTTACGTTTAAAACAAAGGTTATATTTAAGATTAATCAAAATTAAACTGAAAGTATTGTATAAAATTGGTATTAAAAGTAAGTACTTGATCTGTCATTAATTATTTGTTTGACAATTATTGTTATACCTTAGAGTGTTATTGTAAAAACAAACATTATAATAGTATACAATTCGAAAAGGTTTTACCAGTGTTTCCGTAATATTCCAAATTATTTAAGCCCTCTACGAACCCAAACAGTCTGTTGTTGCGAACGCGAGTAAAGCTTGGATTTAAACGGTACCTTGGGTCGAACCCCGGAAAAGGTAAGGAAGCGATATATAGTTAAATATAATATAATAGAGCATCTGTCTAATACAACGTGTAATAAAAACCTTGTTGTTCCATGTAACGCATATTTTTTGTTTTACAGATAATATTTATAATCACAAGTTGGTTGTTGTATGACAATACACAATGCTGCTGGATGAGGAAAGCGTAGGATCATGTAAACTTTGGGAGGACTTTGTCCAGCAGTAGACTACGATTGGCTGACGATGACGATGTAAAAGACAACCGTGAAGCCTTTCCTGGTAACATCCAAAATGAAGTAATTAACGGAAAATACGGATTAGCCGAGAATCGTACGTGAAACATTGAGCGGCTGTAGCGAGTAGTTTTTTTTATCATAGGTTGAAAAGTATGTATATCAAAACATAAAATATCTATACAAGTAACACGCGCAGAATACGTAATCAGGTACCAGTAATTCTTAAAATTTACGTTATTCCGAGTTAAAGGAAAACATGAGCGTCCCGGCTTTATTCACGTTATGAACCTATTATTATTGGTCATGAATCAATGAATAAATTATGTATTTTTATTTTATATATAATTGCTCTTTGAGGCTGAATTTTTAATCATCAGACAAAATCTATCTATAGAATAAGTCATGACCTGATTGATTATTAAAATGAATTTTATTTCTGCAAGTCATTTTTATTTTTTAGATGTTGTATTTCCCCGTATTCATAAATAAATTTGACATGGTGATTGAAAAATTGGCCCTTACTGAATACGTATTAAACGATTAAAAAAATATTTCACTTTCTTTTGATTAGTGTTTTGTAATTAGCAATTTACGTGCCTATCAATAAAAATAGACTCAGATAAATTAGTTAATAAAAACAACGGGGTTTTTGTTACCGAGTGTACTTTTTTAAAATGAAGTATGATGGAAAAATTAATAATTTTTATTAAGTAATTATTTTGTGTACTGAGAATGAAGTAAAAAAGTAAATAAATGATGTTCCCTACTGCACAAAGTCATACAAAATGAATTCTGTGAAAGGGCGCTAATATATTAAATTTAAAAAGAGCGCTTTAACTAAAGGATATGCAGTCAATATTTTCAGAGCATTGCGAGCTATTAAATATTGACATTGCTGAGTTGTAAATTGATCTCGGCACTACACTAGTCCTTTTTAGGGTTCAACAAAAATAAAGAAGTTAATACAAAACCCAAACTATTTTATAGTGAAGCTGGAAAATAGGTAGATGACCCATCTAATTGAAAATAGTCGCCGTCGCCTATGAACGTTTGCAACAAGGTCGAAGCTAACGCGTTGCAAATCTTGAGCATAGGATAAATGAGATTGGATAGGAACAAGGAGGCACAGACAGAAGATAGATAGATAACTCTTTATTGTACACCAATACAAACATAAACTTAAGACTAAAATTATATCTAGTTATGTACAAAGGGCGGGCTTATCGCTAAAAAGCGATCTCTTCCAGACAACCCCAGAAATGAATTTAGATGATAATGGCGATGGTGGTATACGTAACATATAGTACAAACTACTTACATTTTACATGAAATATATATATATATATATATGGAGAAATTTTATACATTAAATAGATATATACTTAATAAACATACCATATAAATACATATCTAGAAAATATATAAGTGTTTATAAGTGAATTTAAATATCATATTCCAACGGCAGGTAGTATTTTTTAATCATAGTTTTAAATATCGCTAGCGATTTTGCTTGTCTGATTGTAACAGGAAGCGCGTTCCAGAGCTGTATAGCCTTAACTGTAAAAGAATTGTTATAAAAACTTGAGTAATGCGCAGGAGTGTTCAATTTAAGTTTAGTAGAAGGGCGTAAATTATGAGAGCACGAAAGAAATTCAAAACTTTGTTTAAGGTAATCAGGAGTACTAGGGACAAATGAAATACTATAGAGAAGAGCAAGGATGTGAGTATTCCGGCGAAATCGAATTGGCAACCACTTGAGTTTTTTTCGGAATTCAGAGACATGGTCGTCATAGAAGGAATAGGATAGAACAGAATAGGATGCCATAGGAGACTACAACAGGGTAGATGAGATCATGGGGGGGGGGAGGGTAAGTGGGTCACTGGAAATCTCACTTTCCTATCAAACGCGATTAGCTCAAGACTAACCATTTTATTATGGTCTATGTAGACATAGACCATAATGAATAGATATATCAATATGATAGATCATACACAAATTATGGTTGATATTTGGAATGAACATATTTTATATTATATTGCTATAACATGGTGTAGTTAAATTGCAACAAATATAAAAATTGGCGCTGGCCACAATAAAATTAGTAGGTAAATGAGGAAGTTTTTTTTTTTAAATTAGTGTGTCAATAGATCCTTTGATAAAGGAGGTAAGTGTTCGTATTAGTATATTGTTACATACCGACAAAGAAACGCGCACCTGGTTTTTTGCCCCACCCGCATTCGGAGTTCTTTTGTTTACTTCGTATTTAAAATTTGCAATCAGACAATAGCCTATTGTTATTGTTTTCGACTTTGTTGGCCGTTCGCAGGGATAATTAACCAGATGTGCAAATTACTGTTTCTCGGAAACTCCAGTGCACGCGGTCAAATTTTTGTACTGTATAGTTAGTATAAAACAATGCCCGAACGGAGGAGTGGGGCAGTCAAGCGAGGATTACGATACGAGCAAGACGTATATTCAATGAGCGATATAGAGACGGAATTTGCGCGTGTTATTGAATCGTGCATTTTGTACTGGCTGTGTCCAGTTATATTTGTACCTATTTTATACGTGTTTGTACAATTCTAATAAACTCTAGTAATTCCAACGGCATTTTAATTCGAGCCCTATGTAGCTCGTAACAATATTTTGAATTTCTGTGTAAAAACAATTTATAGAAATAGCTTGAAAAATACTGTCAATGAAATAGAAATTTTTGAAGTTTCTTTAACTAAATGACAAAATCAATGGACCTTCGTCACTTATACGGAACCGTTCCCTGTGCCTGCACTGACACGCATTCAGCCGTTTTATTTATGCAGCTCGAAGCAATTAAGGACGCTGAAATTATTAATTCAACTTTTTCACTTGCAGCGAAACTAAAATCCGGAATGTAGTTTACGAATATAAAATGTTACATTGTTTGAATACACTTTTAACCTCAGTATTTTTCATTTATGAAATGTAATCTGAACTTAAAATTAAACATGTGATGAGATGTGATGTTTCATTTTAATTTTATAAAATAAAGACAGCGATATAAATTATCTGCAATGTACTAAAAATTTTCTTTAAAATATGCCTAAGATCCAGTGAGAAACCATCAATATTAGTGTTGATTAAAAAAAAAAACGAGTATTACGAGTTTCCGGGACTCGAATGCCGTTAGAATTATTAGACTTTATTAGAACTATACAAACGCGTTTAACGCAGGTACAAGTATAACCGAATGCAACAAATCCAAACCTAATGCAGAAGGTCGTAATTCAATAAAACGCGCAAAATCCGTCACTATTGGATTCCCGAATGTACACACGTTACGCCTGTATCGTAGTTGTAGCTCAAGTGACCCCGTCTCTTAATCAGGCGGTCTTTTATACTTCACAAATGCAAATGTGCCCGCCAGGTAACGTCGACATGATTTCCTAGAATTAGCCTTTACTATATAATCCGCAACACATGGCTAATGATGCTCCTGAGCGAGTACAATAGGACACTAGGCTGCTGTCCTCCACAATAACAACAAATGCCGACAGGTAATAAAATATGCTTTTACAGATCTGTACGTTGAATTTTTCTTTGTCGGGGCCAAAATTGTACGAATACGATAAGAAAATAATATATTATATTTAATAAAAAGTAAACTTCATTAGAAAAGGCGTACAAATTGTCAGTAAGGATCCCTCGAGTCGAATTGCAAACGTGTTAGATACCTGGCAGCTAGCGCCGAATAAACGTTCACTTAAAGTGGTGTGTCAATACTAAGGAGCTTTTACTTGGAGCTACGTTGCTGGCAGTACGACGTAAACAGTCACATAATTTTTTTTGGATTCCATGCCATTTTGACAAAAAATAGACTGATATTTTCTTCATGTCTGTCCATCCGTTTGTGTTCTTTTAAGTGTGTCACAGACCATTTTTTTGGAAACTACTGGGTCTATCTATATAAATGAAAGTAGGAAAGTGTAGTCTTTATGAAATATTATGTAGTACCGTAAACAAAAGACTAGCAGAAGTTAATATATAACAAAAGAAAAGAATCTAAATTGTTCTAACATTAATAATATTTTATTGTAAATTGAATTTGGGTTAGGTTCAAAATGTAAGCTTGAAAAATCTTGAAAGACTACAATAACTAACATGGTCAAAAGTACTATTTGTTGTATATATATAAATGTATACAACAAAAAGAAGCAGAGGTTTTTGTTTTCAGAGCAGAATAATGTAAAAAATTAACTTAAGCATCATCTAGTTAGTTCAGTTACATTTTTACTGAGTGACCGTTATTTCTAGGATTTCTTTAAAAGTGTTAGACCTTCATAAAGTTTCCTTTGGAAGGCAAAAAAATATTTCAAATTATATTTCATAATTATAATACTTTCGTTTCATAAACATTCATTACAAACATTAATAATTATTTTAATATAATAAACCTAATAAACGATCGAGACGCAATTAATTTTATATCCTAACAAAATTCAATCAAAATGTTTAATCAAGATATGAGTCCCTTCTAAATTACATTTGAACGTTATTACGAAGTTAAATAATATTTAATCATTGCTTTAGGAAGATAATGAAGGGGACGATTAATATTATAGAAAGTAATTGTGACTCTAACAATCTATAAGGAGTGTTCTGATGAGTTATTTGATGCCTACTGGCTACTGGGAGTTCATCCATACTTTTTCGACACCTGGAAGTCATCTACCGTACATGTTTCACGCTCCTTCATGCTATACGCGTGTGTTAGCAAAAGAATAATAATAATATATCTGAAATATTATAATCAAAGTTTATTACACTAAAATTATTACAATTAGAATTACAATATTAAATATAGCATAATAATACACAGAAATATTACGACAACTCCAAGAGTTGTCTCCACGCTTGTTAGGTGTCGAGCAGCAATTTGCCCTTAAAGAATACTGCGATTATCGAACAGTAATTATCGACCACAATATACTATGCGCTTCTTGTCCAACAGAGCTTTCGCTCTGTTCAACTGATGAACGAAGACTGGTTGACTATCGTTTGTAGACTTGGTTGAAGACTAGCTTCCCTCTGCCCGAACGCCGAGTATTTATAAGATTCGCGTAGTGCGTCTGCAGCGACACCATCCTGTAATACTTTGGCGCCACTTCACTTCCGTCATAACACCAACTTCCGTCATCCGTATAACTTACAACTTCCGGTTACTCCATTTTCGATATCCGTTGGCTTGATAATAAATGCTTCTACGTTGACATCCAGTTATACGACTTCCGATTACTACATTAATGAATACTCTATCCGGTTATTGACTACTTCCGTCATATGGTTACTTTACAATAATACATACGATTCTAGCACGTGCAAGCTATGGGTTTTTCCAGAGCGTTTTAATATGGGGCTCTTCAAAAAGGGAGTCTCAACGAAGTAGGCAACGCATCGGCTCCCTTGGTGTTGCAGACAACGTCCATGAGCAATGGTAACCAGTTGCGTGTGGTGTCCCATACTCACAGACGGTTAAGATACTCTTAGCCTTGGGAGAGATTTCGCTTTTCTCTGCTTATTCTACCGGCTGTATAACGGGGAGTGTTCCGAAGAACTGTTTAGAATGGTGCCTTCGTCCTCCTTCTACCATCGCACCGCTCGCCATCGGTTGGGAGTTCATCCCCACTTCCTTAAGCCGCTTCGCTGATGTACGCAACGTTTCTGTAGAACGTTTCTTTTCTGTACCGTGGAGATTTGGAATGAACTCCCAGCCGAAGTTTTCCCAGAGCATTACGATATGGAGTTATTCAAAAAGGATGTCATAAAATTTCTTCGAGGCCGGCAGCGCGATGGTAACATCTCTGGTGTTGCAAAAGTCCGTAGGCGACGGTAACCGCTTTCCATAAGGTGGGCCGTCAGCCTGTCTACTGTCCTCCAGCTATTAAAAAAAAACCAGACACTTTTAGCCTGGTAAATTGGATAGTTTTTATACATTTGAAATTTTATAAAAACTTCGATTATAAGTAAAGTACATGTATACATATTAAAAAATAAAAATCACAAATTAGTAACGGATGTTATAACTGCCATATTCACAGATTTTGGCACGATTTCCGGATTATTGTCCCTTTGATCCTCGGATGCGCGCCGATCCTCTATCGCAAGGTATTCAGATTGAACCCCGACTTTTATCTATATCCGGATGTACAGAGTGTAAGTCACTAATAGGCTTAGTACAAAATCATTCACTATAAATGGAAAATCGTCTCATATATACAATGATATATTATGTATATATGTGTTATGTATGAACATATGATATACCAATATATATCAGTCCATAAACGTTGCGCTGCTAGGCTTGGTTTCTTTTAATATTACAGGGTTAGATGGTACATCAAGCCACACTTGGAGTAACGGGTATCACACATTGGCGATGACGATCTACAGGATCTCTAAGATGATTTTGCCCAAATTGTAATTACAACAATTTGTATATTGATTAGTTAACCTCAAGCTATAGTGTTATTGTTTACTTTTGTGTGTATATAATATAATATGTGTATTTATTTAAGTATATATATCATCATATATATTAGATACTATTTTTTAATTAATTAACTAAATTAATGTACGAGTGCTGGTTTAGCAACTACCGACTTTTGTTGACCTTCCTATACTCCATCCAAAGGTTGTCTGGAAGAAATCGCCATGGGCGATAAGGCCGCCTATTGTACTTGTATATTAATGTTCTTGATTTTATGTAGCATTTTTGTACAATAAAGTATGTTCTATTCTATTCTATATTAAATTAGACGAAATTTACGATAATTTCCGGGATAAAAGCTACTTTATGTTTAGCCCCATTATCAAATATCTCTTTATGACTAGGCGTTACATAATATAGAGTTTGCATTTGTTTTGAAATCACATACACTTCCATTTTATTGTCACTATAAAATATGCCATTTGTATAGAATTTGGAAAGTCCAAAATAAAGAGTAATATGGACAGTAAAATGAAATAGATTGACTAACATATGTCCAGCTGTCGTGAACTAAATAGGACCACGACCCAGCTCATTCAGTATTTCCACTCAATTAAATTATTCGATAGGACAGAAATTCGGGCACAAACGGACTTAGTCGCAACTTGCGAGATATTTCGGTTTGCCTTTCATTTGTAATATCCCACAAGTCTGTACCGGCGATGATTATTTCCTCTTCACCAAGCGTTTTGTTTTGTTTCAACTGTGTTAATACTCCTTGAAACCTTTTATTCTTCTGTTCTATTTATTTTGTATCTATTGTTAATGTGCCTGAGCGACGACGACGATAACAATGTGGGTAAATTTTTCATTACTAACTCCCGTTTTTATTGGAATAAGTTTTACATTCAAATATTTTATTTATATTGTTACGAGTCGCGAGACTCGAATTAAAATGCCGTTAGAATTACTTTAGAGTTTATTAGAACTATACAAATATGTATAATAGAGGTACAAATATAACCGAACACAACAAGTACAAACGGAATGCAGAAGGTCGGAATTTAATAAAACGCGCAAAGTCCGTCACTATTAGATTACCGAATGTATACGTCACGCCCGTGTTGTAGTCGTAGCTTAACTGACTTCTCTCTCTATCAGGCCGTTGTTTTATACTACAAAAACGGAAATGTGCCCGCCCGGCACGTCGTCTACACAATTTCCTAGAATTAGCTTGTTACACCTGGCAATGATGCTAATGAGCGAATACAATAAGACTGAAGGCTGTTCTCCACTACAAACGTATGCCAATAAATAAGTTAACAAAATCATAAAAGGATTGCAATTAGTTCAAATGCCTACAGGTAATAAAATGTGCTTTTACAGTCTGTACGTGGAATTTGTCTTTGCCAGGGCCTAGGTTGTAACAATATTAATTTGATTTCATAGATACGAAACGACTGGACCGATTTAAATAAATAAAAAATATGGTGGTAGCTTATATCCCTGGTCAACATATAGGATACTTTTGTAGTTCCCGTGGCATAGTTAAAAAACTTTAATTACTTAAACAGCTTTTAATACAACTTATGCACCTAATTAAGTATCCATATTGCCGGTATCATCATCATACAATAAAACAATTTATACATTAAAAACAATTAGACTACATATAATCACGCTAAGACCAATAGGAGCGGAGCACCAATGAAGAATGTTATAAAATCGGGAGGGTTTTTTTTAACTATTCCACGCGAACGAAGTCGCGGGCAGAAGCTAGTTTTGAATATTTTTCACCTCTACGGAACCTTTCTTTATGCGCGGACTGCTAAGCACTTACCCACTTTTTTAGGGGTTCTGTAGCGAGTAGCAAAAATAGTGGATAGACATCGTCATTACTAAACTTTTCATTGTACAAAAACCAATGCACTCATCACCAACTTTATTTGTTGTTATTTAGATTGTTAGAACTTCATCCAATTAAACGCACGAGCCGTACTGAAATAAAACCAAACGAATAATTTGTTAATTAACGCTCAGCGGAAACAAGGCTTTCACTAGCACAAACTATTATTTTTAACCGACTTTAAAAAAGGTTCTCATTTTCTCATTTAATTTTTTTTTACGTGTGTTCATAAAAAACCATATACATTCTTACAACAACAAAATATTGCAAAATGTTGTAATTTTTATGTTTTACTTGGCACCGACTTCAAGTTACTGTAGAACTTTTTATTTCTTACTTTTGAAGTTTTGAAGACAATTTGGGGAGGTGCGCGAAAAGTCACCTTATAAAACTACAAAGAGCACAACAAATTTTACTTAAAACAACAAAATATAATATCGATATCCTACTTTTGAATTATATAAAGATTGCGATGTACTAACGGTTAGCCATTTATTTATTCTTTACACAATATTAGCCCAGCATCAAAAAGTCGTGTATGTTGATAAATCTAAAGATTTTATTACTAAATCAAAAGATGTGTTCCTACTGTTTCTTATAGAACATTCTTCATAAATAAATTCCAATGTTATCTTGCGCCTATATCTTCTATCTATACTATAAAAAATCTGTAAATGCTTCGAGTTTGTACAGTGCGTTTTAAAATGTTAAAATACATGGCGGGGGTAATTCGGACCAGGATTTCGAAAATGCAAGTTTTAGATTTCTGTCTGCCTGTCTGTTAAATCATCACGTGAAAACTATTGAACGGATTGAAATAAAAGTCGATACAGAGCTAGCTTACATCCCAGGTCGTAACTTTTTGTTTATTGTAGGAGTTCAGTAGACAGGTAGACGGCCTTCTCGATGAAAAGCGGTTATCATCGCCTATGGACAATTGCAACACCAAAGGTGCTACAAATGCGCAGCTGCTTTCTTAAGGGAGTCTGGAATCTGGTCACTAATGCCAGAATACAACACAAGGTTGTTATGGCGGCATACTTTAGACCAGGGGTGGTCGCCATCCAGGATTATTACTTAGGATAATTTTTATCCCAATAAATGTAATAAAATAATGTAGTTTCCGTGGAATAAACGGATTAGCAATTTAGATGGCGCTGCAATCGCTTTTTTAAATTCAATTACCAAATATCTGTTGTTATAAACAACATCTCATTCATTGTTGGAGTTTTTGGCGGGAACTGAAAGGAGATGTTGTGCTGTGCAGTTTTATTTTCTAGAAATGTGTAAAATTACTTTAAAATGAACAATAGTTGTAGGATATTGATAGTTTGAGTAGTAATTATGTGTTTTGTGAGAAATGTGAACTGTATAGTCAAATGTGGCCTTTTAAGTTGTCACAAGAACTCCGCTGAATGGCACTAGCTGATTACCTACAGTTCAGCTGAGCTACACCTATGTGTAGCTCAGCTGAACTGTAGGTTAAGAAAATGAAACTATATTGTAAACTGAGGTCTGGCTTAAAGGCCTAGCTGCCAAGTCATAAACCTAAATAAATAATAATAATAACTTATTAATTGTATTACTTAATCAGGTTGGCTGAGACTCACCTCTATGTTTTGCTGCGCAGTTGTGTAGACTATATGAACTTAGTTTCTGGGTTATTGTAGGGAACTTAGACAAGACAAGAAACCGTAAAGTTTTAGGTTAAACGCCTAATTCAATTTGTATATATGTAACACAGAGCTTACTACCCACTACGTTATATACTAAAACAAAATACTCGACCTTTATTCTCTAAACAGCTATAACTGTAAACCAAAAGTTACTTAATGGTTAAAAACTCAAAACTATGAAGAATTAGACAAACTATCTACAGTTCTTAAATAATTAACTACAAAATAATAATCAAATAAGATACCGTGTTTTAACGTAGTGTGAACTACACAAGTTTTGCCTGATTTGACTATACTACATAAACCAACATTCACATTCAAGAAATTAAATGTACTTGTAGTGTAGACAGCCATATTTGATCGGACCGAAACTGGAGCGAAACTAAACCCTAAATGATGTTATAGTGTGAATCGAGCCTTAAATTATCGCTGGCTTCATCTCCGCGCTGCAAAATGAAACTTATCTAGATTTCTTCAATTTCTTTGCACAGTTTGTTCAGAAGAAAACTCGAGGCATGAAATCGTATAATAAAATAGCATGGTAATTACAGATTCATTACCGTGCTGCCGTTCTTTTCCTCCGGAGAATTTGCATTTCACAATGTTTACATTTAATGAACTGCATCTTTATGCACGCTTTAATTTTTGTTAGCTTATATTCTAAACTGTAAAATGAGAGTATTAAAGTTGACTTTTGTTAAATTTCTGTTTCGTTTCTAAAACGTCAGCTTAACTAAAATAGCTGGTGATAGACACAGCTTGCAACTTTATCCTGTTAATTTGTATTCAAGACTATTTGTAGTAGAGATAATTGCAACCGTCTATTCTTTACAAATAAATATCTATTTGAATATTTAGATGTAATAAATAGGAGAGGTTTCAAACCATTAAAATGTGTACACAATTATTTTATTAATGATTTAGTCTATCAAATATATTATATAATATTTTCTTAAGTTTTCGCGACTTGTACACATAATAAAACTACGTTTTATTTTTCCTTCCACCCATTTTAATATTATATAAACTTTTTAGAACTAGGCATGTTTGCTGAAGAGTTTCTTGCGCCGGTTCTTCTCTTCAAGCCACAACATGTTGTGAAGCGGTGGTAAATTAGATTAGGCTCCCATAGAGTAAATAATATCCATAAACAAAATTATAACTAAATAATTAAAATGAACAAGTTGGCGGTAGGCTGAATAAAAACTTTGACAATACACGTTAGCCAAATGTCACCTTTGTCTTCCGTGACCACGGCCACTGAAAAGTGGCGGAAACGTCGGATATACCAAAATCAAATAAATTACCGCGCTTAAAACCGTTAAAACGTAGTTTTATTATAAAAAAAGTAATTAAAAAAAAATCCCGATTTTGAAACATTTTTCATTGTTTATCCGTTCCTAACGGTCGTAGCGTGATGATATATAGCCTATATCCTCGATAAATTGGGCTATTTAACACTGAAAGAATTGTTCAAATCAGACCAAGTAGTTCCTGATATTCAGATTTTATATATTAGTATAAGATATGAGTTTTATTGATTTGTCTTTTCTTGCATTCGTTATTATTTGTTTCTACAATAATTAAATAGTTTATAACAGAAATAAATGCAAGTGTGGAGTGGAGCTCACCGTTTCACATCCATTAGTTGAGTGTTCAGCATTTAACAATGAAAAAATATTATGTAATGTGCCTAATAATTTAAGACACTGTCTTAACGGGGAGGGATGCATGCAAAGCTTAAAATTTCTAAAAATGGTAGATGTCTATAAACTAATTTAAACGAAATTTTAGTTTTGCCATCCATCCTTCCTTATTTAGACAGTAGGATGATAACATAATGTGTATAATTACTGTATAATCGTGGTCGTTAATGACCTAAGTTGTTAAATAGCGACCTAAAATAAATAATTTAAAAAAAAATGTTCATTAATTAAACAGTTAAAAGACCAAAATAATGATGGGTTTCAAATACTGGTAATAACAAAAATTTGTTGGAACAACGTCCATTAGGTAGTGTTTGAGATATCGAGTATTTTGGCTTAACTCTTTTTTATAGTTCTTCAAATGACGTAAACAGTAGACAATATTTACCTCTAGGAATGAAATTCATCATTATGCGTGAAATGATTTAATTAATTAATAGTTATTTTATTTAAAGTAATGAATTTTAATTTTCGTACGTGTAACACTCTTAAGTCGAATAACGTTTTCATTACAGTTGATTCGAGGCAAGCACTCTTCAGGAGATGAGTGTAAAAGGAAGTTTGCCTTCACGTCACTTTGCGAAGTCTACGCTGTATTAGCATGTAGCAAAGGCCTCCATTCAAACTTGATCTGCTAACTACCATTCAAACTTGATCTCTGTGCCCCTACCCGTTGTTTTCATTCGCTGTGTTGGAAACGAACATAAATGAGAGATCTGAGGTCAGTGTAATATGGTTTTCGGTAACTAGTTGTTCGTTAGCTAGGGATCGGCATCCGGTTTCCTTATCACGATGTATCCGGTCCTGAAGCCGCTTTGTTTCTTTGAGAATGTACCGGATACCACAGGGCACTCGGTATTGTGTCTAGTCGTCAATTGGTGTTGATTTGATTTAAAAAAAATAGGGCGATCATAGTGTAAAATCGTGGCATTTTTTATTGCATCTATGAACGTATTTTATATTATATTTATAACACGATTATCAGACCTCAAGTCGAATATGCCACCCAAGTATGGAATCCTTTTTATAACAAATATGCAGATGATATTGAACGAGTTCAAAAATAGATTTCTACGTATAATGTACTATAGGTGTAGTAGCGGCCATCTCCCATACTGTCAATTATTACTTAAATATAACCTACTGTCACTCTCTAATGGTCGTCTTTTACTGGGTGCTATGTTGCTTTATAAACTTTGTCGCAATTATATAGACTGCTTGCCTCTTACTAACACTATAACTTGTACTGCGTCCCAAGAACAGTGCTTAGACGCGCGGTAAAAATTGGGCGGCTTTTTTCTACGACTTCCTGTCGCGATTTTTTTATGAAAGAAGAAAACAATAACATTATTCTTTTATAAAAATACATACTTTATTATTATTATTTACTTTTGTGTCTCTGTTACCTTATCCCTCACATATATGGCATGTGCAATGTATATAAGCGTGTTAATATGTTTGTTTGGTTGCATGTGCGCGTCCATGTGTGTGAGTGTGTGTATTTGTGTATGTATGTGTGATAAGGTAGTTGGATAAGCACTGACTTTATACTATATACTTTTTTTAAATATGTTAGGATAATAAACATATATACACTAAGTATATCTGTTTATTATCCTATTTTTTTTATTGCAGGAGTTCAGCAGACAGGCAGACGGCCCACTTAATTGAAAGCTGTTACCATCGCCTATGGACATTTGCAACACCTAAGGTGCTACAAATGCGCTGCTACTCGCTTAAAGGGGACTGGAACCTGGTCACTAATGCCGGAACACAACTCAAGGTTGTTATGGCGACATACTTTAGACGAGGGGTGGTAGCCATCCAGTCGGGCAAATACCCTACCACCTAGCAAATAAATAAAATAAAATAAAATGAATAATGCCATGTCGTGAATATTTGATGCTATCCCTACAAATTTAGATATTTACAGCTTCTAGTGAAAGTACATGTAAAGCATTTTAAATGTAGATAAAACTTTCGTCTTGAAATAGTGTATAGTAGTGTGGATACAAAAGTATAAATTATCAGAGCCAACCCGCATGGACACATAACGATTTCTGTAATAGTAATTTGTTTACGAATAGCGTAAGACGATAACAAATGAAATGTTACACGTCAGTCACACTATCGCCATTTTGATACTTGTTATGTGAATATGATTCTTGTGTCTAGTCACAAATCCTAACACACAAGCAAATATAATTTAGTAAAGCAGAGGAGTGTTGCTGATAATTCCAGTACGCGCTGTACGCGTCATCTCGAGAACGTTATTCGGCAATACAGTCTGTCTTTGCGTCACATGTTTACCGAACACCAAATGTATCCTATATAGGTGCGTGTTGGAGGAATATGACATGTATTGTGTTGAATAATCTTACCCGTCAACACAATATAATGGAGTTGCCGAAAATTGCGTCATTGTTTTCTGTTTCTTCTCTTAGAAAGACGTGCTTTTTCCGCATTTGTCTTGCAATCACATCATTATACATTATATCTTTATTGTTGTTACTATCTTAGAGTCATTTTATTACTTTTGCGAAATTATTTGTAGGAATAAATATTATCTGAACAGTTTTATCATTTATATTAGAATGAAATCAATATATGATATATAGAATAGAATAGAGTATACTTTATTGCATAACATTAAGATACAATTCAAGAAATTTAAGTACACAAGACGACTTCCAGACAACCTTATGGTGGATTGTGTTATATGTGGGTTTTACAATATAAGTATAAAAAAGTATATATCCTATATATATATATATATATATATATATATATATATATGTACTAGCGGCCCCAGCAGACGTTGTCATGCTTTGAAAAAATAAAAATCTAAAACTCGATCCCAGCGCCACCTACCGGTTCCAACGGTATAAAAACTATCTTATCTTTTAAGTTGGATCAAACTGCACACGATGTGCAAATTTGATTAAAATCGGTTGAGTAGTTTAGGAGTCCATCGCGGACAAACATCGTGACAGGAGATTTATATATATTAAGATTTATATATATATATATGTATATATAACGTACATATATATATGTATGTATATGGATACATACACCAGTGAATCCCAATTTTTTGCATCATCGATTCTTTTAGAACAGAACAGAAATGTCTACATTCCCATGTTTAATAATTGCTAACTTTATATTATCAAACTAGCTTTTTGTCGTATATTAGATACCCTGAAGGATCCATTTACTTTTGCGGGTTAAATATTTCATATTTCGGCTCTTAAATAGTATATATAATTAATCTTGTCGAGTCGTTACTGCAAGAAAATACAACAAACACACACTGCCGCTTTTTTACAGCCTGAACTCTAAGTATTTGCCCTTGGATCCTCTATTGCCCAAGGAAAGTTGCAGTACCTACTGGGGATCTGTGGGAGGTTGTGTGCTCGTACCTACCTATGATCTGTGTCATGACATGTATATTGCGCTGATCCAAACCTTCATTTTTAAAAAATGAAATAATACAATTTGAGAATGTTTTAAGTGCTTCAAAATAAAATATAAAAGAGAAATAAAATTAAGTATGAAAATGAACATCATAAAGAAACTTTTTACGTAAAATCGCATTTAATTGACGGATGGGGAGCCATAAAACGTCACTTGTCATGAATCAAATTAAGTAAATGTGAAAACATTAAAATACAACGAGATGAGAAAATGATTATATTAAACACGTTCGGGATTCATCTTAGTATTTTATGATAAAGTAAGAAATAATTATAAAATTTTATTTCGTATAGCAACAGTATTACAGTATGCTTATATTATTATCATACTGAAAATTAGATTATTCATCGTTAATAACATACAAGAAAATTGTTAATTCTCAAAACCCACACTAATATACAAATGAAAAAATGTATAATATTTCAATGTTTATTTTTGATTTATTCTCTCTCTACGGCTTTGGAAATGAAACTTTTGTAATATGTTTTAATCGACTTGCAAAAGGAGGAGGTTCTCAATTCGTCTGTTTTTTAAAAATATGTGTTTCTTGATTTCTCCGTCAATTGTGGACCGATTTTCAAAATTGTTTTTAAGCGAAAGGTTATATATATTCTTTAATTGGTCCCATAGCCACCATGTCAGGATTTGATGACTGGAGTCCCTGGGAAATCGAGAATAATCCTTATTGAGAATATCCGTGTGATTAAATTCTTGGAAAAAAGCTTGTATACATGTGTAGGTATAACATTTCATACGGGAGCTTAACTTTTTGTGAAACGCGAATTCTCCGTCATATTTAGACCGCAATTTCAAATTAGTATTTTTTTAGTAGAAAGAGCGTACTGCCGACATGGCCCCATAATCACCAAGTCAGGTGTGATTCCTAAGGAATTCGAGAGAACCCGTCAAAATTGTTAACGCACTTCTTTGTTATACGATATCTCCGCCAATTGTGGATCGATTTTGAAATATATCGTTTATTCGTAAGTATATACTCCTGAGGTGGTCCCATGGTCATCAAGCCAGTATCTGATGAGTGGATCGCAGGGAAATTGAGAGCAACGCTTATTGAAGAGCAGAGTGAGATGGCAAATTTGTATACGCGTGCCAGTAGTGCCATTCCTACAGGTGCTTGATATATTATTTCTAAAGCTATTGAAATATTTGCGCTACTATAAAGTAAAAAAATATTTTTTAAACAAATCAAAACAGACATCGCACTAAAAACATAAAATAATAACAACAAGTTTCCAAAATAAAATATTTTTAGGTTTTACTTGACACCGACTTCAAGATCTTGTAGAAAGAAATCGATTAAATAGTTTTTAGTGTGAAATCGATTTGGTATTTGTTAAAAAATGTTTTTTATATAATACTTAACTTACTTACATATAAGGTACTTATAATTTTAAAATCAGGGACGAACAAAAGAATATGAAGTGAATATGGAAGAATTATATTTTTTCATGGTAGGTACCTATATGATTTATTTTATTCCGAAACATCAGATACGATATACTATATCATGATATACTATTTTTACAACCAAAATCTTATAGGAATACCTAACATAATTTGTATACTATTAGGCTGATAATATAGTTCATTCTTCATATTTTATGTATTATTATTATTCCTTTTTTCAAATGCATACATCCCAAATCTAGTGAATCCTTTCTCAGTTGATAAAGACCAACACTGACGAATCATATCAAAATATTATCATTTTTGAATGAAAATTTTGAGAACGGTCTAAGTTAAGTGGAACGTCATTCAAATGTCGAGGTAACACAGGTAAGCACTCGACAGTCTTGATAAATAATTAAGCAGAGTGTATAAAAGCTTAGATGTGTGTGTTTATCATTCAATAATGCATACTCTAAACAGGTTTAATAAGCTAGGCGGAGTGTTTTTTAGATGTTATAAAAATAAATACAATTGCATCATTACCCAAAAAAAGAAAACAATATTCATCAATATTAAAACAATATTTAAAGAGTTCTAATGTTAAGTAAAGTTTTATAAGATTGGGAACAAGGTATTAATGAATAATAAATATTACGATATGCCATTAAGGAGAATGTTCTAAAGAACAGCGAGTGTATTTTAAGTAAAGATTTTATAATAAGCGCAATAACCAGCGAAGAGATAATGATAAGACGAGGTAAAGAAGTTGTAATAACAATCAGCGAAAACTAGATTGTGCCCTACAGATGCATAAATTGGCTTTGAACGACCAAACCATATCTGTTATGCTCATCATCCAAAGCTGAATGAGAAATTATATTCTACTAAAGTGTTTTTGCAAACATTATATAATATTGTTTAACAACGAAAATAGTTAATGGCAAATAAAACAATATTCATAAAAAAATCTAACTACAATCTTTGACCTGATCCTGCCCAGCATGACACCTCAACTACCACCCTAGCTGATATTGCCTTTCTTGTGAAGAAGAAACATCATCTTTCTCCTTCAGTTCTTTACTTTTTAACCGACTTCGAAAAAAGGAGGAGGTTCTCAATTCGTCGGGATCTTTTTTTTTTTTTTTGCTTTTTTTTATGTATGTTCGCCGATTACTCCGTCATTTATGATCCGATTTACGTAATTTTTTTTTGTTCGACGCGGAATAGCTGCCATGTAGTCCCCTAAAAATTTGACATAGTTTGGCCCAGTAGTTTTCATTTTACGATCATTTTTTGTTCCCGGTTCTTGGGACCTATATTTTTTAAGAAGCGCTGCACCATTCGTATGTCCACCCATACATAGCTAGACATGAAAAAGTAACAAATAAAAAATAAAAACTTCGTTTAAAAAACCGACTTCAAAAACTAAAAAACTAAAATGTATAAAATAACTTATTTCTAAAGCTATTAAATATTAATATATATTATCTAAAACATCTTGAAGTCGGTGCAAAGCAAAACATAAAAATTACTATATTTTGAAAATTACTAAGCACCGACTTTAAGATGTTTTAGATAATATATATTAATATTTAATAGCTTTAGAAATAAGTTATTTTATACATTTTAGTTTTTTAGTTTTTGAAGTCGGTTTTTTTAAACGAAGTTTTTATTTTTTGGGATTTCGTACTTCGGGTCATTAAATAATCATCTTAGAAGGCTGTTTACATTGACTTCACATCAATTTATACGATGCCAGCATGAAGTCATCATTGGCTTCCTTCGAATTGCTGGATCAATGTACATAATAACACGCCTGTTTCTCATGGGGGTAGGCAGAGACTATAGATCCACTTGCGACGGTCCTGACAAACAACTTTCGCTTCACCTACTTTCATTAACCTCTTCATACATGCACGTTTATTTGGAATGCTTTTTACCTGACCTCTCTTTAACAATTCTGATATTTGGTCATGGTGTGTTCGTCTCAGTCTACCGGCAACAACGCTACCATTCACAATACTGTCATACACCTGTTTTGTGATTCTACTTTTATCCATTCTCTCTACATGTCCAAACCATCTTAACATTCCGTTTTCAACTCTTGTTATTATATCTTCTTTCAATCCACAACGATCCCTTATCACACTGTTGGATCAATGTAAATCAGTTTTAATACTTAGTCAACTAACATGACTTGCTTCTCATTCACCTTTTTCCGATTATTTCGATAGTATCTTTCCCTCCTTCTCTTCGTGTATAGTATGTCAGTTCCTTCTATACGCCTACACAGTGGCAAATGTTCTTTGAAAAACCATTACCACCTATTCGTCCATTTGTAAAGGTCATAAATATATGTATCATAAAACAAATATATACGTATACATAGCTGAATAGTTTCTGCAGTTCATCTATTGTCTTACTAATGGATACAGTGTGTATTTTCCAGACCCTCGATGGAATATTTGAGGTCGCTACGAAGCTGAGGCTTAACTGCCAATAAATCGCATTAATACAACCCAGCAATACTATTTGCACGGAATGTGGGGAATTGTGTTTGAGGTGCCGATTATATTCTGTACACGTCTTTATCCTTTGTTGTTATATAAGCTAGAAATGTTCCTTTGTAACCGCTTCGAGAATTGATACGAAAATTAGGTATATGATTATTCTATTCCTTTACCTAAATAACAATCTTGCGAAATGTACAGGGATACAATACAAGGCTAATGGAGCTATGAGCATTTCACAAATCATGTTCTGAACAATATTCTTTGATTACGGCTAGTGTGATTTCAGCATTGGTATATATATTTAGCATTTTGTTAATATATTTATTATTAGGGTGGCGCCGAAAACCGACAAATTGTTTTTGAGTCTCGAGTGAAAAAATGATATTTTTTGATGTTTTAAGAACTCCCTCCAAAGGAGAGCTTAAAAAATTAAGAATTTGCACCAAATTTTTTAAGATTTCAAAAATCGCCAAAAAACATTATTTTTTTCGTTACGGTATAATTTTATAGACCAAAAAATAATAAGTTCCTGAAAGGTTCATTGAAGATTTCGATTCTGAATTGAGGTTATCTAACTGTAAATTGTGAAACGTGTCCTAGAACTAATTCAACAGAACTATACCCAAATATTTGTATATATATGTTATTATAATTCCATAGAAACTTTCGTCTAAGTCAGTTGTGTATCGAACGAGTGTGATCGAAAATCGCTTAAAAATATTGAATGCTACGCCGTTTTACCGATTCAGGTACGAGGATATTTATTTCGGAAATAAAGTCGCTGACTTATCAATATATCTAACGAAACGTTGGCGTCGAAGCCGTGCTTGAGAATTCAGCAAGAATCGAATTCCTACTGTATAACAAGTACAACATTTTTATTATTTTATATCGAATATTTTCTGTTATTTTTTAGGCAAACACTTAATTTTGCTTGGAACTATCTTGGTATTAATTATTAAAATATGTACCTTGTTAGTTTTATTTAATATATCGATACGCATATCTTAGGCTGATTTCCATAGCACTTACTAAATGTCAAGGATTCCTCACTGTGTTTTCTATCACTAATAGCATAAGGAGAAACTGCCTAAGCGGTAGGTACAATATATCCTCTCAATATTACAAATGACGTTATTTAAAAGAGACGCGGCTGTGTTAGCCACTAAGCTACCTCGAATTTGTTCAGAGAGAGATTATTTAAAACCACTAATAAAAAAACGTGACACTAAAAAAAAATTCGTTTAAAAAAACCGACTTCAAAAACTAAAAAGTATAGAATAACTTATTTCTAAAGCTATTTTTATTAATTATAATATCTTAATTTTAAAATGTGTAATGTAATATTCCTAATTAAAACTACTGGGCCAAAGTATATAAAATTTTTAGGGGACCAAATGACAACTATTCCGCATCAAACTAAAGCAGAATCACGTAAATCGGATCATAAATCTCAGAGTAATCGGTGTACATACATACAAAAAAACATACCGATCAAGTTGAGAACATCCTCCTTATGGAAGTCGGTTAAAAAATAACATGTAATGTCAACTAACACTTCCACAAAAGGGGATAATTTCAAAGATACAGCAAGGAAAGATTATTTATTAATAAAATCTGTTATTGATTATATAACATATTTTATTCTTAGTTACCATTATTGAATATGTACATTATTGGTATCATTATTTAATCTAATTACCGAAATAGGGCTAGCGTTGTGGGTAAGAGTGAAAGAGGAGGAGCCTCCTGCCTTACCGCTTCCGTAACGCGTTACGTAACGAAGCGGTTTACCGTACCAAAAGATTTATCAATTCATAAATTTTTCGAAAAATAAAGCCGAGAAAATGGAAGCGTCAATTTCAAATAAAGGGTAATATGACGGCTAGACGCAGGAATAAGTACCTATGTTCGCGTAGAAATCCTGTTATCTTGGACTCAGCGCATCTCAGACAATAAGTTTCCGCTTGTAAATCGCCGCATTCGCATTCCAACGACGTGACAGTCTCGTAGATGATATCGCTATATTAGATTCCTCAGAGAAATCCCATATGATGCCTAACAAAGATACTCTTGTGCTATATGTAAATGAAGTAATTTTTCGAAGTAAAGTTGTTTCGATTTCTTTTTAGTTATTATTAAACTAACGTACTATGGTTTAAGTTGTGTTTTTCTCTTACGTTTTATTTTGTACCTTTATTTTGGTTTATGTCGACTTTATAATATTTCAAATCTTTGAAGTCTGCAAGTAAATTTAAGATAAAATTGATTGTATCTGTAAATTCTTTGTTACAATCTGTTAAGCCAAATCAGAGCCCATTGAAACAAATTTTCACATATACCTCATATATAAAAAAATATATTTTAATTCACTTTTTTTATTTAGCCTTTTGATTTTCTTTTCTAAAAAAATATCACTACCAGCTACTCTATGTACTGGTGTACAATAATACAGGGTTTTTTCAAAATCAGCCGATTTAATAGCTGACTAGGATAATTGATTTTTCAAAAATCTAATGATACCATTTTAATTTTCATCAAATCGTCCTCGAGACTCCTTTTAGTATTGTGTTTAGGATTTGGCTTTGAAGCCAAACTCGAAAAGTTCACCCTATTTACTTCAGTTTTATATTTTATTGACAGGTATGCAATATATATATAATATAGCTGACGGCTGAAGAAAATTTTTAATTGCACGAAAAGAAAAATTCATGGAACATAAAGCATCACGACGGCTTTCAACTGCGTGCCATTGGTTTAAATTGTTATCCACATTAATATTAATAACGCTGATATAAGTGTTTTAGTTTGTTATCATGTCTGGATTTTAATCAATATCATACAAATTTTCTTTTAAGGCTGAAGATGAAAATAGGATATTTGTTATTCTTAAAAAGCAGTATAGATATCAGTCCATTGATGATTTATTACTGGATTCGCGCTTAACCTCTTTAGCGGTGAAAATTTATATGTAAAATTAAAATTGGGGAGATAAAATCTCACCGTCTCCGATGGCTCGGTCATGTAGAGCGGGTGGAGGAGGATCGGGGAGTGAAGAAAGCATACTTGGGGCGACCAATCGGTCGGCACCCTGTTGGTCGTCCCAAGTATCGCTGGAAGGATAGAGTGGAAGCTGACCTGACCGCACTACAAGCCCACAATTGGCAAGACACTGCGCATGACAGAGGGAAGTGGCGTGCTCTCATTTTGGAGGCCAAGATTCATTTTGGGTCACTGAGCCAACGGAGTTAGTTAGTTAGTGAAAATGAAATGTGCAATATGTTAGTAGCAAACGGAAGATATTTAGCTGTTAACAAACGCTAAGACAATGTTCGCAGCATTTCTTACATTCTCATAACTTCTAAACAAAAGCCATCGAATCGATATAGGATATGGAAGACTTGTATTGTAGTTTAACAACTTATCGGACAACTTATTGAAAAAGTTTATCGATTACCCGCGGGGATAACGGTGAGCTATCAAATATTGTATGATAGTACTGTAACTAGTAGTAACATAAAATTAGGAGTATATAGCGGAACGTTGAAGAGAGCAATAAACGATGGACAGATGCATTAGAAATACAATAACAAGGATTGGATGATCTTAAGCAAAGATTACATTTCTGAAAAGAAATGTATAGAAGCCTTTGGGTGAAGACGTAAATAAACGCTGAATATCAGCCAATGAGAAAGTGACCTTCAAGGTAATTAGAGTTAACGCTTTGGTTAAATTTTAAATTAAAAATTTTGAGCACAATCAGTGTATCGTAACTGGAAGGACACAAAGAGAACTCACCGGATCTCCTTCAAATGGTTTGACATAGTTTTTCTATATTATTATATCTTCTGGCCACTATTATTGTCTGATAAATATTTAGAATATTTGTAGCACTACACAATTTTACATAAAGTATTTTGTAATATTAATTTCACTTAATTTCGAGTTAGGCGCAGAGCACAATTGGACTACCTCCTATCTTCCCTCGATTTCTTCTCACCAGCGAGCAAGGTATATTTTGGCTCAAACATAGGGAATTTTATAAGAAGGAAAGGGATGGACAATTACACGTTATGCACTCAAGCTTACGTTATTTTAATTAAATAATGAGGCGAAGGTTTATTCATTATAATACCACAATTGCACATATCGAATGTATTGATTGTCGATTTTACCTTTAATATTAATTTAGTTTGTAAATAATATATGTAAATGGCGTAAACAACTAGTATAGTTTATTGTAAAATGTTTTAATGTAATAATTGTCTCTTAAGATATTTTTATACAATTTCTCATCACGATATATCAGAACAAGCTCATTATAATTTGGCTTAAGTTATAATGTTTCGGTAAATAGAAGATAATAATTATACCTGTAGTAATTAGCTAATCAAAGTAGAATATTTAACAACTGCTTTATTTAAACTATATCTTGCAAGAACTTTGGAAAAGATTTTTGCAGTGAATTTAGTATTTATACTCAAAAACTGCTGCTTTTGAAGTATGATTACTTACAAGAGATTTTAGCGACACGTGCACATTTCTATGCTCGCTTTTTACCTGCAATAATGTTATAGTTATTGCGAGCGTCTAAATGAGTCTTCTTATCTATAGCGTTAAAAGTAAATCCCTTATCGAATAGTCGCATTAGTGTATACATATATTATTTGTCAATAATAACTGTAACAGTTGATTTACAATGAATGGTCATTGACGATGAAGGAAAACATGATGAAACTTGCACATTGAGGGCTACCATATAGTGCAACCCGACAATCCACCATAGGCAAGAGAAACATAGTCTATATGTACTATAGTAACGAAGAAAAATTATATTTAACAATAATATTTTGAACGTCAAATTCCACTCAAAACTTTCCCTAAAAACCGACTAAACGTAAACACCATGAATTTCGCTGTACATACTATGTGAAGGACGTATCGAAGAGTAAAATTCCTGTTTTGAAGCAAAATATTTCAGCGTGTGCACTCTAAAATGACTGGTATTGGCGGAGTACGAGCCGTTGCTTTTACCAGAATGTTAAAAGCTCGCTGGAAAGCCACTCGCTTGATGTTCATTTTATATCACATTTCCAGTTCCGTCTCGTCGGCTAATGTTTGTTTATCGTAATGTGTGCTGTTAAGAGACGACACATTTTAAGGCTGTCAATATAGTACACACAATAAAAGCTATAATATTGTTACGAGTGCGAGACTCGAATTAAAAATGCCATTGGAATTATTATAGCGTTTATTAGAACTATACAAACACGTATAACACAGGCACAAATATAACTGAACACAAGTCCAAACGTAATGCAGAACTTCGTAATTCAATAAAACGCGCGAAGTCACTAAAGGATTCCCGATTTCTTGATCCCGATCTCTCAATTGGGGCATTGCTTTATACTGCACAGATGCAATATGTCTAACCGGCCACGTGGACCGAATTTCCTAGAATCAGTTTGTACTTTAAATCTGAGACACCTGGCAGTGATCACAATATAACAATAGGCCGTAAAAGACTACAATACACAATGGACTGTTTTTTATCACAAATTTTAAACACAAAGTAAAAAAAGAAGTTCAAATGCCGAAAGGTAATAAAATATGTTTCTACATGTATGCAAGTGTGAATTTGTCTTTGTCGGCATCTAGGTCGTGACAATATCATAAAATTTTAAACATGCCGTGTCTGAACATAGAAGCTATAAAAAAAACCACTGGAATATTCTATATAAATGATGGAGAACACCATCCTAGTAAATGAAATGAAATATTTATTCTTGCATAAATGTAGTTTTATACAGATGTTATTCCTAGAAATACATGGTTCAGTACATTTTACCAGTTTCACTGGTCTGCAAAAAAGCAGGATCTTAATACTAATCATTTAATTGATTTGTTATTTATTTTATTAAAAACCTTTTATCCAATTGAGTCGTGTATTTATTATATTTATTAGTAGTACATACCACATAAAGAAAGTTCAAATTTATTAAGATCAATTTTTGAGCTACTTTCTACTGTTCCCTATAGTTGCAAATAAAAAATGTATTCTAGAAAATCATTTCGCACAAACTAACCCTGGAGCTGATAATCTATCTCAATTAATAAGGATTTTCGTAGAAGTACTTTTACGTCCACGAAACGATGTCGGGCAGTGATAGTACACATATTTTTTGGTGATAAATGACATGCCTACGACTCATAATATCATTGTTACTGTACCTAAAGGTATTATCGCAAGGGTTACTTTAAACAAAGGCCTTTGACTACGTGCCTCAGATCTATAGGGATAATCTACTACGCCTCAGTAAATTCTAACTCAAGTTGCTGTCTCATTGTGGTTTTCGATAATCAAACGTTTTTACAATTTCATATTCAATATTAGATATTTTTGTTGCTAATAAAATAAATATGGATGGATTGTGTGAAGGACGATACGATGATTTGTGGTGTAACAGAAGATGTATGTCAGAATAGAGGAGTGTGGAAGGAGAAAACATATTGTGCCGACCCCAATCATTTGGGATATGGTCAAAGAAAAGAGAAAAGAGAGAGATTAGACATCTTTGTTCTCATAGGATCTATAGTCAGAATACGTAACTGTACTGTGACGACCAGCGGTTTTGCTGACCGGGATCTATTCTCCAAATGAGAGAATGTTTAAGGTTACAACTTTATATTATCTTTCAAATCACTTTTACAGGAAATATATTCTATTGTTTTGGGAAGCGTTTCTCGTTTTTAAATTTAAATAAATTATATTAAATATATTATAAAAACACAACAGACAGGCTGACGGCCCCACTGCGGTGGAAAGTGGTTACTAGCCCGTATAGCCATTAGCAATACCAGAGATGTAATATTAATATTATATTATTATTAAAGACTAAGGAGGTTATCACTCTCACTCGCATTTTATTATATTATGGTTATTCGATTCCCGAAAAATCTGTAAAAAAATAAGATCATCTTATGAAATACTTGATTTTCGATAAGAGCATTATTTCTTTAAGTCCAACATCCAAGCATTTAAAAGCTGTCTAGTATTACTGTTCTAATATCCTTTGAAATCAATTTCATATAAAAAAATTGAAACGTTTCATATTCCAAGAATGAATAGAACAAGCGAAGGTAAATCGATTTCATATTCAAAAGAGAACGGTGCTCTTTACGCAAACTGAAAAGGTATGTAAACAAATGTTTCGCCTTGTTTTCTTTGGATTATTCACATTGACAGGCCTTTTGAAGTCTTACACGTATAACCACTCTTGAAATATTATATTTCCTGCATAAATATTTGTAAGAAAACTACTTGTTCTCGCGACCTCAATCACGCTGTTAGTTATAACAAAAAATATATTTTAACAGTAAGTAAACGCGATTTTCTTTTTTTTTCCTTTTACACATAAATTTACATTTTTGAAATATTTTGGTAGGTATGTTCCTAAAACATGATTAACATTAAGCCGCGTACTCATCTGCAAGCCGTATCTGTAACCGAGCCGATAAAGTAACTTACTCTAATAGGACTTCGCTCGTTCGCCGCATTTGTCCGCGCACTCATCAGCAGCTGTAACAGTAACCGCATAGTGCTCTAGTGTGCACGCGTGAAACCATCTTCAGTAGTGATGACGAATCGCCTTTAGCCGCGTGCTCATTACCGAGCTGTAACCGTAAATGCATAGTGCTCTAGTGTGCACGCGTGAAACCATCTTCAGTAGTGATGATGAATCGCCTTTAGCCGCGTGCTCATTACCGAGCTGTAACCGTAAATGCATAGTGCTCTAGTGTGCACGCGTGAAACCATCTTCAGTAGTGATGACGAATCGCCTTTAGCCGCGTGCTCATTACCGAGCTGTAACCGTAAATGCATAGTGCTCTAGTGTGCACGCGTGAAACCATCTTCAGTAGTGATGACGAATCGCCTTTAGCCGCGTGCTCATTACCGAGCTGTAACCGTAAATGCATAGTGCTCTAGTGTGCACGCGTGAAACCATCTTCAGTAGTGATGACGAATCGCCTTTAGCCGCGTGCTCATTACCGAGCTGTAACCGTAAATGCATAGTGCTCTAGTGTGCACGCGTGAAACCATCTTCAGTAGTGATGACGAATCGCCTTTAGCCGCGTGCTCATTACCGAGCTGTAACCGTAAATGCATAGTGCTCTAGTGTGCACGCGTGAAACTATCTTCAGTCGCGACGACAAATCGCCTTTAGCTGCATACTCATTAGCGAGCTGTAACAATAAACGCATAGTGCTCTAGTGTGCATGCGGAAAATGTCTTCACTCGTGACGTCTAACTTACAACAACAACGAACACGAATTTTGCGCTGACTACCACGGCCTTTGATTCGCGGCAAAACCGATAATATAATCGTCGGCTCTCGCGAGCCTTGTATAGACTATGATTTTTAATTATAGTAACGTGTAACGGTTATAATTACAAAAGTGAATACGTGGTTATTGCCAGCTCGTTGCGTGCCGCTCACCTACAGCTCGCGAGTCACGTACATACTTTGGTACCCTTGGTTACAGTAACTGCAATAGTTACGATTACAGCTTGCAAGTGAGTACGCGGCTTTATACATCAACGAGTAATTTTAAAGTATTTTTTCTACCCTCACCTTACTTAATATTATTCAATTTCCTTTATAGTTACTCTTTATTAGTACTTTTCAAACCATGTCGGTAGTGGTATAGTCTACTCATATAACAACCAATGTAGAAATTTTCCATCATTTGTGTTGAGCTTATATCAAATTTAAAGCCAGTATTAAGGCAAATGGAAATTTATAAATATGTGCGTAGGAACCGGTTATTATCAAATTACACTTGTTTAATAGTTAAGAAGTTTGTTGAATGACAATTCTGTAGTGGTACTTATGTGCCCTAATAGATATGAGCGATAATGAAGCTAAACTAATAATTTTAGTAAATAAGTTATATCAAAACGTCTGTTTCGCCGATATCGATGGTCATACATCACTCTGTCGTCAACAGGCCGCAAGATTGATGACTGACATGCTAATTAGACTTCATTACTGTTCCTTATTATACTTTAACAAAGTTTACTGCGAAATCGGAAACTGAACAGAGAATTTCAAGGAATAATTAATTTTATGTTGGGTTTGATAATTATTAATATATGCAAGAATCGAAGTGAAACTTGTATATAGACGGCGGGTATTAGAATTTTTTTCAGTCTTGAAAAAGCGTTACGGTCGTGGTAAAAGGCGACATAATTTTAGAGTAGACGTGGTGAGAGGCGGCAAAATGTTAGAGTAGAATATCGATGTTTTTATTGGTTCCGGATTCAGTTTTTTGTTTGATAAAATATGTTGAAATAAAAAATGCAGTAAACCTGCGAACAATCGAAATGTGTGCTGGGACACATAGTAGAAGTGAAACTTCAACGGACAAGTGACCACATGACTGGTAAAAGTGGAATAACAAAATCGTCCGCTGGTATGTCAGCTGGTAAAGTCGTTCCCAGTATGCTAATATTCCACTAAACCTTCCTGCATCCCATGTGCCCGCAATTGTGGTGGGAAGAGCATAGGACTTAGACCGTTACGCCCATTCTGATCCGCGCATCAAGGCCTGAGAGTGCCCCGGGAAGCAGAGCAAACTCACATCGTCAACAAACGTTAGTTTAACCGCATCCCCAGATGCCTGTGGACGCCTGTAGCGGGATCACGAGAGGAGGTTTTACGCATACCCGTGCGTCGCATGCCCACCTCTCTCCCTTTCTCGTTCAGCGGCCTTCTTGAGTGCCATTGCTGCCTCACAGAAGCTTGCCGCAGCCTACCAATGGTCGTCGCTGTGTAGCATGGCTTCAACCAAACTAGATCAACCCCCACTTTAAGTATATTATAGGTATTAGGTACAAATATGTTATTCGAAAGTGTAATATATGAGAATAAGTATGTATTTTAATTTTAGATGTTACATAATTGTTACAAAGGTACCTATTGTCCCCGCGTTTCTTTGTTTTCCGAATATCCGCAGTTCCAAAATAAAATTATTCAGCCGTGAATTACGGAGATACCATCGACATAAACGAAAGTCCAAATAAAATTACCCATTATTTACATTATAAGCTTAATTAAACATGCTGATTTCCCCCGTAAATGCCAACCTAGTTTATTTGATTACACACCGCCGGGTTCTTATATTAAAATTTAATCATTTCTCTCAAATTAAAGCCTCGTACGCCTTCCTTGTTAACGTTAATAAGGTGCGTGTTGTTAGCATAAGTTCTGACGTGCTTTGTATTAGCGACTTCTGAATGATATGAGAGCAATTAGGCCAAAGGGACAACGATATGATGATGTGTTTTAGACTTCTATTTGATCATTAACGATGATGCAGTGTGGAAAGAGACTTGGTGTAGGATTGCAGTGTATTTGCCTGATGAGAACGGTTTGTCAACAGCGACTGTGGGTCTCGGTGTATATAATATTTTAAAACTCTGTGTAACTATTTACAATGAAACTACAACAAATTACCTAGAACATCAACATCGACATTTGTAAACAGCATTTGTGCTACCAATATGCGGCCACTCTCTGAAGGGAACGGAACACTAATGCCGGAACACAACTGTTGGCCGCCCTACGACCACGGCTGGGCTATAGGCCGCGGCTGCCGTGGGATCACCGAACACTCGCCCGCACGACTGCTAGTGCGACGGACGATAATCAATTGTATATACCATAACTACGAATACACCAGCATCTATCTATACATCTATCTTTTGTATACAGTCCACAATAATTTAACCACCTCATTAGTGTGTCTGCTAGACAGATATACTCTTCTACACAGCTCAAGGTGGTTATGGCGGTATACTCAGTCGGGAAAAATACCCTACCACCCGACTGTGGATTTTATCGCCTCTTACGATAGGTCGCCCGGCCGCAAGAAATTATATTCTTTCTCCGTTTCTGCATGGATAAAAAGAATGGGAGTTAAATAACTTACTATTAACTTTTCGATAATCGAAAGTATATAATTGTTCAATAAGGAAACCTGGAAATAAATCTGGATATGGCTTTAACACGATTCAATAATACATTTACTTCGGAAAAATCTAAATATGGAACCTACACGCATTATTCTAAATGTAAGATAAAAATGAGTTATTGTTTATTTTATTTGTTTGAACTGAATGGTACTGTTACTAATAGCTTTTTCGAGAGCGGCACTTATTGCCAACGGTCGACATTATGGTGAATGATAGCAATTATTTAGCACTTACCGGCGATCCTTTGTCTGACACTAATTACAACATGTTAATGTATATTGGATTAGTTTTTTATCGGTGTTAATTACACGTTGTTGTTATTGATAATGTTATAGTAGAAAAATTCACGCGTCCTGTCGTAAAATAATTTATTTGTCCTTCATTTATCCTTCATTGCAATATAAATAAATATAAGAGATAATAATGAGTTTATGTAGAGTGTGAGTGTAATTTTGTATGGATATATTAATAAATACATACACAAGATATAAACCCTTATCAATGAATCCACGAATTCATTTATTGAAGTGATAACTTCTTATGGGAGGGTAAACCACTTCGTTACGTAACGCGTTATGACGCCAGTCTGTCTAGCTTCCCTTTCTCTCACGCATACACCAGCGGTAGGCAGACTCCTCCTCTCTCACTCTAACCCAAAGCGCTAGCCGTATTTTGGTAATTAGATTAAATAATGATACTAAAAATGTACATATTCAAGAATTGTAACTTTGGGCCGCTTGCATAACGATCGCCTTTAAATAAAATTTGTTATGATTAACTAATTGTATTAAATCGCCTAAATACGTTTTACACAAAATGTATTGACAGTTATTTGAACATATTTAGCGACAATTTTGCGTTGTGCAAGATGCTAATCGTATTTAAGGGTGTTAAATGCGTTTAGTATTTCTTAAATACATTTAAAGAACGTTATAAGCGGCCCTAAGAATAAAATATATTTTATAATCAATAAATGATTTTATTAATATCCTTTTCTTACATTATCATATTAATATACATAAAATTTAAGTAATAAGTTTAGCTTTTCTCAAGCTAAAGAATTTCAATATTAAATAGTTCAACTTAGATTAGTTTAAGTTATCACTTCTATCGGATGTCCCGAGACGCACACGGTTTTTTTTAACCAATATGGAACTTGACTGTTCTAGTCAAATGGTATCATTTAGCACACAATATAAGAATGATCTTTGAATAATTCTTCTTTTATGAGTTATATTAATAAGTCCCTTTGAATGACCTCTCTTTACCTGCCCTACAGTTATTCACCATCCACCGAGTCTGACAATAGAAATTCACATGATTCAGTAATTAATTCACAAATCACTTACACAAATTTGGCTGTACGGCTTACCTACACGGTCGCCCGTTTCGCCATCTTGTTTTTGTTCCTTTGTTAGCAAATTTTTAGAACTAAACAAGTTTCTCGTCGCGCTCCCTCACCCCCGCTATTCTTTGCGTTCAGAAATATATTAACATTTTCGCATTTCGCGACACGTCCGAAACTTAAAAGGTGCGGGTTTGAATGCTGACCCGAAAGCATGCCCAACTTAGGCAGTTAGCATTACCACGTGCTAATGGTGAAGAATAACATCGTGAGTAAACCTGCACATCAAGCTAACCGATGTGTCAAACGCCAATTCACCTTGGATAAGTGTGGCGGGCATTCTGTCTGTTTCCCTATAAAAAATGGAAGTCTTAAGCCCAGTGGAACATTTATGGGCTGTTCTGTTAAAGTAGTAAAAGAAATTATTAGATTTAGGAGAGTGCCTATTCTCGTAAGTATAGTTGCGGAATGAAAATGTTTGGCGCCTTAAAGTCGACTTTTGCTTGCCCTAGTGCAAGAAACGATACTGCCAACATTTTAATAAATGATTCGTTTATAAAATATAGAAAGGTGAAAATAGATAATTGTAATGTTGACAATAACAGACACTGAGATTAACAATAAGAAACAAAGAGGATATAATTACTACGCTTAACATAAATATTAAAACCAATAAAAATCTTCTTAGAAAAAAAATAAAAACTTCGTTTAAAAAGACCGACTTCAAAAACTAAAAAACTAAAATGTATAAAATAACTTATTTCTAAAGCTATTATTATTAATACATATTATCTAAAACATCTTAAAGTCGGTGCTTAGTAATTTTCAAAATATAGTAATTTTTATGTTTTACTTTGCACCGACTTCAAGATGTTTTAGATAATATATATTAATAATAATAGCTGTAGAAATAAGTTATTTTATACATTTTAGTTTTTTAGTTTTTGACGTCGGTTTTTTTAAACGAAGTTTTTATTTTTATTTGTTACTTTTAGTGTCTAGCTATGTATGGGTGGACCTACGAATGGTGCCGCGCTTCTTAAAAAATATAGGTCCCAAGAACCGGGAACAAAAAATGTTCGTAAAATGAAATGAAAACTACGGGGCCAAACTATGTAAAATTTTTAGGTGACCACATGGCAGCTATTCCGCGTCTAACAAAAAAAGAATCACGTAAATCGAATCATAAATCTCAGAGTAATCGGTGTACATATGGAACGGAATAATTAAAATGGAAATAATTGTCACAAATTACTTCCATGAAAAATGTTCATAAAATAAAAACTACTGGGCCAAACTATGTAAAATTTTTAGGAGACCAATTGGAAGCTATTTCGCGTCAAACAAAAAAAGAATCACGTAAATCGGATCATAAATAGTAATAATCAAAAAAAGATCCCGACGAATTGAGAACCTCCTCCTTTTTTCGAAGTCGGTTAAAAAATAGAAAATAACTAACATAACAAATAACTTTGATCGAAATAATTTCAAACTTTATTTTCAAATAATTAAACATTATTAGAACAGTCTGTTCTGTGACTTACTTTGAAAAGGTAACATGTGCTCGCGGAACATTAAATGAATCAATTTGAAAACTGGCGTACTTTTTCATACCACCACTGTACAACAAGCGTAAAACTTAAATTCGTGTCGAGAGCAGTGCCATAACTTTGTGCAACTATATTTACTGGACTACCCGAATTGAGTTCTATGAAGCAATGACGAAAATACACAACATTTTATTTAAATAAATAACCAATACAAAATCAAAGTAAGAGGGATTTGTAACAAGTGGTATTATTTAAATGGATGATCTGAAAATGAACCCGAAAATTTTTTCTCACATTTTGTCAGCAGTCGGTTTTTTAAGCTATAGCTGAATGCAACACAAAGGCGTGTCAACCTACCCACGTGCACTAAAAAACCATAATAATACTGGATGCGGCAACACATATAGAAAAATCCCAGTAATTTTATTTAATTGCTGCTAAGAAGTGTGATTAACAATTGCCTGGTTATAAATTGGATACTTTAGTTTCAATGATTTGCTGGAATAAGAAAATAGATGAGAACGTTCATACCAATGCCAAGCATAGTGAGGTGCATACGCACTTCATCGGCATAGGAATGACATGAAACATATTTTTTGGTCCTTGCCTAGTATAGGGTAGGTAGATTATCGGTCCATAAATTTTTCTGTCTACCCTCTTTCTGTGTGAAGCGACGGCCAATGCACAGTAGGGTAGAAGCAGCCAGTTTTGGTCACTTCTGTCGTGTTTAACAAGACAACAACGCATCGTGCGCTCATTATTTTTTGAATAACTTTAATTATACTTATTGTGATTACTGGCCTTGCCAAGAACTGACTATATGTGCTTAGACTTTGTCAAAAGTGTTAGCTCTAAGGTGGAGTCTAGTGCCGTGTGCTGTTCCTGTGTGTAACCTGAACCGAGCCAGGAGAGAGCCGATCTCAAGGTTGCTGGAGCTTCTACTTTACTAGTGCAAGGATCTAAGTCATATCTCTCTTATACAGTCCATTACAAACTGAACCAGAATTTCATCTGTGTGCTACAGCATCCCACACATATAAAACACAATCTGAGAAATCGGGGAGATTAACGCATGTCATAGAACCGCTAATATACAATAAACTACCGAATAGGAGAATGGAGTCACCATTCGTCGGCTCATGTGGCTCGGTCATGTGGACTTTGTCTTATAATATGACGTAATTTTAATTTTATTTATGACCATATATGTAATTTAGAAATTGACGTGCAACTTTGTTATGAATAAAAGATTTCTGATTTCTAATTTTTAATGTGAAGTGTCGACTGGTGCTAGGCTCATTATAATTCTAGCATTAAATAAGGGTTACACCTGGAATATCTGCTTAGGAATTTTCCTCTCCATTTTGTACAAGCTCCAGTGTTACTGTGCGACTATTACTACGCATGTAATTTCTTATGAAGTATTGTTTCAATATAAGCCCCTTTATGCGCGACGTTGTATTTATATACGTACTTACATAAATATGTTAAGATAATGAACAACAAATTGTTTCTGTAACTTTAGTAATAGTGGCATACATAGTGGTAAACTTTAGTGGCATATGGAGTCAACGATCATCGTACCGATAGTGGTGTCCGTTAACGGTTTAGTAGCGAAGAGCCTCGACGGACATCTAGAGAGGCTCTCGCTTGGTAAATAAGTGAAGGGCCAGATACAGAAGGCGGTTCTCCTGAACACGGCGCGCATTGTGAGGAAGTTCCTGTGTCTGAAGTCTTTACCACCGATAGCTGGGACCCTAGGCCCCGCTGCCGACGGACGTCATCTTTTTATATTTTTTTAATGTGTGTTTATTTTTTAAACATAATTGGGCTTACTTATAATCGTTTGTTAAATTTTAAGAAACTGCTCAGCAACTGATTAGTGAAAATCGTACCCATAAACTCCTCTTAAGGATAAGAGGTAGTAAAGTAACGGCAAAAGGCATTAAATTGGTGGCGCTACCGTAGCTAAAGTGCTAATTTTTAAAGGAAATGCTAAAAGTTTTATAAAACCAACCAATATACAATCACTAGGGTGCTACAAATGCGCTCCTGCTCTCTTAAGGAAAACTAGAACCTGGTCACTAATGCCGGAACACAAATCAAGTTTGTTATTGTTATTAGTAATAATATTTTTACAGATTGTTTTTGTATAGACAATATGTTACACATACATAACTTCACGCCAGGTCCCTTGCGGGGTAGGCACGAACAACAGAGCGCCATACAGGCTTATTCTTACACACCCCACTTGCTTCTTTGACATTCATAGCTCTTGTCATGCACGCTCGTCTGTTCTTAAGGATCCTGACATCACTTTCTGCTAATACACGATCAATTTGATCATGGAAGGTGTGTCGTGGCCTTCCGCGACTTCTGCATCCATCCACTTTTGTATTGTATATCTGTTTAATCATTCTTTCATCATACATTCTTTCCACATGCCCGAACCACCGGAGCATTCCTTTCCTTAACTTCACCCCGACACTCTCTTTCAGACCAACTCTCTTTCTTACTTCGGTATTACGAACGCGATCCGCGAGTGTCACTCCGCAGATTTTGCGCAGTGCTCGCATCTCGACTGCGTTTACTCTACTTTCATGCTCTCTGTTCCATACCCAACTCTCGCTTCCATACGTGAGCGTAGGTACCAGCACCGCGTTGTGTATGGCAAGCTGGGCCTTCTGGCTGAGGTTCTTAGCGCCTAGAAGTTTACCTAACGCTCCATTCACACTATTCCCCAAATTTACTCTTCTTTCTATGTCAGCGGTGTACCTTCCATCCCTGCTAAAAGCACATCCAAGATATACAAACTCATTCACTTGTTCCAGCATAACATCATCGACCATTATCCTTGCATTCGTTCTGGTTTCTTCTCTTTCAAACACCATAACCTTTGTTTTCTTGGCATTCAAATGTAAGCCTCTCGCCTGACAGTCATCTTTCATCATTGTGACTAGTGTTTGCAGTTCTGATGGCGATTCGGCTAAAAGCACGGCATCATCCGCATAAAGCAAAGTGCTAACAACTAGATCACCCATCCGCACCCCAACATCCATCAATCTTAATCTCTGGAGACAGTTGTCCAGATATAGGATGAACAGCAAAGCCGACAGCATGCAGCCCTGCCGGACGCCAATATTGACGTCAAACCAGGGCGACAGGCTGCCGTCCACCCGCACGCATGCCATACAGTCCTCGTAAGTGGACTGCACAGTACGCAGCAATTGGCCATTGATCCCATATCCGGGCAATATGTCCCAGAGGTCCTTCCGCACAACCCTGTCAAATGCTTTCTCTAGATCCACAAAACCGCAGAAAACCTTCCGGCCCATAGCCAGCTGCTTCTCCACGATATTGCGGAGCGAGAAAACTTGATCCATACATCCCCTTCCATTTCTGAAGCCCCCTTGTGCATCCCACAGTAATCCATCGGATACCACTCTCATTCTCACTTCATTCACACTTTCAATAATCTTCGCATACACTTTAGATGCTGTGCTGATCAAACTGATGGCCCTGTAGCTGGCGCACTCCATACGTGACCCCTTGCCTTTATACAAGGGCACGATGACAGCGCGCCTCCAGTCCTAGGGAACTTTTCCCGTCCTCCAGCACAAGTTGCATAAGGACAGGAAAGCGTCCCGGACGCAGGTTCCACCATATTTGATCATCTCAGCAGACACACTATCGATTCCTGCTGCCTTTCCATTTTTCAGACTTCTTATCGACCATTCGATCTCTTCCAAAGTGATCTCGGATGCTGACTCCTCGAAGTCGCTCACAGACTCAGTCGTGGTGCCAGCATCCGAGATATTATCATACATTTCTCTAAAATATTCACTCCATCGCGCTAAAACCTCTTGTGGGTTAGCAAGAATGTCCCCCTGCTTTAGATTTTATTCTTTCCATTCTGGAAGCTAACGAACAACCGACCAACGGAGACTTCTTAACCTCTCTCCAAAAGAGTTTGGTATTCGCCTCGAAGTTCTCCGTCAGCTTCTCTTCTTCTTTCAATTTTATTCTTTCACGCTTCTCTTTTACTAAAGTTTTGGTTTCATTCTTGCAGAGGCGATAAATTTCTTTCTTCATCTAATATGTTAAATTATTTAAAAAAACAAAGATCCCGACGAATTGAGAACTTCCTCCTTTTTTCAAAGTCGGTTAATAATACTATATCATTTAATTTATCAGATCTGCTTAAGTATTACTAATAAACATCTATCTAATTCATTGTCAAAGTTGTTTATAACGATGCCCAAAGGATTTTGCCGATACGATACCGATATTGTTTAAATTTATCGTCAAATTTATAAATGGACGAGAGCTGTTTACTTTAACTACAAATAATAATATTATTATAGTAATAATCGGCAGCCAAACACTCATTTTGTATCCTCAAATTAAGTAAGTTACGCTTGTGTTATGGGTAATATACAACGGACTACTCTGGGTTATATCTCAGACTCCCACACCAAATGTATAACGGGAAACTCGATTCCGAAACTGTCCATGCCAGGAATTGAACCCGGAGTAGTAATGTAGAACAGCAAAGGTTTAGCCCGCTCAACCATAGAAGTTGTCAATTAAAAGGTTCTTAAAATCTATATATAGTATTACGAGTTGCAGGACTCGAATTAAAATGTCGTTGGAATTATTATAGAATTTATTCGAACCATACAAACACATATAAAACAGGCACAAATATAAATAAATAATAAATAACATTTATTGAACTGAAAAATGTTACATAGGTATGCATATATTCATAGTTACGCTATCTATCAATCAATAACGTAATTATTAACGATTAATAAAGGGGGGCATAAGGGATAACGTTATAGGTACTGTGGCAGAATCAGTCTTATTTAAAACGTTAAAGAGACACCGTATTCGAATACCCACATTAGTGTATATATGTCAATGTCAATACGTTATCTGTTATATTTAACATCTATAACAATTAAAAATACTATTGAATCACAAATAACGCATGCACTTCGTGAAACGGATAACGTCAACTTCTATATGCTGCGTTCGCACCCAGAAGGCCATATTCTGTTTTTTTTTATTTTTTATTGCAGGAGTTCAGCAGACAGTCAGACGGCCCACTTGATGGAAAGCGGTTACCATCGCCTATGGACATTTGCAACAACAAACGTGCTACAAATGCGCTGCTGCTCTCTTAAGGGAGACTGGAACCTGGTCACCAATGCCGGAACACAACTGAAGTTTGTTATGGCGACATACTTTAGATCAGGGGTGGTAGCCATCCAGTCGGGTAAATGCCCTACCACCTGGAGCTGTGTTCTAGTTTTGTTTAAAAGTAAGCTGAGTTGGCCAGTTTGAAACCAAACTAAAAGAAAAGAAAAGCTTAGGCTATTACTTAAAATTTTTGATGTATGATATGATAATGTAAGGAAAGGTAGGTGGTTTATTAACATTTTTTTTATTGATTATAAAATATATTTTATTCTTAGTTCCAATTCTTGAATATGTACATTAGAATTTTGTGTATGTACATTATGTCTACCGCTGCCGTATGCGTGAGAGAAAGGGAAGCCAGACAGTCTGGCGCCGTAACGCGTTGCGTAACGAAGCGGTTTACCCTCCCATAAGAAGTTAGCACCTCATAAAAAAAGCTGTAATATTACCCCCACCTCGACAATATCGCATCAAAATAACGTATTGAAGCCATCGCTCCAGCTACGTAAAACCTTCACTAACATTATCCCAGATGGAGCAGTCACATAAGAGCAAACAATAGAATTCAAGTAAAACTAAATTGCAACATTTAATTTGCGAAAACACGATCTTGTAGAACGGGTTGCTTCTTACGTTCAAGTATCAAGGACTCATAAACTCGAATATTTTGTAGCAGCTTCGTACTAAAAGACAGAAAGTTTTAAAGTGAAAATCTGCACTTGAATCTAAACTATGCCCTATTTTACAAAGCTTCGAGGAACGGGATACTCTCATAACTTTTCTTCCGAGTTAATATGGAACTGTAAATAAGCAGGAGAAGTTACTGTTTCCATTTACCGGTTCGGAATTCAATTGAACTGCTTCGCTAAATTGAATAAATTGTTCTTATTTTTGTTGTGATAATAAAAAAATATTTTAAAATAAATATTTTTTCTTCTAAATAAACGTATATCTTCATAATATTACAAATAAAATATACTTTACATAAAGAATCAATTTATTATAATATTTTCTTAAGTTTTCGCGACTTGTATACATAATAAAACTACGTTTTAAAGTTCTAAGCGCGGTAATCTATTATGTTAGAAACGTTTTAAAGATCAAATGTCTTCCAACATTTTTAAAATATGTAGATAGTATATCATATTTCAAATACTTGACATTTTACCAGCAGTAAAATCTTATTAAGAACCTCGCAATACACAAACACCATTTTTTAAATGATTTCTTAGTCCAGGTGACATGCACACTTTATAGCAGTACTAGAATTATATCACAATCTTTATCATATTTATGGGGAAAATATAATTACAATTGTTTATTTGTCTGTTGTTGAGCAAATTTATAAGTAATTAATTATTTTACAATACAATACAATATATTAAACGTTCTCGAACTATCTCGATTTTCCTTCTAATGTATACAGTCCGATACTAAGCCTAGAGAATAAATGCAAGCGTACGAAACTAGAAAAATATTAAGTCACTTCCAGAAAAAAGTGAAACCGTTACGCACGTATGAGTATGTAGGGTGTAATCATGGTTTCATCAAAAAGCGGCGCACTGTGGCGCGTTCAGAGCCATCAGGGCTCGTCACGGCGGCATTCATTCGGCTACGATGATGGCGGTCGCAATTATGTGTTGCAGGGTTGCTAGGTGTCTATCTCCATTTCTATGAACCTATGTAATGACCAAAAAGACCTTTGATGAGATAGAACGTAAACAAATACAGAAATCACCTATCCTCCGCTACAGTTAAGTGATGCCTCTCGGTATGCTGCTGTAGTGTGTATAATATTTTTTATTATCTAATTTATTTAGGGGCTTTTAGTGATGATGTCACCATGTCAGCCCCATCTTACCCTAATCATGCAATTGCACAAAGGGTTTGGGTAAAAGTGGCTTGATTTTTTAAGTTTGCGGCCAGCGATTACATTTATACAGTAGATAGTATACAGTAATAAAAACACTTTTTGTTTTAACGTTTTGTCTAACATACACAGGAGCCGAAATATGTGAAAAAATTTAACCAATTAAAACATACATTAATTTTTATTCGATTTTGGGTTTTCATGCACAAAACTTTTTAATCTGCAGTTTATTCGTTAGTAGTATTAGAGTAATAGTTCACTTTAATTAGATATGTTATATTATTTCAAAAGCCATGCACAAAAACATGAATCTTGCAACAAATAACCTTGCATAAAACTGGTATCGTAAAACGGGGTCGATAGGCAAGTTTCGTAATTTTGGATTCGATTATCTTCAATTATTTTTATGTCTGAATAAACGCTTACATTATTTTCAAATGAGTCTTATTGTTAATTTTATCATTTTATAATAATTTCATTACTTTTAGTCATGCATTTAGAAATAAATTCACAAAATACAAGGGGGTATGTTCGGAGGTTGGCATTATTTTTTTATGAGCGGCCACTTTTTTAACTATTGCTATTTTATAGTTCTATACTTGAGATACAAGACTATTAAAAAAACTTGGTCCTGAGTTACATCGGAGCCGAGCTATTTAAGATCAAAATCGTGCTGCGTGAACTTAAGTTATCAGTTTTATGCAAGGTTGTTTGTTGCAAGATTCATGTTTTTGTGCATGGCTTTTGAAATAATATAACATATCTAATTAAAGTGAACTATAACCCTAATTGAACATGTTTGTTATTAGAATATAGGAACTTATACACATAATAAAAAGTAGTTGTTCTTGTAATTATATTTAATACACAAAAGCTTTTTACAATTATATTTATTAATCCACTAATTAGGTCTTATATATCTATAATCACACGCGAAAAAGAGAAAACTAAATAAAACGCTCACTATAATGACATTCAATTGTGCACTTTATTTTGTTTTCGATATCGGTTTCTTCATACGCTTAGTTCTCTACATCATGTCTGATTATTGTATCTACGAACCGAGCAGGAGAAGACAAATGGTTATGGTGCCTACCCCATCCCAAATACCACACGATTTACATGACATGGGAACAACAACCTAAAGTACGTTTTCCAACAATGCAAGAGCAATAATGACCTAAAATAGTATCCCAATCCTGAAGCCCTCGTTCTCACAAAATATCGACATAGTAAGTTCGGCTCGAAACATGCCTGGATTGGATTCTTCCTCTCAAAAGCCATGGGTCGTTACAATCTAACTTAACTTTTGTGAAATCTTCCAGGTTAGGTTCTTTAAATATTTTAATTAAATAGGTTCCGTTTTTTATGTGTTCACCATAATAGCTATGTGCTTGCTCTACTTGATATGTGCCCAGAGACTAAATGATGAGGTCATCATTACTTAAAACTGGAAACTCATCTCCCCCAAGATCAGCGGCATTTAAAGACTGAAAATGAGCGTCTTCTGTTTAGATTATTTTCTAACACATACTCACTTAAGCGATTTTGATTACCAAACGTATTACTATATACTATCTACTGTATAAATGTAATCGATGGCCGCAAACTTAAAAAATCAAGCCACTTTTACCCAACCCCCAAATTTTTCTAATCACCCCGTGAATTCTATTAACCCTGTTTTACAGTACTTTAAGTTCACGCAGCACGATTTTGATCTTAAATAGCTCGGCTCCGATGTAACTCAGGACCAAGTTTTTTTAATAGTCTTGTATCTCAAGTATAGAACTATTAAATAGCAATAGCTAAAAACGTGGCCGCTCGTAAAAAAAAATCAAGCCAACCTCCGAACAAATTTACCTAAACGTATAAATGGTTTCACTATTTTATAAATTAAAAGAGCCGCAGCAGACTGTGGCCGCGACAAATTGCTCTGGAAAACACCTACGTCCATCAAATAGTTTTTTTTTTTTTAAAGGTTCTGATGTGTGGCGTTGGCGACTGGTGGCTGCGTGGCTCGGGGCGGTATCGGAAGTGTGAAAGTAAATACGCGTGCACAACTGTACCATAAATTGTAATAGCGTTTATTGCGACTGGTATGGAGCTTGAGGTCGCCGATATACTTTCACACTACATGCAACTTTGCTGAGCTGACAAACCGGCCCTAAAATAATTTCATATTTTTTTCTTTAATTATTGAAAGTTTTAGACAATCTTACTGATGTGGCAGTTTAACCGTAGACCTTAAAGCTTATTGAAGATCGAACTAATCGACAAGGCCTAAGGTCTGTTTTGTGTGTGTTATTTTGATGAAAAATAGTGTTTTATATCTATCTTGATTTGGATTTAAAAATAATGTGTTTATGTGATCGACCAATTATATATATATATATATATATATATATATATATATATATGTGTGTGTGTATATATATATATATGTATATATATAAATGAATCAGAAATGTATGAACTTGAGAATGAATTTACCTAGCAGGAATATGTCTACCTTGGACAGAAAATACAGGTAGGCAGGCACAACTTCGAGGGGAAAGCCAATAGGAGGATTCAGTTGGGCTGGGCGGCATTCGGTAAGCTTCGTCAAGTATTCTCGTCGACCATTCCGCAATGCTTGAAGACAAAAGTCTTCGAGCAGTGCGTCCTCCCCGTCCTGACCTATGGGGCCGAGACGTCAGGATTGGTCCACATGTTACAAGTCATTCAACAGGCATGGAGCGAGCTATGTTGGGTGTTTCTCTTATGGATAAAATTAGAAATGAGGATATCCGTAAGAGAACCAAAGTAACTGACATAGCTCGCAAAATTAGCAAGTTGAAGTGGCAGTGGGCGGGTCACGTCTGCCGCAGGACCGATGGCCGTTGGAGCAGACAAGTCCTGGAGTGGAGACCGCGTCTCGGTAAACGTAGTGTCGGACGCCCTCCAGCCCGATGGACCGACGACCTACGCAAGGTTGCCGGTAGGCGCTGAATGAGGAAGACAGTGGACAGGTAAGAGTGGCGCCGTCTTGGGGAGGCCTACGTCCAGCAATGGCCTGTGAATGGCTGACGACGACGACGACTTACTATTATTGTAAACACTTATGCCAAGTTGTACAATAATAAATTAAAATAATAAATTTATGGCAACTACAATTTATGTAACTTTTTTGTGCTTTTGTGTGACAACATGATATTGCTAGACTATCGGCAAACCTTGTGCGTAAGGGTAGAAACATTAAAATATATTATAGTAAGTTTATACTTACTATAATATATTTTAATTTAAGTTCCAGCAATTTGCAGTATTGCTAAAAAAAAATATGTGTTATATATGTATGTATAGATGTTTATCACACTGGAATGATCTTATATATAGTATTAATATATAGAATATATAATTTTCACAAATGTCGAATTTTTAACCACAACACCTGGCAACATTAATGTACCTCTGTATGTGCACACACCCTCACTATATTTCGCGCTTTTTATTACACAGTCGGCTGCTGGTTAATTTTGAAATGAGCAGGACGAGAACTTCTTTAACGTCTTCAAGAACTCTTAGCGTGTATTATATGTCGGTTGTATTTTTGTAGAGGAAGTAATATACATACATATATATATATTTCTTTGGTATTGCGTTATGTAAAAATATATATTTAAGGTATCTATTTATTTATTTGGACAACACAGCAGATAACAATTAGTAATTTATTTATATAATATAGTTTGTAAATTATTACATCTAGATTGAGATCCTGGCGTGCTGACACATCCTTGTTAAAAATATATTTTCGCAAACAAAATTATGTGAATAAAGTCGGTAATAATGACTCAATAAATAGTTAAAGCTAGGCCATTACTTTTAGTGATACATCATTAATATTAAATATAAGCCTTTTTTTAATTCGAATAGTATTCAGACGAAATTCTTAATGTTTTTAAGCGACTAATTCTCCTTAGTTTGATTTCTATCATTAATTTTCCAACATCATCAGTTATAGCTGAATAGCTTGTTTGGTAAAAAGTAATTAAGTTCATGAGAACGGGTAATATTATTTACATAATAGTAATAAAGACGCCTGTGGTTGAGCGGGCTAAGCCTTTGCCGGCCGACCTCACTGCAACGCAATTGGCTCCGGTTTCGATTCCTAGTATGGAAGGGTAAATTTTGGAAACGGTTTTTCTCAGTTATTTGCAATGGTCTGAGTGTCTGGGGTCGGTCCAGAGTAGTCCGTTCTATATATTACCCACAACACACACACAAGCGTAACTTGCTTAATTTGGGGATATAAATATCTAACTTTGTCTGACAATTATTAAAAAAAACAAACGTGCCAACAGAAGTGATAACTTAAACTAATCTAAGTTGAAATATTTAATATTGAAATTGTGTAACTTGAGAAAAGCTTAGGTTATTACTTAAATTTTATATATATAGCGCGTGGGTTAGAGTGAGAGAGGAAGAGCCTGCCGTATGCGTGAGAGAAAAGAAAACCAGATAGACTGGCGCCGTAACGCGTTACTTAACGAAGCGGTTTACCCTCCCATTAGAAGTTATTACTTCAAAATGACTATGTTCGTCTCGGGACGCCCGACAGAAGTTATAACTTAAACTAATCTAACATGAGAGAAAGGGAAGCCAGACAGACTGGCATCGTAACGCGTTAAGTAACGAAGCGGTTTACCCTCCCATAAGAAGTTATCACTTCAAAAAGTTGTCTGTTACTCAAAATTAAACAATTATAACGAAATTTGTGTATGCATATTGTATATACTGGCTACAATAGAAGGAATTAATATATACTGAGTTTTATATTAGAGTACAGAATAGTTTCTGACGGATACGGTTCCGAAATTTGAACAAGCCGTACCGAGTGGTATCTGATACGGGAATATTTTAAGGATTTAAGATCGGTCCCTTTCAAACCAGCTGGGAGTAATTTGTTTTATTACATAATCATGAGGCGTGTCTCAGACACCTAATTACGGTCATAATTATCTATTCGTATATGGTTGGTTTTTGATATTAGGTAAGGTTAATTAGTGTCTTTATTCTATAATTTATTTCTTTTTCTATTTAGATATAAATACATGCACATCATTTAAAGAGGGCTTTTTATAGTAAATTATTGACAAATAAAATAAATATACGTAATTATCTACAGTACTATAAAATTTAATAAATTCCGTGTTTATCTATTGAAGCTATATAAAAAAAACTGGGATAAGCTATATGAAGTATGTATAACACGATAGTTTTTTTTAAATTGCTTGCCTTTGTCGGTTTGTCTATGTATTCAAGATTCACGTTAAAACTACGGGACTGTTTGCGTTTATCGACAGGAAATTCTCAGACGGAAAATCCGCGCTACTTTTTATAATGGGAATCCCGCGGTAATTTTTCTGGGAATACTTTTAAAGTGGCCAGTCTAAAAAAATCGAATTGCGATGCTGTTTTTTCACTGATCGATTCAAATTTAATGCAATAAAATCCGTGTTATTTTTTCCGAGAAATCCGGGAATCCCACAAATGGTATAAAGATTAGGGCGCATAAAAATTAGCTTATTGGGACACAATTTTCACTAAAACCATATCTTCAATTCTTTTCCGAATGCTATGTTAGTGTCCCGGGAATTCATTCAAATTCAAATCAATTCAAAAATAAGATGGTTTTATTCTCTCGTTAAGTAAATAATTGAAAAAAGTGTTTGTGTTTTCTTGTAATATTGCAAAGAAGGAAGTAATTTATCATAACGAGAAATACCTATCTATTTGTCGTTATTTTTTCATATAAAAGCATTATTAGTGCCTATATATAGGATATGAAGAATTTCATATTCCATAGGAAATATTTGCAGGAAACCATTAATGTTCAGATTTTCTTTATTTATGCCGTAGAGATTCATTTTCCCATTAATTATTTCTCATTGCGTATGATTCCTGGCCCCCATTTGTCTGCCTATATTAATTAAGGAGTCTTTAGAAACCGTTCTTAATAATGATCCCGAGGATAAAATTCTTAATTAAATGGAAAGGAAAATGCTGTTTTATATAATTACTTCTTTTATAACTAGCTGTGCCCATGACTTTGTTCACGCGGGACTAATATTTATATTACCATGCTGAAATCAATATCTTTATTTACAGCGCACTGGGCCGGGTGGATTGATGTGATAGCTCGCTCTCAGATCATATCTTCGTGAAAAGATTAGCCCTGAGCTATTTTTAAAGTGATAACTTCTTATGGGAGGGTAAATAGCTTCATTACGTAACGCGTTACGGCGCCAGTCTGTCTGGCTTCCCTTTCTCTCACGCCTACGGCAGCGGTAGGCAGGCTCTTCCTCTCTCACTTTAACCCACGCGCTATGTACATAATAACCTAAGCTTTTCTCAAGCTAAACAATTTCAATATCAAATAGTTCAACTTGATTAGTCTAATTTATCACTTCTGTCGGGCGTCCCGAGACACACCCGTTTTTTTTATTGCATGAGTTCAGCAGACAAGCAGACGGCCCACGTGATGGAAAGCGATTACCATCGCCTATGGACATTTGCAACATCAAAGGTGCAACAAATACGCTGCTACAATAAACTTATTCATTCATTCCCAAAAAACTGATACTGCTGAATAATATCCGTAAACCCAAAACTTGTTAAGATATAATATGTAACAAAATAAGAAATAATAAAATCAACAACAAAATAAGAAAGCATTACCTGATGAAAGAAAATAATAAACGTGTACCTATGTAACATGTCTGACAACATAACATACAGCGTCAAATTGTCTCGTACGCATGTATTCGGAATTCTCGCAACGCGTCAATTGAGGCTCAGGTGGTAAAAGAAATTGTCCCCCATTATGTTCGCTTTGCTGGACCGTTTTATGGCTACTGATGGAAAATTGTTTGGATCGTCTATAGGGGAAAGGTATGTCCTTTTAATATTCATGTCTCGGTGGAACCTTATGGCCACACGAAACCTTTTCTAGGTAAATTATTGCAAATGGTCCCTAATTATATCTTTGTATATTCCACATGCGTGTTGTTGTCTGCGTCTAATGTATATTTCTAATGTATATTGTAGAAAAAATATGTACTACCTGCGCCCCACGGTTTCACTCGCGTGGTGATGTAAGATTGTGATAATGATAATCATTCACACTATATCTTTATAAATTATAGCCTATTACCTAGCTCTGTGAAGTTGGCACCTCGAGTTGCGAATTTTTAAAAGAACAATATCTCATTCGTTTGTCCATCGTTAGTCCACGTTTGCCCAGGAAAAAATTTCGTTTGCCCACCCTTGGTTCAAAAGTTATTGAACAAAAACTTTTTTTGAAAAAAGAAATTCCGGTTCTTCCCATATTTTCGCAAGGTTTCATGTTTTTTGCACTCGAATGGACTTTATCGTTACCTGATCCAATGCACTCGATTGTCCAGGCAAAAGTTTCGTTTGCCCACCCTTGGTTCAAAAGTTATGGAACAAAAACTTTTTTTGAAAAAAGAAATTCCGGTTCTTCTCATATTTTCGCAAGGTTTCATGTTTTTTGCACTCGAATGGACTTTATCGTTAGCTGATCCAATGAACTCGATTTTCCAGGCAAAATTTTCGTTTGTCCACCCTCAGATCAAAAGTTATTATTGAACAAACACTTTGTTTTGGAAAAAGTAATTTTTGTTCTTTCCATATTTTCGCGAGGTTTAATGTTTATGACACGTGAATGGACTTTATCGTTAGCTGATCCAATGAACTCGATTGTCCAGGCAAAAGTTTCGTTTGTCCACCCCTAGATCAAAAGTTATTATTGAACAAACACTTTGTTTTGGAAAAAGTAATTTTTGTTCTTTCCATATTTTCGTGAGGTTTAAAGTTCATGACACTCGAATGGGCTTTATCGTTAGCTGATCTAGTGAACTCGATTGTCCAGGCAAAAGTTTTGTTTGTCCACCCTCAGATCAAAAGTTATTATTGAACAAACACTTTGTTTTGGAAAAAGTAATTTTTGTTCTTTCCATATTTTCGCGAGGTTTAAAGTTCATGGCACTCGAATGGGCTTTATCGTTAGCTGATCCAGTGAACTCGATTGTCCAGGCAAAAGTTTCGTTTGTCCACCCTCAGATCGAAAGTTATTATTGAACAAACACTTTGTTTTGGAAAAAGTAAATTTTGTTCTTTCCATATTTTCGTGAGGTTTAAAGTTCATGACACTCGAATGGGCTTTATCGTTAGCTGATCTAGTGAACTCGATTGTCCAGGCAAAAGTTTTGTTTGTCCACCCTCAGATCAAAAGTTATTATTGAACAAACACTTTGTTTTGGAAAAAGTAATTTTTGTTCTTTCCATATTTTCGCGAGGTTTAAAGTTCATGGCACTCGAATGGGCTTTATCGTTAGCTGATCCAGTGAACTCGATTGTCCAGGCAAAAGTTTTGTTTGTCCACCCTCAGATCAAAAGTTATTATTGAACAAACACTTTGTTTTGGAAAAAGTAAATTTTGTTCTTTCCATATTTTCGTGAGGTTTAAAGTTCATGGCACTCGAATGGGCTTTATCGTTAGCTGATCCAGTGAACTCGATTGTCCAGGCAAAAGTTTCGTTTGTCCACCCTCAGATCGAAAGTTATTATTGAACAAACACTTTGTTTTGGAAAAAGTAAATTTTGTTCTTTCCATATTTTCGTGAGATTTAAAGTTTATGAGACTCGAATGGGCTTTATCGTAAGCTGATCCAATGAACTCGATTGTCCAGGCAAAAGTTTCGTTTGTCCACCCTCAGATCGAAAGTTATTATTGAACAAACACTTTGTTTTGGAAAAAGTAAATTTTGTTCTTTCCATATTTTCGTGAGATTTAAAGTTTATGAGACTCGAATGGGCTTTATCGTAAGCGGATCCAATGAACTCGATTGTCCAGGAAAAAGTTTCGTTTGTCCACCCTCAGATCGAAAGTTACTATTGAACAAACACTTTTTTTTGGAAAAGTCATTTTTGTTCTTTCTATATCTTCGCGAGGTTTAATTTTTATGACACATGAATGGACTTTATCGTTAGCTGATCTAATGAACTCGATTTTCCAGGCAACATTTTCGTTTGTCCACCCTCAGATCAAAAGTTATTATTGAACAAAACCTTGATTTGGAAAAAGTAATTTTTGTTAACGAAACTTTTGCCTGGACAATCGAGTTCATAGGATCAGCTAACGATAAAGTCCATTCATGTGTCTTAAATATTAAACCTCGCGAAAATATGGAAAGAACAAAAATTACTTTTTCCAAAACAAAGTGTTTGTTCAATAATAACTTTTGATCTGAGGGTGGACAAATAAAATTTTTGCCTGGAAAATCGAGTTCACTGAATCAGCTATCGATGGAGTCCATTCATGTGTCTTAAACATTAAACCTCGCGAAAATATGGAAAGACCAAAAATACTTTTTAAAAAACAAAGTGTTTGTTCAATAATAACTTTTGATCTGGGGGTGGACAAACGAAACTTTTGCCTGGACAATCGAGTTCACTGGATCAGCTATCGATAGAGTCCATTCATGTGTCTTAAACATTAAACCTCGCGAAAATATGGAAAGAACAAAAATTACTTTTTCCAAAACAAAGTGTTTGTTCAATAAAAACTTTTGATCTGGGGGTGGACAAACGAAACTTTTCCCTGGACAATCGAGTTCACTGGATCAGCTATCGATAGAGTCCATTCATGTGTCTTAAACATTAAACCTCGCGAAAATATGGAAAGAGCAAAAATTACTTTTTCCAAAACAAAGTGTTTGTTCAAAAACTTTTGATCTGGGGGTGGACAAACGAAACTTTTGCCTGGACAATCGAGTTCACTGGATCAGCTAACGATAAATTCCATTCATGTGTCATAAACATTAAACCTCGCGAAAATATGGAAAGAACAAAAATTACTTTTTCCAAAACAAAGTGTTTGTTCAATAATAACTTTTGATCTGAGGGTGGACAAACAAAACTTTTGCCTGGACAATCGAGTTCACTGGATCAGCTAACGATAAAGCCCATTTGAGTGTCATGAACTTTAAACCTCACGAAAATATGGAAAGAACAAAATTTACTTTTTCCAAAACAAAGTGTTTGTTCAATAATAACTTTCGATCTGAGGGTGGACAAACGAAACTTTTGCCTGGACAATCGAGTTCACTGGATCAGCTAACGATAAAGCCCATTCGAGTGTCATGAACTTTAAACCTCACGAAAATATGGAAAGAACAAAAATTACTTTTTCCAAAACAAAGTGTTTGTTCAATAATAACTTTTGATCTGAGGGTGGACAAACAAAACTTTTGCCTGGACAATCGAATTCACTGGATCAGCTAACGATAAAGCCCATTCGAGTGCCATGAACTTTAAACGTCACGAAAATATGGAAAGAACAAAATTTACTTTTTCCAAAACAAAGTGTTTGTTCAATAATAACTTTCGATCTGAGGGTGGACAAACGAAACTTTTGCCTGGACAATCGAGATCATTGAATCAGCTAACGAAAAAGACCATTCATGTGTCATAAACATTAAACCTCGCGAAAATATGGAAAGAACAAAAATTACTTTTTCCATAGCAAAGTGTTTGTTCAATAATAACTTTCGATCTGAGGGTGGACAAACGAAACTTTTGCCTGGACAATCGAGTTCACTGGATCAGCTAACGATAAAGCCCATTCGAGTGTCATGAACTTTAAACCTCACGAAAATATGGAAAGAACAAAATTTACTTTTTCCAAAACAAAGTGTTTGTTCAATAATAACTTTCGATCTGAGGGTGGACAAACGAAACTTTTGCCTGGACAATCGAGTTCACTGGATCAGCTAACGATAAAGCCCATTCGAGTGTCATGAACTTTAAACCTCACGAAAATATGGAAAGAACAAAAATTACTTTTTCCAAAACAAAGTGTTTGTTCAATAATAACTTTTGATCTAGGGGTGGACAAACGAAACTTTTGCCTGGACAATCGAGTTCATTGGATCAGCTAACGATAAAGTCCATTCATGTGTCATAAACATTAAACCTCGCGAAAATATGGAAAGAACAAAAATTACTTTTTCCAAAACAAAGTGTTTGTTCATTAATAACTTTTGATCTGAGGGTGGACAAACGAAAATTTTGCCTGGACAATCGAGTTCATTGGATCAGCTAACGATAAAGTCCATTCAAGTGCAAAAAACATGAAACCTTGCGAAAATATGAGAAGAACCGGAATTTCTTTTTTCAAAAAAAGTTTTTGTTCCATAACTTTTGAACCAAGGGTGGGCAAACGAAACTTTTGCCTGGACAATCGAGTGCATTGGATCAGCTAACGATAAAGTCCATTCGAGTGCAAAAAACATGAAACCTTGCGAAAATATGGGAAGAACCGGAATTTCTTTTTTCAAAAAAGTTTTTGTTCAATAACTTTTGAACCAAGGGTGGGCAAACGAAAATTTTTCCTGGGCAAACGTGGACTAACGATGGACAAACGAATGAGATATTGTTCTTTTAAAAATTCGCAACTCGAGGTGCCAACTTCACAGAGCTCTATTAGCTGTGTTATTCTGAAATGTAAACTATTATTATTATTATTGTTGTAAAGTTTCATCAAAATCCGTTCAGTAGTTTTTGCGTGAAAGAGTGACAAACATACATCCTTATCATACATTCTTAGAAACTTTCGCGTTTAAAATATTTGTAGGTTATCTTAACATTTATAAGAGACGCAAATAAATGTAATATTAAAAGTATATATAGAAATTGTATGTCATATCTATACTTATTTAAAGATGCCTCGACAAAAATAACAGTTTTTAGAATTTCTCTTTTTCAGTCAGGTTGTAAGTTTGTCTAGAATAGCCACGATTTAACGGATTTCAATTTAAAAAAATTAGAATACAAAATTATGAATTTTTTTTTGTAATTTTTAAGTGGCAGGCAATTTAAAATGATGATATTATAGTTTTTTTTTTAATTGTAGGAGTTCAGCAGACAGGCAGACGATCCACTTGATGGAAAGCGGTTACCATCGCCTATGGACATTTGCAACACCAAAGGTACTACAAATGCGCTGCTGCTCTCTTAAGGGAGACTGGAACCTGGTCACTTATGCCGGAACACAACTCAAGGTTATGGCGACATACTTTAGACCAGGGGTGGTAACCATCCAGTCTAGCAAATAACCTACCACCTGGCAGTGGTTGTTTTATCGCCTCTTACGACAGGCCGCCCGGCCGCAGGAAATTGTATTCTTTCTCCGTTCCTGCACGGATAAACTAACAACAACTCTAACATAACAGTAACTCTTGATTAGTACACAATTACAGAAAACATACAGGCTAGTACAAATACTATTCTCATACCGCATAAAGGGCGGTCTTATCGCTGAGCAGCAAACTCTTTCAGAATATTATTACATTTTTGGTGGTGCCTGAAAACAATAATGTGGCAATAACGAACATCTAATGATGGTATTATGAGCTTTTTTGTTCTTCTCAAAAATAAATAATAATAAATAATCGGCAGACAAACAAACATATTGTATATCCCCCAGACCATAGTAAGTAACGAAGAAAATACGATTCTGAAATTTACTATACCAGGAATCGAACCCGGAACTTCTGCGTTGCAGTGAGGCGGGCTTAGCCCGCTCAAACACAGAGGCCGTCAAAAGAATACAAAAAAGAAAATATTTTTTTTAAAGATTTGTATTATAATAGTAGTATCAGTATTTTGCTTTAGTCAACTAAAGAAAAATACAAATATATCTAACTTAAACAAATGTTTACTTTTTCTGCTACTTTTTATACTATGAACCATTATATGTTTTCCTTTTTCCTATGCATAAGTATAAATATATGTTTATTGTCCAAGCATGGTTTTAAAATGCGACAAGGAGGCTAGTTATTTTACAAACTTGGGCACTGTAAGTGGCATTTGATCTGCATTGTAGTAAGCAAGCATTCAAAATCGCAATCTCGTAAGCCTAAAGAAATTGGTTCTAATTCAGCTTGCAAGATTTAACCTCCAAAATCATTAAAATTTCAACGTAAATAAAAGTAGTAGAAATGGAAAGGAGTGAGAAAATTGAACTAAGCTTTAATTGAAAACTTCAAATGAACAGTAAGCGGTTTGTTTTAACAGCGTGCAACACAAATAACCACTAGTCCAAATGTAAACTGCCAAAATCGCAACTCATGTGAAAATCAATTATCAAACAGTGCCAAACGCAGTTAATTGTATTTAATATCAAACAAAGTACATTATTCTTGTTGAATAACCATCGATTCTAATTATGTATTACTGTGTTTACCGGCGTCAAAAGAATTTTTTTCACTTATTGACATGATAAAAACGTACTTGGTTTTTTTAATGTATTTATTTAAGTGATTTGATTGGAATAAAACTACGTTTTAACGATTTTCAGTGCGGTAATTTATTTGGTTTTGTTTATTCCGACGTTTCGGCCGCTTTTCAGTGGCCGTGGTCACGGACGACAAAGATGAAATTGTCAAAACGTAAACTACGTACGTACGTATTATGTATACAAGTCGCGAAAACTTAAGAAAATATTATGATTTGATTATAATATAAAGACACATTACATACATTTTACATTACATTATTTGAAAAAAAACTAAACATTTTTGTATAATATCTGACAAACCCGAAGAGATTGCCTTACATGCTAAGAACTGTCTAAATCTTGTTTTTTACAAGATACATTTTTGGATAAAAATTTAATTAAATCAAATTTGTAGATTATTAATAAAAAACATTTTCCACTGGTATATTTAACTTTAGACGTGCCTTAAGTTATCTAAGATATTGAAACCTGCTTGTAATGTAAGAATTGTAATCTTCTAAGGTATAACAGTGTGTACAGTCTACACTATCGGTCTTATTTATAGACAGTGTGAGTTTGAACGCTTCTTTGTAGTTCTTAAAGAAGTGTTTAAATTTATACTCTCTATAAATAAGATCGTATGAATACAATAATTAATCACTACTGTTTAGTCTGTGACCCAGGAAATATAACCATGCAGTAAATAAATTTAGTTTAATTTATTTCTTATTTCAGTGACACCTACACCTGACCTTTCACAGGTCAACAGAGGTTATATGAGTATGCTGTAAAATATAATCTCGAGCATTGCCCTCTGTTTAATAGTAACATATACTTATTATAACAGCGTTTCTTTATTTACAACTAGGATTTGCTCGCGACTTCATCCACGCTTGACTTGAAATTCCCGTGGGATTCCCGGGGTATAAAGTATTGCAGAATTTAAAAAAGGATGTAAGCTATCGTTTTAGTGGATACTGTTTTGGAAAAAACTATTTTTTATGCATCCGAACAACTTCAAACTACTTTCGGGAAAAATCCTGCGGGATCCCAGGGCTGAAAAATATCACAAATTTTATTGCATTAAATTTGATATCGATTAGTAATAAAATAATATTGAAATTGGATTTTTTTAATGTGGCTATTTTAAATCATTCCCACAAAATTTCCCGCGGGATTCTCAGGATAAAATGTTGTTAAAGACTAAGAATAAGCTGTCGATCAGCGAAAACCGCATCGAAATCAGCCCAGTGGTTTTTACGTGTATCGCGAACAAAACGACAGAAAGGAAATTTAAAAAAAATTGCATCGTGTTCATCATTTAGACAGTCTATTCCAGTTGTTTTTTAATAGGTTCAATTTACAACATACATGGATGTTTTGAATTTTATAATATTATAGAGTTTTTTAAAGATTATAAAAAAAATATTCTTTATAATACTAGAGACGGACAGACAGATATATGGACAAACATGACGTTTTTATTAGGGTTCTATTTCTCACAAAAAACTCCTTGTGGCACTCGGGGTCTGCCGCGGTAAAGCTATATTGCATAGCATTTTTTATCAACTTATGCAATTATAATATTTTTTTTATTTATGCAGTATCTTTTTCTTTGATTTTAATTCAAGTATTTTCTCAGATATTAATTCAAGTTACACTTTTTGACCGTGGTGACCGATAAGAAAACAAATCACCTAAATGTATACTTACGCACATGCGGTGAGTGTGGCATTATAAAGATATGATAGATACCTATACACCTATATACTTTCTTACTGACAGCTGCTTACGTATTCGTCCGATTTCGGAGCAGCTCGTCGTCCATAATTTGCAATACGCATGGTAGGCGGAGTGGGAGGTGTTAGGTTTATTTTCGTTACGGAATTTCTTGATTCGGTCGCCGCGCTCAAGGCCCGCGATAAAAGCTATGCAATAGCTTAGAATACTTATTGATAAATTTAAAATCCTTGGACATGTATCTCGTCCAAGACTGCTTTCTGTATCTGGCCTTTAAACCAGTAGCGTGAGGGTACCCTATATAACAGTCCTTTCGCTTTAAGACTGTTTACGATCACAACTATAATAACCTGGTCGTTCACTGCAGACGTTATATTTATGTAGCGGTAACGTCCTAAGCAAGAGATTATTTAGTTTGTTTCTCTTTCTTCATACGGTTCGGATCGATACTGCTATCAACAAGGATTGCTCGTCGCGCAGAGCGATCTACAATAGGTAACGATAGTAAAATCTTTTAATATTAGATATTTGTGTCACATATTTATGGTATTGCTTTATTCACAATACAATATAATACATCATACGAATTTGAACAATAAGCTATTCAAATGCAAATTCAAGGAACACGTTCACTCAGAGATAGATGAGTGAAACCGTACATACCGAGTTGGTTCAAGGGAGAAGATTAATGGTTTGTTCTATGGCAAGAGACTGTGAAGTTCCCGCCTATTAGATGTTAATGGTCGATGTAGGGAATATGAAATTATATTTTTATATAGCTTTGGTAATTTATTTACGAAGTAAAATGTTTAAAAAATATTTATAATTAAGCTATAGCTATCGTTCGCGCGGACGTAGACATTCTTATCAAATAAAGCCTGTAAGATTTAGGAATGAAACACACGAAAATTACATTTACATACATTATACGATATGAATATACGATTTATACATATATAGAATTATATTTATAAGTTGTAAAAATATTTTAGTTTACAACCCTGCCGTTTGTTTTTCTCTTTTCGCTAGAACCCATAGATTTGCTGGAAGAAATCTCTTTTTTGGTTAAGATCGGCTTTGTTTATCTACACTATTTTATAGTTTTGTGTGTACATTTTTTGAATACAATAAAGTAGTAAAAAACTTAAAGTAAGTTTCGAAAGTTTCGATTTTAATGCATTCAGCCCTTTCGGAACCTATTCGAAACAAACTTTCATTCTATAAACAGCAATTTTCACTTAAAATTTGATATTTCCTGTAAAATCGTAAAAAATACTTATATTTTATGGGTGTATTGTATACCCGTATTGATTATGTCCAGATTATAAGTCTACGAAAGGTTGAGCAGAGATATCTTCATTAATTCCTTTAGTTCAAGATGAAACTGATGATTACTCTCTATCCAATAATAATAATAATAAAGAGCAGAAGGCACAGTCCCCATTCCAGATCCCTAATTCCATTAGCAGTTCATCCCAATAGCCTTTTTGTTCTCATTTTCTGCAATAGTCCTACACTGACCGGGGCTTGTCCTTGGGTGCATTTTTATATAATGTAGACAGGGATATACTTCGGTTAGTGTCACGCCACATTTACATGAAATTTGTCAAGTAACCTCTACGTGTTGGCCTTCCCATGGCCTCACGCAAGCTTTCCAAAATTCCGGGCCATTTTTAAGGCCCGTGGTTTTGAGAGACATGTAATAACAGTCATGACTGACCATAGCGGTCTTTCCATTCTTAGGTGGATTGGCGAGTTTGACACATTGGTTATCTCAAGTTTCATCACAATGTCTTTCTTCACCGTCAACACATGGTAATGGCAACAGTGAATGTGGTACATGCTTTACCGGCTAGAATTCAAACCCACGTTACATTTGGAACGTGAATTTAAGACCTGAGAGTGTTACCAACTAAGCTACCACGATTTCTATACCATGCATCAATTCAAATAAAATATTATTAAATAAAGAGTCATCCACTTTTTAGTAAAAAGAACAAGAACTATTATTAATAGGTATATGCTTTGCAAGTAATTCTTTCAGACTTGAAAAGCAAGATGTTAAATGAGGCATAATAAACCGTCAAAATTACATTATCCTTAAAAAAAATGACGGTTACGTGAATTTTTATTATTATCTTTAGCTTAATCTATATTTCGTGAAAACCAAGATTTAGCTACAATATCACGTTGAGTATAATATTACCGTACTGTCCTGACTATAACAAACGGCTAAGGTCACGCGCTATGTGTAGGATGAGATTTGATATAAAACCTTCAAAGTAACTACGGCAGTAAAACCTTTTTTTGACGATAGCATTTTATGACCTGATTCATTGTCACTAGGTTATTTTTGCTCCCTAGACCCGATTTCTCTCGGATATCGAGGCCAGTCTGACACAACATAAGGAAAATACTTTATAGTTGACCCCTATGCAGCTACAAGTTATGATGGCTATAATATATAATTAATAAATAATTATTTTTTGTATACTATATGGTGACTATCAGTAGCGCGGAGTGAAAATTCGGCTAGGATAAGCCGGTTAAAAAAACATACACGTGATGATCTTATCGCATATTTTGAAATAAAAGCCGGTGCCCGATCGGCTTATGAGTTGCTATTTCATCCAATACGCGTGAAAAACCGCCGAACGCAAGAGATACAGTAATAATAATTTGCAGGAATAAAAAATGTAAGCGCCTATACATTTATGGAGATTTCGACTTTTGGTCGATAGTTAATTTATAGATATATTAATAATATGTTTGAACAGAGAGCGTAAATGTCAATGAATACATGGCGCTTCCGTTTGATTGCAAGTCGCTAGTTCCATAAGGGTAGGTGTTACGTTATAATAGAATAGAAAACACTTTATTGTTCACCACATACACATAGTATAAACAATTTACATTAGTAGTTAATTACATGGAATAATGTATTACATGATTAGTAAGGTTAAACCTGAGTAGTCCATGTGAATTTATTAAATAACTAGCTTCTGCCCGGACTTCGTCCGCCTGATGCGGTTTTTTAACTATCCCACGAGAACTCTTTAATTTTTCGCGATCAAAAGTCCTAAAAATCCTATATGTTGACCAGGGATATAAGCTACCACCATACATAATTTTATGTAAATCGGTCCAGTCGTTTCGGAGATTAGCCGGTACAAACAGACAGACAAACAGAGAAACAAAAAATTAGAAAAAATCTAAATTACTTCTATTTCACTTCTTACATCCCCCTGACTCGGTTTTTAGCAAAAAAAAATCATTGTACAGAAATTTGACCTCTACAATTTTATTATATGTATAGATTAAATACATTATATACTACATACTTATTTTCTATAGTTCATTGACCCATCTAAAACCATTTTGTGGCAAAGGAGGTGAAGCTGACTCTTCCCCCCTCGTCACAAGGAATAGGTATTATTCAAAATGCATTGCATACTAATATGTTCCTCACTCAAATACAGGCATTCATAAGAGTGAGCGCCATGAGATTCTATAGCATAGTAGAAGACAGTACGGTTGGTTATATCTAGTAATATACGGAGCTTTATCATAGTTTTATTTTCTTGAGTTTGTATCCCTAGGTGCAGGATATGAAGAGATTTTAGAAAGATAGTCGAGTAGTCTTCATGCAAACGAAACTCTCTTGTACTTTCACTCCACAATTAATCCGTTTATGGTGAATGTGTATGATTGCTTTCATTCTTCAACCAAATAATAAAGTTTGTTGGAGCGAAAAGCTTTTGGGTTTATGACAAGCATTGTGGTGGCAAAAAAATGAAGTTGGTACCAATCGCCGGCTATCACGGTGGTTCGTGTAACTAAGTGATTAAGGACTTGCGATGTTCCTCAGCACGACCAACTTTGCTTCAACTAAAAGAGTTATTAACCTTTCAGACCCTGTGCTTGTAATTGATTTGCTTTTGTTAAAGTGTTTATCAATAAAGTATAATGAAAATTTATATTTTTAAATTCAAAGAAGAGAAGGAAGAGTATATTATGGTAAATGCTTAGAATAGAATAGAAAACACTTTATTGTTCACCACATACACATAAAATAAACAATTTACAGTATTTACATTAAATAAAAGTTGGGGTATTGGGCGGCCTTATCGCTTTAGAGCGATCTCTCCCAGACAACCCGGGCTCTGGATTTTATGAAATGGAATTTCAAGTGTATGACGGTGGTGTGCTAATTTAATACACATATAAATAAGATATAGGATATATGCTTAGTTAAATATGTAACTCTGCAAAGTTCCTAGTGATAGGATAGAGTAAATAAATAGGATCCAATAAATAGACTAAGTTAGAGGTAATTCATTATATAAACTCATTATTTTAATAATAATTCACAACAATAATTTAATTTAAATATTCTATCAATAACATGTAAGGTATTTTTCATTAAGGTTTGTTATGAATTTGAATATTATAAATTGTTTCGTTACGCTTTTATACCTTACGAAAGGTAATTAAAAATTGTTTTGAAAATGTTAACTATTTTTTTGCTATTAATTAAAATTATTTAGTTTTTTGTTCTATTATATTTGCATTTGATATTTACTTAAATGTATGTATGTTTGCTCTATTTGTAAACTATCTAGCCATTGTCAAGTATTCTAGAACATTCATGTTTTATAATAAATTTCAAGCAAGTGAAAGTCGCAGTGAATTAAGCAGCCTATGCCAAATTGAAGTTTTTTGACTATGACTTATACCGAATATTGGATTATTACGGAGACTTAAAAATAACTTCACCAAACAGTTAAAATTATCTACCTTAACATAGAACTCTCGCAGAAAAACAACCAATATCATACAAGTATTGCCCATTTTAATTTACACCTTTTTGAAAATAAAAATGTATTGCAAAGCATCTCATACAATTCCACTACCATTCTAAGTATTCATTTTTTTGGTGTTGTCTTATACTTCGTGTTTTTAGTGTAAATGTTTCTTGAATCGCTTACTTACACTCGATTTCTTAGCAACTCATCCTATCTATGATGCTTAATTAGCTTATATCTCGCTCACGTAACTATGCCACATTAGCGCATTTCCAGATGATTAGTTTTGGATCTTACGGAACACACTGAATGTAATTAACGTCTCACACGACGCACTAAATGTCAAAGCTAAAATTAATATCAGAGGAGACAGTCACATACATATTTGATACGTTGATACATATTGCATGAGGTTGCTCACACTAGCCATCCGGTCAAGATACCAATTCCACACTTGACAGGAATTCCAATCACTTCCATTTAATGTGAAATATTTGACAATCTACGTTTGTTAATATAGAGAAGGGTAGAACACTGATAATATACTTGATATTTTTGAATCTCCTACAATATGCTAAAAACGCCAAGAAAAGAAAAGGCTTAAAATAGATAAATTTATTTCTAGTGTTTTTCCGGTGGGCTCGAGTTTATTTTAGACTCTTATCTCATATAATATAGCGGCTACACCGCGGGTCAATCCCTAGAAAGTACAAAGTAGCTCTATTTTACATAAATACACACACACACACATATATATACATATATATATATATATATATATATATATATATATATATATATTCAGGTTGTGGTTGAATCTGTCTTATTACAAGCGTTAAGAAATAACACCTATAATATGTAGCCACATTAATGTAAGTACATACTTACATTATCTGTCAATATTTAGCTTGAAACGGCCTATATCTGTAAAATTATCCCAGATGAAGCCGCACCATGATAATGTAATTTAAATAAATTGATTTATGAAAAATTACAAATCAAATCAACAAATCCTAAAGCACTATATCCGGATATAATGTGGACGCATGCAAAAATATATTATTAAGATAAAAGCAGAAAGTTGTAAACAAAGAGAATGAAACGAGGTACTACAAATTTGCAGATCACCGCCCCAGCGATGCAAAATTTCCACTGTAATTACAGATACCAGATTCCTGTATACATTTTACATGAGCTTTCGTAGACCAGCCAGAAAAATCTGATAAAAGCTGGCAATGTAGCACATGCTAGCGCAATCGTGATGACACTGCAAGTTTACTCGATAACACCGGTATATTATATAAGCTATAGGTTATATGTAAGCGCGATTGCTTGCAGGTTCAGTCTGAATGATGCATGAGACGCGAGCAATGTCCCGCAGCTGTTACAAGTTGTGTGGATGCCAACTGTTCCGCTGGCGAACCAATTTCATGATACGTCTATTTTAATACAGTGCTATGTGTGCCAAGAGACAGTCAACCTTAACACACGATGTTGATAGAACCTTATGACACTATCATCGGTAGTTTGATACAAATGTATATAACACTCATAAACATTTGCGAGTGTTTTTTGATACATATATCTATTCCATTGTTGAAGACAAAAATAAATCCTACAATAATTTTCTTTACGGAATTTACTTACATATTACCGAATAGCCTGATAATGGGGTTATTTACTTACTCTCAAGGAAAATTTAAATCCGTATGTTATGGAAGGAATGTAACGTAATTCTCGGGATAAAAAGTGACTTATAATATAACCGTTATCGAACGTACATATGGATAGCGTATATGTATTTAGTTTATGCAACATTTTGATCACTTTATAGCAGAATAATTTAAACTTTATCATAATATGAAAACATATGTTTTTTAGAAAAACTTATTTTTTATGTTTGAGACATCCTGTTCAAATATATATTTGTACTTATATTCATTTTTAACTGTTGATACTAATTGTGGTGATAATTGAATAATTCCTAAGACCATGAAGTAGAAAAAAGACAACAGACGAAATTTGAGTTGGCTAAAAATATGTCGGAATTCGCCTTTTCCGCTATTTATGTCGCCCCATACATTTTATAATAACGTTCAACTTGAGCTGGAGTATGGCTCTTTAAAGTTTGGTCCTTTTGGATAGGATAACGTTGCGCCCCGCTGCGTCTGGCGCCCGTCCAAACATCGCAGTCACAACCTCGTTTGGATTATTTTATTACATCGTGACGTTGGAAAAAATAAGATAGTCACCTATTTTTTTCTATTGGATTCAATGTTAGTATACTCTGTTCATATACCTATCGGATGTCGTAAAGTTTTCGGCACATGCCATTGTAAATCAAACAAACGATTTTTTATTGCCGTGCACACTACAGTAGAGAGGGGACTATATTTTCTACGTTGTCTCTGTTTTATGTCTGTATCATCTGTATCAGCTTAACCAGTATTTTTATTCAGAACTGATAACTGGCAGGATAATTTAATTTCACGCAAGTTGCTGCACTTTATATGTGTATAGATGGTTTTCAGAATAATGTTCTTTTAATAGGTACGTACGTATGTAAATACGCTCGTGTAAATGTTAGATCTGTAATTTGAAATTTTATAACGTGTATTGCATATTTCAGAAAACATGGTTATAGATGTCTTCACTACCCAGGTCTTAGACTCTTGCATGACGACATGCAATGCTGCGTTGCCGTAGACGGTGAACAGACAGACTTCTTCCCCGTTACCTGTGGGGTGAAACAAGGATGCGTTTTAGCGCCTACTCTGTTCGCGTTATACTTTGCGGTAGTAGTTAGAGAGGTCTTACAAACTGTTTCTCATGGAGTCCGCATCCGCTTCCGCACAGATGGCAGCCTTTTCAACTTGGCCAGACTTAAGGCTCGTACTAAAGTCTCATACGCACTAATCACTGAGATCATGTATGCTGATGACTGGTGCTTCCTGGCAGAATCCCTAGATGGCCTGCAACAGCTGATGTCCGCATTCCACCAAGCCTGCCGTAAGTTCGGCTTGAAGATCAGTGTCAATAAGACGGAGGTGATGTCCCTGGACATACACGGTCACGAGACACTGACCATAAAAGTTGGTGAGGAAGTGCTGAAGCAGGTAGATAAATTTCGTTGTCTGGGGAACACTGTAACATCCAAGTGTGACCTTGATGCTAAGATCAATAGCAGGTTAGGTGCCGCAGCTGCGGCATTCGGCAAGTTATCTCCCAAGGTCTTCTGCTCGCATGACCTTAAGTTGGCCACGAAGATATCAGTGTATATGACAGTCGTGCTGCCAAACCTCTTATACTCCTATGAGACATGGTGTGCATACCGCCGCCACATCCACACTCTGGACCGCTTCCACCTTAAATGCCTTCGTACCATCATGAAGATCAGATGGTCCGATAGAGTGCGAAATACCGAAGTTCTTCGGCAAGCCAATGTTGGTGGCATTGAAGCCTACTTAATGCGTCGACAGCTTCGGTGGTGCGGTCACGTATCTCGTATGGCGGAGGAAAGAGTGGTCAAGCGCATCTTCTTCTCTGAACTGGAGGAAGGAAAGCGGAATCAAGGCGGTCCCCTCCTCCGGTACAAGGATGTCCAAAAGCGACACATGAAAAGGTGCAATATAGAGCCAGAGGGCGAGAGCGATGGGAAAGTTTGGCAGCACAGCGGCCAGAATGGCGCAGGATGATGGTGAACAGCCAAGTACGTGAGTTCGAGGTTCAGCGTAAAGCTGACCTTGATACTAAACGCAACCAGTTAAAGGCTCGCCCACCTGCTGCCATTACATATAACTATGACAACGGCGTACTCACGTGCCGTCAGTGTGCACGGAGTTTCGCCGCCAAGATAGGCTATATAAGCCATCTTCGCGCGCACCAGCGCCAATTATCAGACTAGGGTTCAAAGTGGTCGCCATGGCCGAAAACGGTCGGAACAATCATCATCATCACCCAGGTGATAGGGTATTTATCCGTCTGGATGGCTACCACCCCTAGTCCACTAAATAAGTATGCCACAATCTTGAATTGTGCTCCGGCATTAGTGGCCAGGTTCCAGACTCTCCCCAAGGAGAGCCGCAACATATTGTTAGCACCTTGGGCGTTACAAATGTCCATAGGCGATAGTAACCGTTTTCCATCAATCCAAGGGGTCGTTTGACTGAATACTGAATTCATCCAATAAAAAGAAAATAAAAAACTTCCTTCTTAAACGTACTAAATTTCTTGTATATTTTTCGGGACATATAAAATACTTAATCTGTAGCCGTTCCGTTTATGACGACAAAGTTGTGAGTTGTTTTGAGTTTGAATAACTACATTTATTTATTATTTATTACCTACAGAAGTATGGATTTCCAATATTAATACAGCAGTTAATACATTATTATGGTAAAGTTATGTAAGTACAATGATATTTGCAAATTAATTCACAATTTTGCCCAAGTCTCGGCTTATGTATTATTCATAAATCCGGATTATGACAAAGCCCGTTGCTATAGTTTCGCAAAGTTATCAAAGTCTACCTGGCATTGTTAATAGGTGCTTTGGATTATCTAGCAACTATTCTGCTCGAGTTGTCGTGAAATCTGCATTAAGTCCTGGGATATGTACAACTAACTCACTTGATAGTTTGTAACTCTTTGTTTTCAAACATAAATATAAATATGATGAATATATATTTTAAGCTGGCAAGTCAGTGTTTAATAGTGGTTAAGGAACTTGCATCTTACTTTAATGTCATTATTTGACCTCGGGAAAAGGGTATGCATATCTTGTATTTCTTTTCAAATAAATTTTTGATTAAAACTTCAATTAAGTTTTGTGCTTAGATAGTTAATTTAAATCATTATATAGTATATTATAGTTTAGTGTTTTGAGTTGACTAAGACGATTAAACATCATTAATAATATAATTAATTGCAAAAGTTATGTGTGTGTTATAATAATGCTGTTGTGCACCGACATTTAACCGGCGGTTAAAATAAAATAACCACTGTTTATGCATACATTTTTAGCGATTAATTTATTTTAACCATCGGTTAAAAGTCAGTGCACACCAGCCTAAGATGATCTTTTAAGAAAAAAAACAATTTATATAATGAAGTAAACAATAAAAAATACATTCAACTTTAAAACACTTTTCAGTTAAATTCTTCATCACGAAACCAGTGGCAAAATTTGTGACTTTACAATGGCACAATAGTGGTGCTCGTGACACGTGGGTATCTAAAAAGTTCACGTTTCAACAGTTGAGGCGTCGACGCTTAGCAGGATAATTGATGAATTATTTAGTTTCGAAACTAATCTAATATTGTGTTACTCCATAGTATGGAAGAAGAATATCAGGTCAATATGGACCAGTAAAAATATATGAAAAGCTTTTTATAGTAATTATTTATGATACTATTGCAGTAAGTTGGTTTTTACAAACAAGAAGACGAATGTAAGCCTGAAACGAAGTCGAGGGTTTACCATAGTCACGAGTTTGTAAGAACCAACAACCGCACGTGTGTCAAATGTTTTTCAATACATTTGCGAGAAAACTATAGGTAATAGGTAATCAAACAAATATAAACGCCAGTCGGAGAGTGGCAACAATCTTTGAAGTTTCTAATATGAAAACATCGCGCATTTGCAAATGGCATCACATGCGCGTGCGAAAATTAGAATCGTTCGTCTCATTTTCTCTATTGTATTAAAGTGAGACAAAAGTATTGATCAAACACACTTCCAAAGAAGTTATTTAATTTATTTTCGCATTCTATCATCAATAGATTTCGCAGAGCACGCAATTTTAGCTAATTTTTTTACACCTTGGGTTACACTATTGGAGTTTTCGCAAGTGTATGACGGTGGTGTGTTAATTTAATACACATATAAATAGGACATATAAATATCACACAATACATATACCTAAAATGAATAAAAAAAGAGAATAAACAATAACACATATTAGTATTATATATATACTAATATATACATCATTAATATGTGTATAGCAACAGCAATAGCTATACAATATTAATAATAGTATTAATACATAATATATTAATATTATATATCCCTACTAATATACATAATATTAATATACAAATACACTAATAAATAAACATACATGTAATATGGTATTAAATATTTATTATAAAGTGAGATAATATTCCCAGATTTTTTTAATGGCGAGTGACTGCCTGTCTCACGTTTTCGGGCAATGAATTCCATAGCCGAACAGCCTGCACAGCAAAGGATTTGGTGTAGAAAGTAGAAACGTGTGCAGGTGAGTAGAAACGATCTATGTCAATCAGGGATAGTATAGCTTGCCAAAAGTGACAGGAAGCGGTACAAAGGGATGCGTCCCCGGGGCCCCGAGCGGCCACTGTCACATTCCCCCCTTCAGTCCTCGACAGTGGTGTCCCACCTATCCACTCCAAATCCTTGTATTCCTTCCCCTTCCTCCCAAACCTCCTCCCCAAACATCCCTACCTTCCGACGACGACCGCCAGCGTCGAGCTCTGCTCCGCCCAGCGCGGTTCTGGTCTACTAATCTTTGTCAGTAGAGTTGGAAAACCCCGTGGCCGGCGTTGATACGGTGGAAGCGACTCGACCGCAGTTGTTGCGATGGCTCTCAAGGAAACGCGGGACTCTGACCTTCAGATTGCTGGCTGTCAGCCTTCACCCCAATGCCACCAGTGTGGAGTGCTTGACACGGCGTTTCATACGCTAGTCGAGTGCGCGGCCTGGGCACCACAGAGGTTTGAACTCGAGACAATAGTAGGTTCGATTGATTCGCTCGGCAACCTGGTGCAAGCCATGCTGCATAACGATGATCATTGGGGGGTGTGGCCAATTTCTGCGAGACAGTAATGTCCAAAGGGAGGCCGCCGAACCAGATAGGGAGAGAAGTGGAATTACGCGTATTTATGCGCCCCCTCACGCGATAAAATTTCCAAAGGGAGGCCGCCGAACCAGATAGGGAGAGAAGTGGAATTACGCGTATTTATGCGCCCCCTCACGCGATATGCGCATGACTTCCCTCCCTGAAAAATACCGCTTCAGGGGCCCTCTTGCATCTAGGGAGCAGAAGAGTCTTCACCCCTGTCGTCAAAGTGAGTTTGCTTTTCCAGGGGCACTCTCATGCACTTATTGCGCTAGGATCGGCGTGGGCGTAACTACGTTCTAAGTCTCATGCCTTTCCTACCATAAGCGCGGGGCATCGGAGGAGGGTGGTTTTAGTGGGGTATTAGACCTTGGACATTTGTCAATTGGTTTGAGTCTTCACACAAGCCGGTCGATTACTGTTTGGATTTCCCTCAGTGGAATGCCTCCATGATTGACAACGGTCTAATCCCTAGCAAAGGACCCGAAATGTGCGAAATGCATTTCCCCCGCCTGAAAAAAAAAGCTTGCCAAAAGTGAAAGAGTTATTCAAATCGGTTCAGAAGTTTCGGAGCCTATTGAATGCAAACAAACAAATCTTTCCTCTTGATAATATGAGTATAGATAAACTGTGATTAAGAAAAGGTATACAATTCATAACAACACTTCGAGTTTATTGATCATTACTGATTAGTTAGTTGCAGTTCGGTCGGAGTGTTGCGCAATTGAATTTGCATAGTGCGATAACAGTTCCAATATCCGGCCGGGATAAACCGGCGAACTATCCTCTACAGTGTAGTTTGCTTTAATGGCTACTGTTTGTATCATTGAACTCCGGCTGATGCGCAAATAGACCGCTGTAGTCCGAAACACAAATTATGATCATTGACGTAGGAAGAATTCGAAAACCAATTTTCTTATAATTAACATAATATTTAAAAAAATGTGTGTGTGTGCAGCTTATACGCAGTAGAAATGAATCCCCAGAGAATATACTCACAGATAATTCTTCTCTTAATTTTATTAATACAAATATGCGTCAACGTATGATAATTCAAAATAAATTTCTTAAGTTTCATTTTCAATATCTCACTGTTTAAAAAAAATATTATCAGCTTTATTTCGGTCCAAAGTGGACATAGGTTTAATCAAAGGTCTTATTGACTCTAATCTGTGCTACACAATGTAAAACTCCTATCTCATTCTTTCGTAGGCTTAGTCCTATAGATTTATGTGGTTACCTCCTATTAGTGTCGCTTTGTCGTTTCATCAAGTTTTTAATCACAACGATTCTAAAGAAGTTCCACTTAAAATTACAATTAGACTAATATTTCTAATGTTAATGGCCAGTGTCTGATACGATTTAATATATGTAGGTTCTCTTCCAGCGATGGCTTGTTGTCAGTCAGCTAGGCCTCGTAGTGCGGAGTCAGCAGTAACCTAGATTTGGTAGTACGTCGCGATAACCATGTAATCTTCGTCAACAGACGTCATACTACTACTAATAGGCATACACATAATCGGGCGTTCGTGCCCAGCGACCATCAATGCACCTGGCTACCGACCTCTCGCGATATCATACGCTGGCTTGATTAGAGCGATGTTTCGAGGTTGCGAAGACAATAAAGGCGCTAATTGCGCCAGATGCCACGGACGGCCACCTAAAGCCCGAGATTGTCATCGAACACCAATGAAAGGCCAACTAAGCGGGATACGCAAGATAACCGCAAAATCCGCGAAGGCCATCATTTCCGTAGACTGGCCAGCGAGAGCCGTTGGGAGACCACTGTTTTGTTGGAAGGCTCCAACTGCTCTACGGGTAATCGCCCGCCAAGTAGAAGCCGGGGTGAAGATGTTTTCCTTTAGACTCCAACTTCTTCGCCACCACTAATGGCTAAAGAGGAAGAAGACCACAGCACAATCGGGCGTTAATCTTAAATGTCTTAACAGTGTAATCATGTAAACGGGGGTAGCTCAGTGGTTAGTACACTTGCGTCCGAAACTCAAACAGCGCAGGTTTCGATATAGTTTGCATATTTTTCCAATAACGACGTGCATCGTGATGAAACCTGCACATCGAGATAACCGATTCGTCAAACTCTCCAATTGGACAAGTATGGTGGGTATGTTATCTGTTCCCCATTAATTGGAGGTCTGAACTTAGCCGTACAACGTATATTGGCTGTTATTTTTATTAAAAAGCGTAACCCTAAATGCGAAAAAGTAAAATATTGATGTAAAAAAATATAATTTTGGTATTTTCTACCTGCACGCCGTAAACCGCTTATGTTTGAGTGCTTAGACTTATGAATATTTTATTAGCCGGCACAGCTTATGGAGTCAATATTAAAGTATAACGGTTGAGTACAAAACTGCCGGTTAGGTTTTTAACTCCCAGTTTAACGTTTGATGGCTCTGAAACTTTTTGTTGAAGAAAATAGGCTTTTGAAAATTGTTTTTTTCATACCTCAGTTACATATATATTAGGTAATCACCCGTAATTATTTTTTGCATTTTTATTACATCATTGTGTAGAGACACGAGCAAGAAATATAACGTTCTTCCTGTTTTACAAGATTATTCGTTCTTCTAAATTTTATCTTTTTTCTATTGCGAATCTACCAGACAGGTAGACAGACCAACCAATAATATGATAACCGTCGCCTATAGACATTTGCAACACCAAGGTGATGCCGTATTGTAATATACCGGTAATATTTTTGAGAGCAGTGGTTGTGACATTCACATATAAATGGATATAATAGAAGAACAGATGGCTGGACATGACTAAAGCATAGTTCCATTTTTTATCGACTTCAAAAAGGAGGAGGTCCTCAATTTATTCGTCTGTATGTTTTTTTTGGATGTTCGTCACTCGATTACTCCGTCAATTGTGAACTGATTTTCAAAAATTTTTTTTAATCAAAAGGCTATACTCCCGAATCAGTCTCATTGACTGGAGTCCAAGGAATTAGTGAAACCCACGAAAATTGAGAACACACTTCTACGTAAACACGATACACGATATCTCAATTCGAAACTGATTTTCAATTATTTGTCTTTAATCGTAAGTCTATAGTCCCGAGGTTGTGCCATGGTCACCAAGTCAGGATCTGGTGAGAGGATTCTAGGCAAATTCAGAGTAACTATACTTATGAAAGAACGCCGTGCTTTTTGGAAAAAGCTTGTATACGCGTGTAGGTTTTCTACGGGCGCTTAGATTTTTATATGCATGTTACGCGATATCTCCATCAATTGTAGATCGATTTTGAATTTTCTTACTATATTCGTAAGTATGTATAGTTGTATACTCCCAAAGTGGTTCTATGGTGATCAAGTCAGGATCTGATTAGTGGATCCCCGAGAAATCGAGAGTAATCCTTAATAAAAAAAAAACCGCGATAGCATACATTTTTCTAAAAAAATCTTTTATATGCGTGCACTTTCTATTGGCGCTTAATTTTGTTGTAAGTGTGCGATTTCTCGCCAAATGTGGACCAATTTTCATTTTTTTTACCCCCCGAGATGGTCCCATAGTCAAAGTCAGGATCTGATTTTTGAAATTGAAAAATCAGATCCTGAAATCTGAAATTGAGAGCAACCTTTGTTAAAGAATATACATCAATCAATATCTTTATTTGCAAGAATGTAGTTTATACAGGTGTTACACAATTGTAGATGCACAGTACATTCTACCACATAGTCGTGTACAAAATGAATGAAATCAAATGAAATGGAATACATCGAAGAGTGAGATGCCAAACTTATATATGCATGTCAGTTGTACAATTTCTACAGGTGCTGAGTATATTATTTCTAAGACTATTGAAGTATTTGCCCAAATAAATATTTTTTCTTCAACATATTGAAGTCGGTGCCAAGTAAAACATAAAACACAAATAAACAAAGTTATATTTTTATATTTTAATTGACACCCACCTCAAGATGTGTTGTAGAAAGAAGTTAGGTAAATATATTTTTTTAGACTAAAGTCACTTTTGTTATTGTTAAAAAAAATCTTTTTGATACGAGTATTTTGTTTCCAAATCTAATAAATTAAATAACAAACTTACACATATTGATCAATAATATTGTTAAATTCTAAACACACCCATTAATGATTTTACAAAAACTGGAATAGAGTATATAAACTATGGAGAAGTCGATGCAATTTTTTTATATGTCTTGTCTGTTTGTTCGGGTATCACGTAAAAACTACCAGGCCGATTTCGATGCGGTTTTCGCTGATTGATATCAAATTCTGAGACTTAAAATTTGCACTACATTTTATCGTGGGGATCCTGTGGGATTTTTTCTGGGAATTATTTAAAATGACCAGATTAAAATAATCTAATTCTAACTTTTGATGCAAGAAAAAAGTTTTAACCATTTTTTAAATTTATAATTCTACAACACAAATATACTATATGGGTAGAGACACCACAAAACGGTAACATCGACCATTCGGGGCAGTGTTCACAATTTGACATCTGATGTAACTCGCAGGAGCTCGTAGGAAAATAATACTAACCACTGTTGAGCATTTAATGCATATTCGCTTATAATCTAACGCCTGGACATAATGAGATTACCAACGAATTTAAATGTAAACGTTAAATTATACATTTTAATAATCCGTTCACAATTAAACGGCATTTTATAATCTGATTAGTTCTATTATAAACGCACGGTTTCTAAAATATTCCCGTGACATAGAGCACGGCATGACGTTGTTAGAAACGTGGGCGTGTTCCGCATTTCTTTCTGAGTAAAACTTTTAAAGTAGCAGGAACTAAATTATACCCATTATGCGTCATTACACTCTAATCGACCATCTAACACAAAGACTTTAAAGCGGAAATGTTCCCTTTGATATATTTCTGGTATTTAAACTTTTTAAATTTACAGTTTATTTCTTAAGTGATGGAGTTTCCTGTTCTTGATTTAATTGAATACAAACTTTTTACCGCTTACAATTTATACAACATTTTAAGGGTGCATACTAAATAAGTTGGTCTAAATTTAAGATACCTACAGAGAGGGTACGGTTTATAATGCGTAATTTGGAAACTACAAATGTTGTGTGTTTTTTCTTCAAATGTCTTTTACCTTGCTGTGCTACGGTAACGTTTTAGTGATAGGCTGAAGAGTATTGTCTGCGATTAACAGAACCTTTTCATTCATTACAACCTCATTTCATCACTACAAAATATTATAAATCACACATGTCACTCGCCTTAGATACGTCTAACATAAATATTACAAATAAATAATATCTATAAATTAAGTACATAAATAGTTGTGAAATCATAAAATATACATACTGGAATCGCAACAGACTTTAGATTTAATATATTAGCAAAACAATTATTTTATAGGATTACTGCTTTAATAAGCTTCAGTAAGTAACTGTTTAGGTGACTATATGTGAGGAAAAAATATGAAAGAAGATGACGTAATTTCTCGTGAATGTAGTGCTTCTTGTTGCAACTAAATGACCATGCGAGGGCACATGGATTTCTTAGAATTGCACTGCCTTCCACAGGTAGACGCCGATTGTCAACCAGTGAAACTTACGTGGTCAACTATTGAATGTTTCCTAATTCACGAATTGCCGAGTAGTCTGTTAGCGATTGGTACTGGGTCTATACGTTAATCACTCGAAGCAGTAAGATATTTCAGAGCCACCCAGAACCCGACCAGCACCGGATCACTGCAACGGATTAGTACTGACTAGTCAGTCGTACATTGGAGAGTACATCGACACGTGGACAGCTTGCGAGCAACGCGTTCCGGTGCTAGACAGGTGTGCCTGGAGGCTCTAACGAGTTAAGATACCTTTAATCTTCACTTTAAATTTTGCATACAGTAATTGAAAGGATGGATGGAGGACATTAAGAAATACGCGGAGAAATTAATTATGCTAAAATACAAAACGGAACAAAACTTTTCCTTTTGAATTATTGTGCAATCAACAAAATACCCATTCAAAAACACTAATGGGCTGGCCACGTCTAATGGCTGGTAAATTGAGTCCTGGAGTGGAGACGGCGTCCTAGTATAAGATGCATTCCGGTCCGGCGCAGCGGACCGATGACCTGCTCAGGGTTAGTAGAAGCTTGGTGAGAAAAGCGGAAGAATGGACTGTGTAACGTAAGGAAACCTACGTCCAGTGGATTACGTTTGGCGGACGATGACGAATAGTTTAAAATGAAAATCTTATAATGTCATTATTGTGTTCAACTCTGTCACGACCTATTTGTTATCCACAAATCTCCTAGACGAAAAGAATTGAGATTTATAATTATGTGATCCAATTACGAACATATAGTATAAATAGATGACGGTAACTCTGTTCTGCTTCTTAGACTATTTCATGCAATAAAGAACAATCGACTAATATGAGACCCTACCCGTTCTTATTTTTAAAAAAATTCTTCGATTTTCTTCTCGATTACTGGGGTATATCGCTAGTGTCTATTCTTCTTCCGCAATATATTAGCCATCATTTAGGCTTATAAAGTCATGCAAAAATATTCTGGTACATATAAAAAATTTACACAAAGATTCTAAAGTAAGTTTTTAACTCGCTTTAAACTTTTATCGATAATGTGGATCGGTTTTTGATCTTCGTTGCTTAATGTTCTGGGAAGTACCAAACAAATATACAACCTCGATGTTTCCGTAACTTTCAATGCAAACATAACACTATTCGTACGGCTGAATGCGTTAACGAGTAGACAACCGTTGCTCGAGTAATTACCGACGCCAGTAAAACAAAATGACCTGTGATTTAATTTGCCCGCAGGTAGTTTTACCTGTAGCCGTTTTATTAAAAACACAAGCTGTTCCATCAGCTGTTGTTGATTGCTCACTTAATGGTTATTAAGAATATTACTATTATAAGTATATTTTCGGGGGTAACAGATATTTCTCCATGTTGAAAGAAGGCGTAAAATATATCTTTTTTAAGTGAAACTTCTTTAGAATCGTTGTGATTTGAAGTTCGATGAAACGAAACAGTGAAATGACAAAGCGACAATAAATTCCTAGGTATTTTTTTGTGTTTTGCCATTTTCGTCATTTTGGTTATTTTGGTCTTGGTAGTTTTAGTAGTTTTTTTTAGTTCTGATCGATTATGTAGTTTACAAATAGATAAAAGGGGATAGATAAATAAAACTGCTTGCTGAATTTTCACTTCTACTGTATCTGAACTGCACACAAGCACACACGATTTTCTTATTGCGTGCTGACAAACAGGCTGACGACCCATCTATTGAAAAGCGGTTACTGTTGCCCATAGACGTTTGCAACACCAAGGCTACATGCAAACATCAATAATTTTAGCTGTGCACACAGTCATTAGAATCACTATTATAATTCATTCTGACTTCTGATAGATGACTTCTGATACTGAATAGACATTATGTAAATAGGAATACGATAATAAATAGTAAAGTATTTTAACGCGAACTCGAATCATACGCGAATATGCAGGATGGAATTTTTAATGCAACCTGGATGGAAAGTACTCTAAATAATAGAGATAGCAAATTTTACTCCAAAGAAAAATTTCTTTATTTTTGAAAAGAAATAAAACTGCATTCAAAGATTTTCGAAAATTCTCTTGCTTGACCCGGGAATCTAATCGAGAGATTTCATCCTTGTGATTGACCCTAACGATCGATGCAACAAAATTACAGGCTGTAATTTTTACAGATTTTAGTCGGTACGATTCCCGGGTGAAGCAAGAGCATTTTCGAAAATCTTTGAATACTGTCCCTTCCTCTAAAATAGGGAGTCCTAAGACCAGCAGTGGAACTTTTAAGGTCTGATATAATAAATATGGAGATTCGCTTGTATGCTTCAGAATATAAATGTCTTCACAAATATAACTTTATTTAAAAGATTGCAAACTGCCGCCGACCTCAGAAAATGTCTAGAGGTTTTAATAAAATCTTAGCTTAAGCTGATTATTCAAAGTGCAACCTGCAAAGTTTGTAATACTTGCCACAAGAAAGCTGGATTAACATATTTGATTAAAGAAATGTACACACTCTTTGCTTTTGCTTCATATTGCTTTATAAAACGCAAGGGTACGACCCCAAAGCCGTAGCATGCGAGTGCAAGCGAAGAAAATAATACCGTGTAGCTTTATTCCTTTTCATAAATCAAAGACAGCTTTATATGGATAGGTATACTATAACACTTTTTGCGAAGAAACAAAATAAGATTTTTTAGTCATTGAATTATTTAAAAACTAGGGTTTCTTGTTACGTGTTAAATTTGTATTATTGTATAAATATTATAAACGCGAAAGTTTGTAAGAATGTATGTATGGATGTATAGGTGTATGGATGTATATTTATTACTCTTTCACGCAAAAACTACTGAATGGATTTTGATGAAACTTTACATTAATATAACTTACATATCAGAATAATACATAGGCTATAATTTATGAAGATATAGTGTGAATTATTCAAAATATAATGATTTTCCATCACCACGCGGGTGAAGCCGCGGGCGCAGCTAATTGGCAGAAAAACACACATACACGAGCACACATCAACACTAATACACACACACGAGCACGTATGCACACATTGCATAACAATCCCAAAGATGAAAAGATTTCGCCTGTATTATGTTTACGTGTAACAACCTCTGCGGCTAATGTGTCACACCCAGATCATAGTAAACAATGGAAAGTTAGTTCACAAAATTTATTATGACAGAAATTGAACCCGAGACCTCTGCGTTTCAGTGCGACCACTATGCCATCAAATTGTATGCGCATACTACTAGACTTTTGGAGTTTTGCGAACACAAAGCTGAATTTAATGTACAGTCGCGGTATGAAAAGGTTCGTCACCCTTAAAGTCGACTTTTACTCGGACGAGTACAAGAAACAACTGCCCACATTTTAATAAATGTTATAATTATAAAGTATAGAAACGGAAAAAAAAGATAATTGCGATGTTGACAATGCCAGACACTGAGATTAACAATAGTTTTATCATCAGAATCAAAGAAGATATTAATCACTACGCTTATCATAAATATTAAAACAAGTAAAAAGGTTTACATCTCTAAACAATCTTCTTAGATAAGTTAAAAAATCAAACAACTTTGATCTAAGTCATTTTCAAGTTTATAGTACAGTTAAACATACATTTCTTGACTTAGTTGGAAAAAGTAACATCTACTCGTGGAACGTTAAATGAATCAATTTGATAACAGGTGCACCTTTTCATACCACGTCTGTACCTATAAAGATTATTTTGTTCTTTTTAACCGACTTCGAAAAAAGGTATGTTCGCCGATAACTCCGTGATTTATGATCCGATTTACGTGATTCTTTTTTTGTTCGACGCGGAATAGCTGCCATGTGGTCCCCTGAAAATTTGACATATTTTGGCTCAGTAGTTTTCATTTTACGAACATTTTTTTGTTTCCGGTTCTTGGGACCTATATTTTTTAAGAAGCGCGGCACCATTCGTGGGTCCACCCATACATAGCTAGACACTAAAAAGTAACAAATAAAATTTAAAAACTTCGTTTAAAAAAACCGACTTCAAAAACTAAAAAACTAAAATGTAATTTTCAAAATATAGTAATTTTTATGTTTTACTTTGCACCGACTTCAAGATGTTTTAGATAATATATATTAATAATAATAGCTTAAGAAATAAGTTATTTTATACATTTTAGTTTTTTAGTTTTTGAAGTCGGTTTTTTTAAACGAAGTTTTTAAATTTTATGAATAAAATAATCTTTTGTTAGTTGAAATTTTTTGTTACTTGAATTCTAACACTTAACCACTCTACTATGAATGACAGAATTCATGTATTCCTTATTATTGAACAAAGCATAGAGTGCCTAGCGTTACATTCGCTGCACTCTGTCCAACAGCGTAACTCGAGAGATCGTCGAGGACGGAATTCTCCGTGCCGAGAACGTGATTCGCATTCCCTCTCTAGGGAATTCTGGAGAACGAACCTCCATACTCAGCTTGCACTACTGGTACGTCCGAGACTTGATAAAATGATAAAATATTTTATGAATCCTTAGGTTTGTAATTCGACCTAGAATTGCAACCAATTTAAAATGGATTTAAATGGAGGGAGCGTATTTTTAGGCTGGTGTGCACTTACTTTTAGCCGATGGTTAAAATAAGATAATCGCCAAAAATGTATGGAAAAACAGTGATTGTTTTTGGTTACCCGTAGGTTAACTTTTGGTGCACACCAGCCTTAATATAAGTTCCATGAGGTTTTTGTATTTCAAACTTATCTCCAAATAAAATACAAATTTTATTATATAAATAACTAGCTGTCCCGTCAGACGTCGTCCTACCCGCAAAAAATAGGGGTTGATCGTAGAGGGTTGAAAATGTAGTGTTGTATGTATTTTTTAATGCTGTATCATAAAAAAAATCCATTTTTTTTAAATTTAGGGTTGGACTACCCTTAACATTTAGGGGGATGAAAATAGATGATGTCCGATTCTCAGATCTACCCAATATGCACACAAAATTTCATGAGAATCGGTCAAGTCGTTTCGGAGAAGTTTAACTACAAACACCGCGACATGAGAATTTTATAAATTACATATACCACTTTACTTTAGAATACTTATTATAATTTGATTGATTAACGTAGTCAATTTAATAAAATAATTCATCAAATCCACTTCGCTATATCTGGTAAAGCTCCATTTTTATTAAACTTTTTCTTTACTTATTTAATTCAAGTAGGGATTATTTCAGTTATTATATCGATTGCAAAACTATAGGTACCTTTATAATAGAGAGTTAGTCAATAGCAATCAGTTAAAAAAAATGTTATTTCATTATTTATCTATATGTACTAAACTAATTTTAACAGATATTATAGTTTTGTCCGTGTAAATAGTAAGATAGGAGTCTTAATTAACGGCGGCATACACACATACATACACATATATATATATATATTACAATTACCTTTATCATTTTTTCAATTACTTAATATCTGCATCTCTTTTAACGATATCTGTCAGCTGATGTTTTAAATGTTGGTGAAGAATTACACACAAAAGCAACGAGTTCGATTTTCAGTTAAGTAAATTGATATGTAATTAACTTTTGGTGGTTTACTTTGTTCGAACGTTACTGTAATAGGAGAGCTATTTTTTCTTCCTCATCACAAAAAAGACAATTATTAATAAATAAAGCATATTACACAATACATGAGTATCTTACAGACATAAATACTGTTACAGGAGTCTGATTTTGTGACAATAGTAATCCTAATTACTGTGATCCTTATTATTATAAATTTTATATTAATTTGTATTTAAACACTAGTAGTTTTAAATTCAATTATTTTGTAAGCTACATATGTGGCAGGATACAGTGATAGGTAAATTGTTATAATTATGGACATCATATTCAAAACTGTATACACAAAATAATTTACTTTGAATTTGACTTTTAGAAAAATGTGTAGTTGATAAGCTAGAGAATATACAACGTGTGTTTATATGCCCAGTATTTATCTGTATATATTCCGAGAATACACATGAAACGTTAAAGCAATTACCCACAAGACAACAGTAATGCACTTAACTTCAGAAATCAACAACACCGTCTTTAATACAAGCCGGCTGTGTTGAAACTTGGAACACGAGTCACGTAGACCCCGTACGGACAGAATTATTCCTGCCGGTCCACAAAACACGTGACTGCGCAACACTACTGATATCTGGGCAGGCTACATGCCTACATGGCTATTCTTTTGTTCCGACATTTTTATTGTTTAACCCTTTTAGTTCGGAGCAATCGGATAGATTAAAGGTTCTAGAAGAGTTACCGACATGGCGGTATTGATCTTTTAGTTTCCTATTTTTATTCAATGGAATTATTTCCGTGGCTTCCGAATTTGTAGGTTTCTAAACGTTATTCCTTTTGACCGTTAACACATTTTAATTTGTAATTAGTACAGACAGAGTCAGAAAAATTGCCTAACGGATAGATTGGCCTGCCAGAATTCAGACCCACGTCTTTGAAATTTCAATGCTCAAAGAATCTTTATCTCACCAAGATATCGTATTGTACATGCGTCAAATTTTACAGTAAGATCTATGACGTTACACCTTGTTTTCAAAAAACAGGTAAATACATCACCATGGTACTATTTTTTACTTATTTTCGATATGTATGTGTGTATAATTCAATTCTGTAAAAATGTCAAAGTGTGTCTTTGTCCTCGTGACCACGGACACAGCGACCGTGACTTTTAAAATCATATCGTCGGCATCAGTGCAGGACATCGTAATCACATCTCTTATTGACATTATTTTTCTTCAAACTTGTGTCATACTAAATGTCTCCAAAAAAAATGTTTACAAGGTTCTGCACCGACGCCGACGATATATAAAATAAATACCCAAAACACCTGTAAATACAGTGGCTATTTATAATACTCAATATAATAAACGTATATTATTTTTTCATAATATCTATGTTTATTAGGAAATCTAAAATAAAAACCGAAATATATTTTTTTTTTCCATACAGGAACAAACGAACAAATACTAATTTCTGTGGCCGGTTGGCCTATCGTAAGAGGCGACAGAATAACCTACAGCTAAGTAGTAGGGCATTACCTTCCACCCGGTAGACTGTTTGCTGTACTTCAGTAATAAAAATCATTTTCTACAAATAAATGTAATGAATTTCATGAATTTTGCTCACGATCTCGATATTGTTAGACAGCCAATCAGGATAAGCCAATTATTCTAATATCCCTTTATAGGTACAACCATTGAATTTGAATCGCAAATAGTAATTTTAGGGAAGGCATAAATATCAAATAAACCAGGCAGTAGAACGCTGAGTGGAGTCCAAACCTGGAAGTGTTGCTCAAATACCCGTATCGTTTATAGTGCTGCATTTATTATGAGTGAAACTGCACAGTAAAATGCACCAAATATTTGGGTTTTGGGAGTTGAATTTTAAATGACATGTTTATAAATAAATGTATTTATTTTCATTGATATTCCATGTTGGTTTGGATCTTTTAAATATTTTTAAAAACATGCACGCTCGCGACGTTTATAGCTCAAAATATACTGCAAGAAAGGGAACGTGCTATTTAAATTTTGACAGCGTCAACGTTTACGGGAGTTCCCCTGTCTTCACTAATTCTCATTGTTGTACATAATACACATCATTAGCAGTATTAATTTTTTAATTCAAACTACCTGACAAGTATCTCCATCACATTCAATTCGTCATATTTACATAGTTAAAACCATTTATTATGGTTAAAATCACCACGTTGTAAATAAATAGATGACGTAGTAAACTTTAGTTTCATAATAAACAATAAACATAGGTACATAAATTTTATACAGTTACAATATTTTTACAAAAATTTATTGGTATCTCTAAATATATAGCAGCTGTCATAAAACTATAGTTGTAGTAATTACTCAATATTTATATAGTAATGTTATAATTTAATAGATTATATAAAACTATGTAAGTAATTTTATACGATGTATAATTTTTACTTTTGGGAAAACAAGTAGTTGTATTGTATATTGTATGAAAACCGTGTTTCTGCGAACATTCGGTGTTTAAAGATGGCGCCACTTGAGATACCGACCGCTTACGAAAATCGGCTGGTTTCAGCGCAAAAATATAAAAATGGCTAGTGTTTCTTAGAAACGAGCATTCGATCGCAATCTGTGTACTAGTAAAGGTCGAAATGTAAAGTCGATGATTGGAATTGTGTTTAGATGTGAAAAGTGAAATACAGTGGTATCGTGCATTGTATTTTTCTGAAGACCGGCGTCCTACAAATGTAACTTTAAAAACACTAAATGAAGCTATAACTCATTCGATTCAATGAGTTATAGCTTTTTTTCTTTTTTAACCGACTTCAAAAAAGGAGGAGGTTCTCAATTCGTTAGAATCATTTTTTTATGTATGTTCACCGATTACTCCAAGATTTATAATCCAATTTACGTGATCCTTTTTTTTTGTTCGACGCGGAATAGCTGCCATTTGGTCCCCTAAAAAATTAACATAGTTTGGCCCGGTAGTTTTCATTTTATGAACACTTTTTATGATAAAAATTTCATTCCGCGCGGCACCTTTCGTAGGCATACCCATAGCTAGACACTAAAGAATAACAAATAAATACAAAAAACTTCGTTTAAAAAAACCGACTTCAAAAACCAAAAAGTATAAAATAACTTATTTCTAAAACTATTATTAATATATATTAATAATAAATAATAGCTCGCACACAAATCCTCGCGAAAGAGAATCGTTTCATACCAAGAATGATGCGTGAGGCTATTGAAATCAAAAAAACACCCAAATTTCAATAGAGAAGATGGTTGGCAGGTACCACCCGTTTGGGATCCGATCATCAAAACTATTAAGACCCAAACCCAGCAAAAACCAACTGCCAGACCTCAAGACACTGTGAGCTCTTTCTGCGTGCAACGGAACACAAACCAACTCGACTGATAATTTTTCTTTTATTTTTCCTTCCACCCATTTTAATATTATATAAAAATTTTAGAACTAGGCATGTTTGCTGAAGAGTTTCTTGCGCCGCTTCTTCTCTTCAAGCCACAACATGTTGTGAAGCGGTGATAAATTAGATTAGGCTCCCATAGAGTATATAATATCCATAAACAAAATTAAAACTAAATAATTAAAATGAACAAGTTGGCGGTAGGCTAAATAAAACTTTAACAATACACGTTAGAAAACTGTCATCTTTGTCGTCCGTGACCTCGGCCACTGAAAAGCGGCCGAAACGTCAGATAAACCAAAATCAAATAAATTACCGCACTTTAAACCGTTAAAACGTAGTTTTATAATATATATTATCTAAAACATCTTGAAGTCGGTGCAAAGTAAAACATAAAAATTACTATATTTTGAAAATTACTAAGCACCGACTTTAAGATGTTTAAGATAAATATATCATAATAGCTTTAGAAATAAGTTATTTTATACTTTTTGAAGTCGGTTTTTTTAAACGAAGTTTTTTTTATTTTTAGTAAGTAGGCGGCTTACTAAGAAAAAAAATATGTTAATATTATCTTAAGCTTTCGCGACTTGTATACATAATAAAACTACGTTAAAACGTAATCCCCTTATGTACTAATTTTTCGCCTTATCTATTTTTGTAAATTTGTTTAAATGTTTACGTACTTACAAATTAAAAAAAATTGTAAGTACATAAAAAGCCATTGTCATTTTTACACGTCTTACATACAACTTTAGACCATGCGAATAAATTCTTATTCAAAAATCATTTGTGGCTCAAAAAGAACTGCAAATTTACATTTATTCAGTAAGAATTCGCTACATTTCATCTCGTGCCCATAAATCTCGCACTCCATATTGTCAGAGACTTAGACACGAAAAATCTATTTAAAATGGGAAAGCTCCCCGCAAAGTACCACGCGAGAACAGAAGAGGGATAATATTATAAGTAATGTGAACCATAACGCAACCCTTTTACGTTTTAGGTTCAACAACCGTAAAAGTATCGAATGTCGTAAAATTGATCCCTGTAATAAAATTACGGACGGTACACGGCGCAAATGTAATATGGCGTATTATGGAAAAATTGGATGCATCCAATTCTATTTTTTTACACCCGCCTATTTTTGATGATATAACTGATTATTGTACAATATTATATTGTTACATGTTACGGGACTCGAATTAAAATGCCGTTGGAATTACTATAGAATTTATTAGAACTAAACAAACACGTATAACACAAAATTAGAATTAAATAATATTATTCGAAACCAATACCATAGTATACAGAAATAATTTGATATCGCAAACAACTGCTGTAGTATAATACTGTGTTGCAGTTGTTAGCGCCCACTTCCAGACAACTCGATTGTTATACAATTAAAAAGTTTTTTTTTTAAATTTATACATGTGAAATTTCCGTGTTAATATTTGTAATGTATGTGGAAATGCATAAATGTATGTTTGTGGTGTGTGTGTATGTGGTGTTTATGTGTGTGATGTGTGTACAAGTGAACGAGTGAGTGTGTGGTTACAGACTTATTAGACTGGTGTAGTCCGTTTAGTAAATTCTCGGTATCGTCATAAGGGAGTTCTGTTAGCCAGTTGAACAATTTTGATTTACACTCGCTATGAGTAAGAGAGTATATATTTAGTGACTTCCAACTCTGTTGTAAATTTTACCATAAAAGATTACAATACACCATGACTATTTTTTTCTAATTACAAACTTTAAACACAAAGTAAACAAAAGAAGATGGTCATAAAAGCGCTTCGATGTTATTAACTCAAATGACGCCGGCGGGTAATAAATTTGCTTTGTTTGCAGGTGGCCCAATCTGTAACAATATGTATAGGTATATATCAATAAATAAAATGTAGATCTAGACTTCTATACTAGTATTATAAAGAGGTAATGTTTGTAGGTTTGTGACGTTGCAGGGGGTAATCTCTGGATCTACTCAATCGTTTTTGAAAACTCTTTCACCAGTGGAAACCTACATTATTCTAGAGTGACATAGGGTATATTTGATTGTGGTTAATAATAAGTATTTTAATTTTTTTCTGATGCCCAGCGAAGTGGGCATGGGTCAGCTAGTATTTAATAAAACTACGATTTAACGGTTTTAAGCACGGTAATTTATTTCATTTTTTATACCGTTTCGGCCACTTCGCTTCACAACATGTTGTGGCTTGAAGAGAAGAAGGGGCGATTGATATTGATAAAATTTATCAGTCGAATAAATGACTGATTTTACTACATTTAGGAGTGAAACAATTCAAATGTTTTAATCGTGGAATTGACATTTTTAATTTCCCGTGTTGTTTTATTTAACGAATACTTTTTATATGGTTATTGAAAAATCAGCCCAAGTGAGAGCAAGGTCTTTCCTTAAGAGAGCAGCAGCGCATTTGTAGCAGCTTTGATGGTGCAAATGTCCATAGGCGATAGTAACCGCTTTCAATCAAGTGGGCCGTCTGCCTGTCTGCTGAATTTATGCTATAAAAAAAGTGAAATTTTCTACCTTTTGAACATATTTTCCTGTTTTACTGTCTGAAAGTTTTTTTTGAATAAGCATCAACTCAACTCATTTAAATGAAAATGTTGTGGATTAAAGCAATAACTTTGTCTTATGTTAAAGTGTTTCATTTGAAATTTTGCAGGTTTTAAATTATATGAATACAAAGTTTCAAGTTACGCACGGACAAAGTAGTGGGTACAGCCGGTCGTATGTATTTCTATAGAGCTATAGAAATAATTCTTATATCGTCGGCGACAGTTCAGAAGTTTGTAACTATTTTTTGTTATATACTATTAACATGCATATATGTATCACAGTCCTTCGGAAAAAATAATGTCAAAAATATCATTATAAGGTCCTGCACTCATCATTATACTCATCATTTGTTTACTATTATATATAGGAAATTAACTACCACATAACACAAAAACTAAACAGATTCACACTGTGTCACAAAACGACACACAAGTTTAATATTCTATTATTTACAGACCAACTTTAAAGGCTTTCGATACCTGAAAACCGCACTCTGCTTAGAGTACATTTCGTGTTATTGTCTCTATATTCTGTAATCACATTTTTCCGAGAGGTAACATTATGTAAATTTCAATTCCATTCTGAGCAGATTTACAATTTATAAGATTACCATATCACGTCGAGTGTAGCTTTTATTTTTTATGATAAAGCCTATGTATTTTACATATTATATTGTGAATACGTGTATGTTGTTAACTAATGCAAAAACCCGTTCTGTTACATAATGCTTTAACATCGTAGGGTTTTCAGTTCAGTAGAGACTCGAATATCCGGAACGCAGTTATGCGGATTCGCGATTATCCGGATTGGAAACTGTGGTAATTCAAGAAACACCTTAAAAAATCTGTAAATGGTTGGATTTTGTGTATTGTGTGTAAAAATTTGAAAAAATCGGAGTGGATAATTCGGACCAGGAGATTCCGAAATTTTTGGAATTTTTGTCTGTCTGTTAGAGCATCCCGTGAAAACTACTGAACGGATTTAAATGAAATTTGTTACTGAGGTAGTTTATATCCCGGGTCGTAGGGACCTTAGGATACTTTTAATCCCAACAAGTGACCTCCTTTCCGTGAGACTGACGAAAATAGCGAAAAAGATGGCGCTACGATCGTATCTTTTTTGGAAACTACTGAACGTATATTAATAAAATTCGACACAGTGCTAGCTTATAACGCGAGTTAATACTTAGGATACTTTTATCCCTATTAATTTCCATGGAATAAAGGGATTAAAAAAATAGATGGCGCTGCAATCAAGTTTTTTCAATTCACTAATAAATACCTACCTTGTCATAAACAACGTTTCATTCATTGTATTACTTCAAATCAGGTCGTGTAGCCTATATGGACTTAGTTTCTTTATTATCGTAGTGAACATAGTAACAAAAGACAATAAAGATTTATATAAAATATCTTGTTAAATTTATCTATACTTAAGAGAGCGAGCGATATTACCTATGGTTTTTTACGCGACGTAGCTGCGGGGTAAACTCTAGTTTCTTTATTAACATTGATAACAAACATTGATAAGTTTTGTTTTTATTATTCTGAATAAACTTTCTAGATTTAATAATGTGTACCAAATTTGCTTTAACTCATATATTCAATTATCCGGATTTTCAATTATCCGAATCCCTGAAGATTACAATCAGTCCGGTTATATAGTCTCCACTGTATTTAAAAATTTCTAAGGCGGTGTTTTGTTAAAAATGCTGTAGACTGCGCCTGATATGACGCTGCACGAGACCGACGAATGCTTACTATGAAAATGCACTATAATTGTCTCTGTTAGACGCCTGACGCGGCGTCCATATCTGGTTTTACTCTGAGTTTAAAGCCGCTTTGTGATGTGTGCTGCAGTGATGCGTAATCGGTATGCTTAGTACACGTGGTATAGTACGGCCGGCGTAACTTGGCGAATGTGAACATAGGCTCTGCGAACTTTAGCGCATGTAAACTCGTGAAGAAAATACAGTGACCAACTAATTCAAAGCAATGAAAAAATACAGGGATGAAGGGCGACCAATTGTGTTCACTGATGAGTCGTATGCCCACTCATCACACGAGTGTACATGCTCTAAAGTTCGCAGAGCCTATGTTCACATTCGCCAAGTTACGCCGGCCGTACTATACTGTAAACTTACCCTGCGCCTATATTTCATTTCCTGATTCGCTCGGTATCGATGCGGAAGCGGCATATACCGAGCGAACCAGGAAACTCATCTTTATACAATAATGCAATAACCAAGTTTAAAAAAAAATATTAAAATAGTTTCATTAATTTTATTAATATTAGATTTCTTTTGACTGTTGATTTATGTTATCTATTATTATTATTTAAGTCTTACGAGTGAAAATTTAAAAATGAATGCCTTTGATTCTGATTCATGTTCTTTACAGTACAGAAATCTTTTAAGACAACTAAAGAGCAAAGTCCTAGATGAAACCGGATATTCGGATTTGAGAGCAAAAGAAACATGGCTGAGATATGGAGCGGTTCAAGCACTTTAAGTTGACTTTAATTTATGTTTTTCCTTTTATTTAAATTCCACGTCCTCGGGACCTTCTTATTTAAATTAAAAACCAGTAGGATTATTATCAAAATAATCAATTGAAATATTTCAGTAGGTAAACTTTTCTTTCTTGTACTTGTAAACATCTTTATAATGACTTTATGTCAATCGACTTCATAAAAATGACTTCTTGCAAAGTTTTGCCTATCTAAAAGTTTGAAAATATTTATTAATACTATCGACGGTGTCAGTGTGTGAATGCAAGACCTTGTAACTATATTTTTTCGTGAAATAATTTAAGAAAGAAAGAATTGTTTTATTTAGGACAAATAAACATTTTAACAATATAGAAAAGAAAAGGAGACAAAGTAATGCTAGACTAAGAGCAACAATGCTACACTGCCTGGGACCAGCAGGTAAAGTCACTAAGGACAATACAGCACAAATAATATAAAATTTCTTGTAAATTGGTACACATTAGTAATCCGTTCTCACCAAAAAATTTAGTTTCAAGGTCTTGAACGGTCCTCGAAGATATGTAATAATAGTTCCGTATTCATAGGACAAGACAGAATAATAACGATTCTAAAAGACTAAGTCCACATTTATGTAATTTGATCGACCCAGTCATCGTCGCGTTGTATGAAGGGTACAGTAATATATATAAAAAGGTCTTACTTCGGCCGATGCAAAAGATAAAGATGATAAAATATGTAATATTTTATTTGCCATAAATGATGTATCTTAGTGATACAACATTACAATTACAATCTAATCTAGAAAGTAAGATTAATGAGAAATTTAAATCTGACCTAAAATAACTAGATATAACATAAACTAAAAATGATTCTAATAACACGTTTCCTATTTTCTTTATTAAGGAGAAGAATCTTTGTTTATAATTATGTTCTTTGTTAATGTTTAACACATAGCACAACACTTTATTATTATGAGAGTATTATAACACCAACTCAAATGGTTTTGTCCTTTTGAATCTTCTTAATAAATCTGTATTTTCAAGGATTTCATGATCTCGACATTTACACGGTGATGAAGCCGTTGCTAAGATAAAAAAGTATCTTAGTTCTTTTGACTGTCCCTTTACTTTTTTCCTAAACTAGAAAGTCGATGCGACGTAATAGGTTTCGGTCTCTCACCCGTTTATTTTCCTTACAAACAAGTTAAATTTGACTTAAGATCCATACAAGTAATGTCAAATTCAACCGATGATAGGGCAAGTAAGTCTAACCTATGTGTTCTGTTTTATCCACTCGTCTACAGAAAACCTTAAATATATTATCATACGGGTTAAAAATTTTCTTTTTACACATACCTTAATTTGCTTTTTTAAGTTCAACTGCCAGTTTTTCACTGTGACAAATTGATTGGCAAAATCAATGGTAAAGGCGTTGGAGCCAACATTAACAAGAATAGAATAGACTAGAGCAAAATATTATATTAATAGAAAGAGACTCGGCCAGTAATGATAATCAGAGGGCTTAAAGCACTAACATTCACAGATTAGTATGAAGAACATGATAGGTGTAAAAATAAAGCGAAACTATCTAATGGCTTACAACTACTACTAACTATAGGTATCTAGACACGTGACAATTTCAATAAGAAACTGCCAAAAATCATCCGCACTAACCCTCAGATCTCATGAAACAGTATGCAGTACGCAGGATAGTGGATTTAATTTAATGAATTGCTATAGCGTACATTAATTCTTATAATTTTAATTAAATTAACATAAGGAAACAAGAACGTTTCAAACATAATGAATTTTAACCTAAATAAAACGCTCCAATTATCCAAAGACCCGACCCGGTTCCAATTTGTGTAAGTTTCGCGCAGGAAACCTCCGGTATTAAACTAAGATTCGCCCGGTTTTCTCATAAAACCGTTTGTAATGTGACAGAGTTCTCGACGGAGCAGCTGCTCCGGATAATGTCTCCACTCTCTTTATACCATTGAGTTTATCTGTGAACCTTCTGGGACACGCCTGACCCTGATTTATATATGAAAACTTCCAATTTATTGTACATCCCTTTCTAGTAGTTAATAGCTTAGATATTCTCGGGTTAGCCGCACCGCTAGATTAATGTGTGTGTGGGACAGAACGGCCGATTTAAGTGGTTGACTTTTTGTTTGTTTCACAATATCTATGCTTAGATGATTCTCAGCTTTATTGCATATTATTAAAATCTATTTTCATTTAATTAAATATATTGCGTGTTGATATGTGTATAAAAAGTTTTGAGATTATTAACAGATTTGAACAAAATATGTTTTCAAATAATGCTGAGAATTTATCGGTTCATAAATGTATTTTACATATTTAAATTAGGTACATAGCAACTTCTTTTAAGTTAATTGAGTAATCAATGTGTATTTAAAATTTATACAGGTTGAAATTTTCAAGTGAAACTATATGAAATATGGAAAATTACTCGGAGGACTCACGAGGGTGATTTTGATGAACACTGCCATCATTTGGCTGATTACAAAAAAATAGAATAGAATAGAATAGAAAACACTTTATTGTTCACCACATAAACGATTACAGAAAAAAATAAATTACAACAATGTAACGGCAAAACAAAAGGCGGCCTTATCGCTCAAAGCGATCTCTTCCAGGCAACCTGACTGAGAGGATACATTTAAAAACTTATGTCTAGGTATAATGAAATTAATAAGAAATAAAATAAAAAGGAAGGACAGTACAATGTGGACAGTAAAGAGCTAAGTTAAGAAGAATAGAAAATAAAATATAAAACATTATAAGCTAAGGTAATGGTTTTTGACAGATTTTTTAAATATGGCAAGTGATTTAGCTTTTCTGACATCTACGGGTAAAGAGTTCCACAGGCAGACAGCCTGCACAGCGAAGGATTTGGAGTAAAATGTTGAAGAATGTGCAGGTGCCTTTAACAGGAGGTTATTAGAGGAGCGCAAATCGAAGGTGTGTGATGTATGAAGGAAGTTGAAACATTCCTTAAGGTAAGGAGGAGTGTAGGGTATAAATAGTGTACAATATAATAAATATAGAAGATGAGCATTCCGGCGAAGTGAGATTGGGAGCCACTTGAGTTTTTTGCGATATTCAGAAACGTGATCATATTTTTTTAATCCAAATATGAATCTAATACAAACATTTTGAAGACGCTCAAGTTTAATGAGTTGCTCTTGGGTGATATTAAGATAACAGGCATCCGCATAGTCAAGGATGGGTAGTAAAATTGCTTGAACAAGCGAAATCTTAGTGGCGGTTGGAAGGAATTTTTTTAGTCTTCTGAGTGAGGCATAGGATGCAAAGATCTTGCGACTTAACTCGGTAATGTGGGGTCGCCAACACAGTTCCTTGTCGAAGATTACGCCGAGATTCTTGACTTGGTCACTAATGGGAATATACGTATCATGAAACATTACATCAGGGAGTAAATCAAAATCAATTTGGGACATTGTTCGAGAGCTACCGATAATTATAGCCTGAGTCTTACCAGGATTAACGCTAAGTCCGTAAGAAGTACTCCAGTTGTGTATACGATTCAAGTCATCATTAATAACCTTAATAGCGTCATGTAAGGTGCCCTTCGGAGCCTGGGTATAAATCTGCAAATCGTCTGCATAGAGATGATAGGAAGAAGATAGATTTTTGGAGATAGTATTTATAAAAATAGAAAATAAAAGAGGAGATAACACGCCGCCCTGAGGAACGCCAGCAGATAGAGCTTGCCATGTTGAAAACATGTCATCGATACGTACTTGCTGCCGGCGTTCAACCAGGTAACTGTGAAACCAATCAATTGCAGTTGGAGATATGTTGAGAGAGCGGAGAATTTCGATAAGTATATCAAAATCCACATTGTTAAATGCACTGCTAAAGTCAAGCAGTAACAGAACAGTCACTAAACCTTTATCCATACCACAACGGATATCATCAGTAATTTTGACTAGTGCTGTTGTTGTGCTGTGGCCTGGTCGAAACCCAGACTGAAAAGGATTCATGAGGGATTGAGTGTTGAGGAATAAACTTAGTTGATCATGAACCAAACGTTCTAGGATTTTAGAGAGAAAAGGTAGGATAGATATAGGGCGGAACTCTGAGAAGGATAAGGGATTAGGTTTCTTAGGTAAGGGAATAACTTGGGCTTCTTTCCATACAGTAGGAAATATACCAGTGGATATGGAGTCATTAAGGATATGGGAAATGGTAGGACTGATGATGTCAAGAATGGGGAGTATCATGTTTCGACTAATTCCGTCACTGCCAACTGCGTTAGAAGTGATTGATTTTACAGCTTTCTCAACATCACATACAGCAAATTGATTGAGACAAAAAGGAGAACACTGAGGAGTAGGAAGAGAAGAAATGAAATTAAGTGTTTCAGACTTAACAGTCTGATCAGAAGTTGAAGTGGTAGCAAAATGCTGATTCAGAAGATCTAGGTTTATGTTTTTGGAATTAGATATAGGTGTAGTTTTACCAACTCCCAGTGATTTAAGAAATTTCCAAACTTTTCTAGTATTATTGATATCTACTGATTCGTGAATATACCGGCGTTGTGCATCCCTACAGGCTCTATTGCAGCGATTGCGTGCTTGTATAAAAGCGTGTTTGTTGATTTCAGTAGGACGACGTTTATACTTAGATTTTGCTTTACACTTTTGTTTCATAAGGCCCTTGATCTCATCAGTAAGCCAAGGTGCTGGAAGATGCTTAAGTTTTATTTGACGCATAGGTGCATGTAAATCATACAACCGTAGAAGGTTAGCATTAAATACATGCACCTTTTCATCGACAGAAACTGCATTGACGACTGCAGACCAATCCAATTCGTTTGCATCATTGCGTAATTCTTCCACGTTCATATTACTGAAATTACGCTGTAATATCAGCTTCGATTTTGCTTTCGGAGGACGCACATTATATGATAAATATATCATGTCATGGTAAGAGAAAGCGTCCGCCGAATGTTGACCATGTTTAATGACATGAGAGGGGGAGGACACTAAGATTAAATCTAAGAGAGAGGCTGTTGCATTAGGCAGCTTGTGAGTTGCACAAAGAGGAAGAATTGATAAATTAAGTGATTTAATTAATGTCTCAAAAGATGAACATCTATAGTCGCGTTTAAGTAGGCATGTATTAAAATCGCCCATCACAATGGAGTGATTATATAAAGGGATGAATTTTTCCATTAGTGTTTCGAAAGATGAAAAATAATTAATTCGTAGGGACGGACTGTAAAACACACCAAGTAACAGTTTTGTATGCCCCAGAGAGATTTCTATAAGTAGGTGTTCACATGCGTCGGGCTCTGGTGGTTGGCGGGACATGCTTATAACGGAGAAAGGAATATGTGATCTAAGATAAATAGCCACACCCCCACCAGTAGCACCAATTCGGTCGTTGCGAATAAGTGTGAAACCTGGTAGTGTATATGATACAGTTGGGAGACATGGCTTCAACCAAGTCTCAGAAACTAACAAGGCATGAATATTTCCTTGACTAAACGTCGCCAGCAAATCTGAGAAATGGGCTGGAATGCTCTGCGCATTAATATGTAAAACATTGAAATTTGAATAAAGATTGGGAAACTCAGTATAAATAAAATCAGAAAGGTTATAACTACTATCTTTAGAATCGTGACTATCAGAAGAGCATGAAAAATAGTCCACATCACTATCGCTGTTTACATCATATGCCATATGTAATATAAAAATGTAAAAAAAGAAAAAAAATATATATAACCTAAATATGCAAACTAAATATATCTTTATAATTAATTTAACAAGAAAATACATTTGCAATCACCTGCCACTACGTGACAAGTTACAGTACTAAAAAATAAATACGCAGATAAATCATATTTCAAAATAGACTAAATTTAAATCTAAAATAATCAGCTAACTATTGAAGTTATTCCAATTTAACAAAGAAGATGAGAGTGATAAAATAGTTTTAAAAAGAACAGTTACACAAAACAAAGTATTGTTTTTCACAAGTACTCTTTATACCTACACGAATCGCACAGAAAAAGATGAAATTTATTTAAAAAAAGAGTAGTTTGTCATAACAATAAAATAATAATATTTAAAATTATTTTCTAATGGATATAATAAGCGTTAGCTAACATAATTAAAAAGGCAACAATTACGCCTTTAAAAAAACAATGAAAAAAAGAAGGTGGATCGAAATAAGAATAAGGTTATTGACCGATTATCACCTCGCATTGCAATGCGTTTGTTTATATTATTGAATGAGTCTATAGCACTTATTATTTTTTCGGTGCCATGCGACGTGTTTTTGTCATTGCGGTCGCTTGTTCTTTTTCACCAGTTGACACGCTTGCGTGATGATCTACAGTAGCTTGTACAGTAATGCGGGCTAGATCCTCTTGACTGTCGAGACGATGCCTACTCGAGACATACTGTTACGAGCTACAGGACTCGAATTTAAATGCCGTTGGAGTTACTATAGAATTTATTTAAACTATACCAACACGTATTACATAGGTACTAATATAACTAGACGCAATAAGTCCCAATGTAATACACATATCAATAACACGCGCAAAGTCCGTCACTAAAATGTACACACGTCTTGCCTCGCTTGGGTTATAGTTTTGACTGCCCCACCCCTCCTTTCGGGCATTGTTTTATACTTAACTGTATAATAACGACAAAGGACCGCGTTCACTGAGTTAATCCGCGCACCTGGCAAGCTTCGACGCAATGCAATAAGAACAATGATTAGTTCAACACTAATGACGACCACAAAACAAGTACGATAACAATAGGATGTTTTTCTTAATTGCAAATTTTAAACACGAAGTAAACAAAAGAACTCCGAATGCAGGAAAGATAATAAACTGTGTTTTACAACAGGCATGTAACAATACTAACAATTCACCTTTTACACAAAACTAGAAATTATATAATCATGATTGAAGTCGTTGTGAAGTGACTAAGTAATTACTTTGTACTAGTTGTAATTTATGTACTGGTTAAGCGCTTTTTCACGAACATTTTAACAGAACACAGAACGGTACTTGTGTGTAAGTTGACTTAGGTATCGTATTCTCTTTTAAAGCCTTTTAGGTACTAGATGATAAACTTATCTTATGCTATTTTACAATCTTATTAAAATTATTTTATAGTAATTCATAAAAGGGAATGTTCTTATGTTTAATATTCGAACTTCACTGCTTTGGAAATATAATGATTTCATGAAGTATAGTGAAAATATTACCTGTCATCGATAAATGGAATTAATGCCGGTGTCAGGCGGATGAACCATATTGAATCAATTTGGTTGAATGGAACAGATCTACTAGGATACGATTTCAGTGACAGTGATCAAATTTAAACCAACCATATCGGCTTGACGTACGTAAGGTAATTTTTATCTATTGAAAATATCAAGGTTTCCACAAGATACAAATTGAATATTTACATGGGGGAAGTTAAATAATTCGACATTCAGTGTGTATTTTTAACAAATGGGATAAACATCCTGTTAATATTATAAATGCGAAAGTAACTCTGTCTGTTGCTCTTTCACGGAAAAACTATTGCACTGATTTGGCTGAAACTCAGTATAAGTATATATATTTTCGACACGGAGGATAAACTTAGGATACTTTTTATCCCGAAAAATGGGATAATTTTCGGGATAAAAATATATTTCTTTTAGTTATACTTTTACGCAAAAAGTATAGAACCGATTCAGCTGAAATTCGGTATATACTTTATTTTATTACTGACAAGGGGTACTTTCGTTCCGGGTAATGGAATACATTTTGGGATAGATTTATGTAAAGACTATCCCAGAAAGTAGGATAGGTTTTGCTTTTTTGTGATTTGTCATTTTGGTTATTTAGGTCCTTATGGTCATTTTGTCATTTACGGAAATAGCTAATTGTTCCACAGCAGTAATTGACATACCCTATTCATATTGAAAAGAGAGGGTACCAAAACCAATAACTCTAGAGCAAGGTCGGGTGAAAATTTCAATTTGCGCCGCGGTTGTGACTCGTGATCCGCCTTGGTAGTAATGAAATATTATACGGCTCGAATTCGAGGCCCTGACCCATGTCAAATCAGCATTCGCAGGTATGCCACGAATTATTTACGGCCAACTCACTGCTATGAAATTTTTTATCGCAACGATAAATCTTTATTAGCCAACTTAGAGGATTTTTTCTGAAAGGACGGCTCGGACTGGTGTAATTTCCTATAAGCTGTTTGCTTGCCGGATTAACCAGAAAGTGTTCACGTAAATTTATTACAAGCAGCCCGCATGAAAGGAGACTAGCGTAGAACATATTTGAAAGTAGCCTAGAGAAGAATCTTGATGTTTATATACTATCCTGACTTAAATTGGTCTACGATTGTTTTACTAGTGCTAGAATCATGCCTTCTAATTTCAGGGAAACGGACAACCCGCTTGTTTGAAACTCGTGTACAAAAGAATTTCAGTGTTGATAAAGTTTTCTGACTTAAATCAGTGCGCAATCCTCCCAATGCTGCTGAACATGTCTCACAATTGTAGGGAAACAGATAATATAATATAAAAATATACTTTAAAGGTGAGTTTTAGTTCGAGCTAAATGCTATTTTGCAGTTAAAAATGATAAACTGGTTTAATATATATATATATATATATAACGATTAACGGTCTTATACAAAGAGAGTTACAGTAAGTTCGAACGCTTCTTTATAGTTCTTAAAGAAGCGTTCAAACTTACTCTGTTTTTCTATGAATAAAGCCCTCAAAAGATAAAGTGACAGAGATTTTATCTCCACGTGATAATGTTTATTTATAACTACATACGTGTCGCAATTTTACTCACATGTAACACTTTTCCTCTCCTAAATGTCGCAGTTTTTAACTACGTAATTTTGTATACAAAAATACAAGCATAATTTTTCAAATCACGCTATAGTTCTTATGATTAGCACGATCGAATACTCAAACAAAATGAATTTTCATTTTTATTAATGTGTATTAAGACAACACAAAAAGTTAATGTATTAAAGAGAATGTCATTATAGGTATGAAACTCCTTTTCAAAATGGAGAGCGTGGTAGCACCCACATTGAATAACGCTGTTATTATGCACCACATGCGGCATTGTAATGCATAGAATGCATTTTACCAAATATATTTTCACCGTCGCAATATTCTTGTGCATGAATAACTACTATAATGTAAAGTCCATGGTTTGTGTAATTTAAATATCGTCTACTATTATGAAATGTATTTATTATTTCCAAAATCATTAATCTTATGAAATTGGACATATATTTAGATTAACATCAAGTACACGTTTAAAAAAAGTAAATTATCTATTAACAAATACAATATAATAAATGTATTGGAATAATAACAGTCGTATGTAAATGTAACAATGTAAAAAACATTACTTCACAGTAACCTTAATATTCCAGTTTATCGCGCGTTAAATTGATAATACTCTATGTTTGACCTGTTTCTTTGTGCATAGTGTTATATATATATTCTATGTATGTTAATATATAGGTTGAAATCATAATCACGCTTTATTATTTAGTTTTTTTTATCACAATCGAATACGATAGTTGGTTTTCATTTGTACGTTTTATGGAAAACGGTACGATAACATAAGATATTTCGGTACTATAATATATCTCAATACGCCGCGTCCACAAGCTTTTATTATTTGAGAATGCATTTTTGCCTGAAAGTGGATACGAGTATTAATAATCTCATAATAAGGCATGTCAAAAAAGACATGTGGCTTGTTAATATCGCGCAAATTTAAGAAACAGAAAATTGTACAGTTCACACGCAGTAGAAGTGAAACTTCAGAGAATATACAGGCGAACATATTATATCTACAACTCTTAGTAGACAAGAACGAGAACTACTAATACTATAAAAACTACCAAAACTACTAAAACTACCAAAATAACCAAAATGACTAAATTGACCAAAATAACAAAATTATGAAAATGGCAAATCACAAAAAAATCCCTAGGAATTTGTGTCGCTTTTTCATTTAGCTTTTTTGTTTCTTCGAATTTTAAATCACAAGGATTCTAAAAAAGTTTCACTTAAAAAAATTCAGGAAAGACGAAGTTGTACTCTGAAGCGTATGTTTACGGAAAATAAGTTACAGAGAACAAAAATTGTGAAAATCCTATCTGCTTAGCAGCGATTCCTTCGTCAGACAGACAAATCCATCCGTGACAAGAGAAAATATATCAACCGGAGCCCATACTGCCATTCAATTCCCCAACAATTTCACGGTAGACAACACGGCAACGCATAATTTCACAGTAGGTCTGCCTGGATAACTTCACTTTAGGCACAGCTTGTTTGCGGGGCAGGCTACAATAATATATTGGGCAAATTGTTGCGTTCTAAGTCTATGCATATTCCATGAGGATGTATGATAGCGATCGCTTTATCATAACGCCCGAGGACAACGCATACCTATTTGTCTAGGATGAGCTTATTGACTGTATGAATATGCATAGCCATTTCCATATGCTTATCAGAAAACTGAGTATCTATACCAACAACGAAAACTCAATGTTATATCAAAACAAACTTAAAATGTATGTTACAACTACTATTTATACCGTCTGATCACAAATTATAATTTTAGAATTTTTCGTCTGTTTCAAAAAAAATGTGTCGAATACAATCCGAAATAGTTCAACGGAAATCAATGAAAATCTTGATGATTTTTTTATTTTTTATTACAGGAGTTCAGCAGACTGGCAGTCGGCCAACTTCATGAAAAGCGGTTACCATCGCTTATGGATATTTAATTTTGCAAGTTGGTACAAATGCTCTGCTGCTCTCTTAAGGGAGGCTGGAACCTGGTCACTAATGTCGGAACACAACTCAAGGTTGTTATGGCGATATACTTTAGACCAGGGGTGGTAGCCGTCCAGATGGGTAAATGTCCTACCACCTGGCAAAGTAACCTGGCTGATTAAAATAGGAAATGTATTTTCTATACATATTGTATGTTTCATTCTGATGGCTTGAAAGAATCAGAAAATATGTTGGACTCGATACCCGTATCACGACCGGCATGTTGCGTTTCCCGAATCCCGGCAGCAAACGAAGTCGAGTGCACAGCTAACGTGATCATAACTGACCAAATTGATTTCGATTACACTGACCTCTATAGGTACTCATATTACGAGGTGTTGTGTCCCTTCTTTTACTGGGTATGTGACCACACTTAGGACGAGATAAAACAAAACCATAATAATTCAAAGTTACAGCTTTATTGCTGTATCATTAAGGCCATACAGTCATGTAGTTATGTCCCTTTTTGGTCATGTCTAGCAACACACAAGCTCAAATATTTGTTCAACTTCAATACAGTAGATTTTATGTTTGAAAGATACCTCTTTTAAAACCTATTCTGTCCTACTCACACTGCTGTGTCTAGATCTCAGTATTTTCAATGGATTTTAGGATACCCCTAACTTGTAGAACGTAGATAATAAGGCATTTACTAATATTAACACTGTTGTGTTTTGTCATAGGCTAAGGCTCCTGAGATAAACTCCAATAATGTTTTTATAAATGTACTAAATTAAATTAATAATTTAATTTAATTGTCTATTTCGAAATTTTCAGATATCTAAGTTGAATAACCGTGACCAACCACTTAATCGTTTTTTGTGGGAAAATATGAACCGACCCTTTTTGGCCTAAAATCCCTAATTTCTTCAAGTGGAAACATATTAGTGGCCTATGTATAATATGATCACGTTACCCGGTTTCCTTATGTGAGAACATGGATTATATACAAAATTATTATTCAACCCTTGTGTTCTTATGTTAAAGCGGAGAAGGAAAAACATATTAAAGGTACATCGATCAATAGCGTGGTATTTTATTTTTGTTACAACTCAAAGTAAACAAAGTCATATTTTGAATAATAGAGAAAAAAAACTACTAAATAATTTCTATAAATTCAATTCATAGTATGCAAGATGGAAATAATAAAGAAATTATGTTTAATATTAAAACTTTATTATAATCAAGCGTTTTGTTAGGGGGACCGGGTTAACCCCTTTTCAAAAAAGGATAATTGAAACAAAGTTATTATATTTAAGAGACGACCGTCTTGGTTGTGATCTGGATGAAGACTGATGTGTGATGGATGAACAAATGAAAAGCTAATATATGATTGTGATGACTAAACGGAATAGGTGTGTGATCGGCCGAATGAGGTGCGTAGAATATCTATAACAGTTCGGACAAAGACATGTTGTATATCCTCAAGCTTTGAAATGGCAAAAGTAAAAATATAGTATGCGGTTTTCTATCGGATACACTTGGAAGATCGTGCTATGGAAACTAGATAGATAGATAGATAACACTTTATTGCTCACCAAAAAAACAAATACAAAAAGAAAATGCATAATTACAACACTTCTTGGCAAAACAAGAGGCGGCCTTATTGCTAAAAGCGATCTCTTCCAGGCAACCTAGCTTAAAAGAAATTCTTGACTAATCTGGCGATGTAGGTGAAGGAAAAAAGATAGGACTGTACAATTTAAATGGAAATGGAAATTAATTATTTATATAGTTCACACACCAGTTTGCGCCATCGTTGCGTGGTGAAAATACCATTGGTTAGAACTGATCGTTTTGTCTCCAGTTTTATTTTGGGCACCACTGTCGAGTGGAACTATTGCCAGTGTCTGTGTACGCCGATTCATGTAACCACTGGTCTTCATGCCACAAGTGAATAGCGTGCTCCATCCTAGATCTCATCGTCAATTAACATTCCTTGTGGTAGCTATCAAACGCCAACCTACAACATAATTAGAAAAATAGTTATTGGTAATAGGCTATGAAAGAAAGGACAATCGTTAAGGCCAAACAATGTCATTCATCGAATATAATGATAATGAAGAAAATTGATGCCCAACAAAAACTTACAATAATTACACATTCAACTCTGAATAAATTGTATCATAAAAGGGTTCTATCGCAACTGTCACTTCAATCAAAAGCAGTATTTTTAAATAATATGGCTGAAGCTAATAAATACAATAAAGTTAAATATAATGGCATAAAAAATAGCCGAAGCCAATCTCGGTGAACTTTCACTGTGTTAAATACAGTGATTAAATACTCACTGTTTTCTACATTATGAAGACTCTTTTGTAAGTATATAAGATTTCTCATCTGAGCGCTATTCGTGGCGACTACTAAGGTATCCTGTAGGTATATGATAAGCCCGAATCTTTGAACAATACTGATAATTCACCAATGGCCTGGGGGGTTGCCTGGAAGAGATCGCTTTAAGCGATAAGGCCGCCCTTTGTTCAACATGTATATTGTACTTAGTTTTAAGAACATAGTTTTAATTATTGGTGAACAATAAAGTGTTTTCATTCATTTTCATTCATTCATTCAATGGCCTAATGATGAGTTATAAGGTTTCTTCCCAGAGCATAGATTTAACACTCAAATTTCTTCAAGCAAGAGATATTAATGACCAGTTACAGCTACGTCTTTAATAAGAGTGATCAAAGCGATCATTTAAAGGCTAAAATTCAAACAAGTTAATTAATTTTGTGTTTCGCTAAAATTGTTATGAAACTCTTAACAAAGCGATTGTATTTCAAAAAGGTGGAGGAGGATTTTTGATAGCTATTTTGTGATTGAATGATAGCTAAGATTATAAAAGGTAAACAACGACTCTCATTATTACCATCGGAAATAAATGAGAAAGAGATAATGTTTTGATGCCTCACAAAATACACAGATACAAGGATATATTAGTTACAATATTTTTAAACAAAACAATAAGCAGCCATATCATTTAAAAGGATCTCTCCGAAGCAATCTAAATTGGAGAATATTCTCAATTTCTTTCGTTATGTTAACTTGAAAATTCCGAGCTAAATAGCTGGGAATTTTCAAATATACATAAACTTACATACACACCTATTCATAGAATATGTACTTATATAACATAAACCTATCAATTTTATTATGTGAATATTATATTAGTCTTAAATAAAGAATTAGATATAGACCTAGGCATAGAGAACACTTTCTTGTTCACCAAAATAAATATAACAAAAAATGCACAACAAGAGAATAATATTACTTGATAAAACAAATGGCAGCCTCATTGCTAAAATCGATCTCTGCCAGGCAATCTGACTCAAAGCAAATTCTTAACTTATCTATTATTATTATGCATCAAAGAAAATTATATGTAAGTTCATATAGGATAGAAGGAATTATATCGCAATGAAAATATATACGAGTATACTCGTATATGCTATTAATAAAATATGAGCCGATATAAAGGCGTAGGTATAAAGAAGAATTTATTTCTTCTATACTTTTCTTATTTAATGTCTCACAGTGAGATTTTTTTTCGTCCTAATGCCTGTCTCGAGCACAAAGACTTGTTTTTATCTCTGCCTATATCTTTCTATTAATAAACTGTTAACCTATTTAGAAATGTTGGTATATTGATCGCTTTAGTACTTTTTCTTTAATACTATCAATGAAAATATTTGTTTTAATTTAACGTTTGTCTTGAACTTAGATATGTTGTACATACGTACTTATATAACTGTAATAACGTCCTACGGCTGGAGTCGGACGTTCCAATTTTTGGAGGAAAGGACAGTATGCCTGCTATGCTTGTTCAAGGCAGATTGACGGATTTGACACATCAGTTATGTTGGTGCGCATATGGTATTTGTAACAATACCTATGTGTACTATAGGCTAACCTTAGGTGGGTTTCTGAAACCTACATAAATGGTATATACTTCCCGGCCAGTATTTTAACTCACGTCTCTTTTGCAAAGCGAGTTTGGGACTCGAGAGCGTACACAGTGACCTTTCACGAAATTAATCAGTATAATATAGTTTTCTTTTTTACTCAACAACATATTTTGAAATTAATTTACATATTTTTCTATTAATAACTTAACTCTTCTCACAAAATATTTACCAAGTATTTCCCTCAAATAGTCCACATCCACTTTAAGTGCATCTTTAAATATAAGATTTTATAGGGTTCCCTTTGGGTTAACAAGACCTCAGTAACTCACTTGAAAATACGAGTATATAACAAACCAAGTTTAGAGCAAGCAGTGATGATTCCATTAAAGAATTGATACCTACTGTGAACATGAAGAAGAACATTTTTTATATATATCTTATATATATAAAAAATCTATTGCTGTTCGTTAGTCTCGCTAAAACTCGAGAACGGCGGGACTGATTTGGATAATTTTGGTTTTGAATTATTTGTGAAAGTCCAGGGAAGGTTTAAAAGGTGAGTAAATATGGAAAAAAATGCTTGGAATACCGTAAAAACAACAATTTTCCCTTTCTTTCCTTCCCTTTCCCTTTTTTTTAGATTATGGCTGCAATGCCATTTATGCATTGATTTTGCCAATGTCGTGTGAACAGAAAAGCCAGGTGATAAAAATAGGATAATAATTAGCAATTTGGCCGGTAAATTAAAAAGATAAAGAAAAATCTGCCAATCTAATAAAATATAATTACTACAGACATAATTAAAACAAAACACAAGACCAAGGGACAAAACTAAATACTAATTAACTCCAAATCAATCTAAGTATATATATATATATATATATATATATATATATATATATATATATATATATATATATATGTCGCAGAACGGCCTCGTTCTCACGACATCTTTAGTTATTGCAGGTTTAGTGGGCGTCATCAGGATAAAATGCGAACATAAAACACAATAGCCACGGTTTATACACTTTTAATTTAGATTTGATCAACATTATGACATAGTTTAGACCGAGCAGCGGGTTCAGGGCACCCGCTCATACTTTCAGCTTCAATACTTTCTTTAAAACTCTCAAAGGTCCAACTCGACCTGTAGCCACCAACCAAATGTGCCACAAAAACTCCTCCGTCTACCGAAGTAGATACTACTCAAAAGTATAGAGGGCGTCTGACCCCGCTCTGCCATATGCTCTGCTCTGATTGGTCGTTTATTAAGTTACAATATTCATGACTTTTATTAGGTTAGAACGATCTTGAAGTTATAGAAACATTAACAAATCTAATTAAATTACATTAAGAATTTTAGAAGTGATTATAATGTAAACAAATGATATTGTGCGTTATACATCCAGTCAACAATACGTCCAATTAAAGCTTCTCTCCGACACGGCCTTCCTGACATATTACACGCCCTCGTGTAATAGGCCACCCATTATGGATTATCTGCAAAAAGAAAGAGATATTATAGTTCGGCCACTCCTGACCAAGGACATCGTGTACATTTTATCTTCTGCGCAACACTTCATTCTGGATTTTTTTTTCTGAGATCTGAGTCCTAACAGACTCCAGACTACACACCAAATCAAGTCAGCAGTATCGAAACTGCCACCTCGTCGCCATCGAGCTACGTATTTTGGGTCAAATGTCAAAACACAAATCAAAACATCAAACACAAAAATATCTCCAAATAATACCCAGCTTCTCATTCTATCGATACCACTTTTCAATCGCTACCTCGCCTCTCATTCACTTTGTAATGGACACCTCGCACCTATTTCACTGGCCACCTCGCCTCTATTTCACTGGCCACCTCGCCTCTATTTCACTGGCCACCTCGCCTCTATTTCACTGGTTACTAATGACTATTTTAACATCAAACTCACAATAAACTTTCAAAATTTTCAACTACTCATTTCAAAAATAATATCACAAATTTGTAATCTCTATGTACCAACTCATTTTAAGTATAGTAACTTTAAAAAAAAACCTAGGAATACTAGAACTACTGTTCAGGTTTCAAAAACTCTTAAAAAAACCTAGTTCACTCTCAGGCTTCAAAAACTCCTTACAAAACCCAGTTCACTCTATATGTACCTCTGAATTTAAAAAACTACACGTTATAATAGTCAACTGCATTTACTAACTTTAATAATAATTGAAATTGCATTATTTCAAATTCAAACAAAAACCTTGTGAATGCATCAATCATCCATCCCGCTAACAACACTTCTCAATCAGTCAATCAACCAACACATCTAGACTAAACGAGTGTGTTTTCTCAACCAACCCCCGCTGGGCATGGCTCGGATGACCGTCCTTGTGACCAGAGTAGGTAATCAGAGCAACCAAGGTTGTCATTCCAGGGTCGACAACTTGTGAAAACTCATTATAATAGAGGAACAAACAAACTTAAAATAATTTTTCGATTTACAATGCGTACAATAACTAGGGCATTCACCCTAATTCTAATTCGAAGTTGTCCTAAAAATAATCTTAAATAAAAAACTTACCAAAGTGTCTAATGAGGTAAATACCCCCAGTGTACCCTAAAGTGGCTTTCAAACTTCTTCATAGCCACACTTTCTTCACGGTAAAATTATTATCATCTGAATCTAAAATGTCTTTCATATAACGCCTGCAAACTTACTTTTACAGGAAAGAAAATCTTAATCATAAAACCACCGGAATACATTGCATAGGAATAATGTGTCAAAACCAACTTTCCATCATACATAATCTAAGTAAAATAACTCAAAAACTAGATCCGATTTTCACATAAAATTATTAGAAGGTAAACTTGAAAAGACAATGAATTTCATGCACATCGCTTATAACATACAGAAGTTTTCTTATCTTAATCAGAAAACCAAGGAAAACATCGCATAGGAATAATATGTCAAAGTCAACTTTCTACCATACATAATCTAAGTAAAATAATTTAAAAAAACTAGATCCGATTTTCCCATTATAAAAACTCTTGGAAGGTAGACTTGAAAACACAATTAATACACTCACATCGTTTATAACGAACACAAGTTTTCTTACCTTAATCAGAAAACCAAGGAAAACGTCGCATAGGAATAATATGTCAAAGGCAACTTTCTACCATACATAATCCAAGTAAAATAATTTAAAAAACTAGACCCGATTTTCACATTATAAAAATTCTTGGAAGGTAGACTTGAAAAGACGAACACAAATTTCTTGTAAGTAACCAACTCCCAAAAATAATGATGAAAAAGTAAACTACCTATGTAATTTGTTCGTTTTCCATTTTTTGGCAACCATATCGTAATTTTTCGTACACGAAAAATATCACTTAAATATGAGGGTAGTAAAATTGTCTACCACAAACGATGAACTATAATTTTTTTAAATCTCGCTTTCTTCATTTTCAGAATTCGCACTAAAATAATAATTAAAAATTACCATACCTCCTGTGAAAAGTAGAATAGGCACGTAATTTTTACCTTAGATTAGACTTCACGATCCATAAAACTGCCTTTCTACTCGCTGTACTAACGTGAATTTGAACCATTGCTGGCACACAGTAGGCCCAACGGTGACCAAACCATGCATAGGCCGACACACCGCCGCTCCACAGGCACATTCAGGACGTCACCACTACGTCGCCGCTATTGCCGCCGATGGCCCCGACATGTCAATCGTCCTCAAATGCTTTTGCTTCCACTGTGGGCATCCTTCAATCCATCAGCACGCCTTCTTATACTGGCAAGGCTTCGCAGTCATTGCTTTCATTGTGGGCACAGGCTGAGATCCCACTTCTGATGTCGCAGAACGGCCTCGTTCTCACGACATCTTTAGTTATTGCAGGTTTAGTGGGCGTCATCAGGATAAAATGCGAACATAAAACACAATAGCCACGGTTTATACACTTTTAATTTAGATTTGATCAACATTATGACATAGTTTAGACCGAGCAGCGGGTTCAGGGCACCCGCTCATACTTTCAGCTTCAATACTTTCTTTAAAACTCTCAAAGGTCCAACTCGACCTGTAGCCACCAACCAAATGTGCACCAAAAAAAACTCCTCCGTCTACCGAAGTAGATACTACTCAAAAGTATAGAGGGCGTCTGACCCCGCTCTGCCATATGCTCTGCTCTGATTGGTCGTTTATTAAGTTACAATATTCATGACTTTTATTAGGTTAGAACGATCTTGAAGTTATAGAAACATTAACAAATCTAATTAAATTACATTAAGAATTTTAGAAGTGATTATAATGTAAACAAATGATATTGTGCGTTATACATCCAGTCAACAATACGTCCAATTAAAGCTTCTCTCCGACATATATATATATATATACTATGGCATCAATATATATATATATACCGTAAAATGGGGGAATAGGATCTAGGGGGTGAATTGGGACAAACCTCAAGTTTTATTTGCGACCTTATATACACATTTATGTTACGTATTACACTTTGTGGTAGGATTTAAATTTGAAGCTTGCAATATTTTTTCTATAATCTGGCAACACTCAGTCATCCTGTCATAAGTATTTTTATAAAAACTTACTTCCAAACATTGGGTCAAAGTTGTGTGAAATTTGTATTGTAGGTACCTGCCTATAGTGTGAAAGTGTCAGCCCTAGCGAAAAACTCTATTAACCCCTTGAGCGACCCGATTCACCCCAACGCCTGGGTGAATAGGGACAAGTGAGTTTTTGTAACTTTTTATGATTATTCTTTAATAAACTATATCTTAATGCATTAGAAATGAAAATTTAAACTATCGGAACCATTATGATCTCCGTTTTATTACTATAACTACAAAAAAACGATAAAAATCAATGTCGAACTTAAAAAGTGTCCCGATTCCCCCCATTTTACGGTACTATACAATCCATATAATTCGCTTTCCCTTAGAAACTTTTCCTACCTGTCAAACATTTGATGTTCGCTCCGTCGTTTAGAAATCAATTAAATTTAAAAGTCGTTCAGAAATCAAATTCAATTTAAAAGTGGTTATTTTTTCATTTTTCTGGTTTTGAATGTCAAATGTTTGAGGTTCGTCCCGTCGTTCAGAAATCAACGTTTTTTTAATTATTGATTCTGAGGCGATACGAAGTTTGTTGGGTCAGCTAATAGCTGAGCTACAATATTATTAATCAGTTATACAAAGTATAACAATTTAATTTAATCATACATACAATTCTTCCCCGTTCTAACTTACACGGTCGAGTCGTGGACACTGACAGTAGCACTGACTCACAAATTCCAAATCGCTCAAGGGGCTATGGATCGAGCTATGTTGGGTGTTTCTCTTATGGATAGAATTAGAAATGAGGATATCCGTAAAATAACCCAGATAACCGAAATACCTCGCAAAATTAGCAAGTTAAAGTGGCAGGGGTCACATCTATCGCAGGAACGATGGCCGGTGAAGCAGGCGAGTCCTGGGGTAGAGTCCAGACCACTGCGTCTTGATAAACGTAGTGTCAGACACCCTCCAGCACGATGAACTGACGACCTGCTTAAAGTCGCCCGTAGGCGCTGGTTGTGGTAGTCGAAATAACAGGATGAATGGCGTCGACTTGGGAAGATCTACGTCCAGTAGTGAACTGTGATTAGCTAACGAAGACACATAAAATGCATTGAAGTCTTTTTTTTAAATTATGGTGGTTTAGTGGCAAGCAACCACGTTTTATTCCAATGAAGTGCTTTTAAACCATTGTGTACAATATTATACGTGTAAAGGAAAATACTTTCCTGAAACCCGTATTGCAATTGACGTGAAACCTCCACAACCCTCCACACTCCTTTAACAATAGATATGTTTTATGGATTTCTTTCATTATTTTAGTTATTTTTGTGTGGTTTGGGAGTTGGTTGTTATGTTACACTTTTAAGCAAAGGCGAGATCACACGGCTTCACTTCTGTCTTTAAATTTTGACAGAAATAGAGAAAATTTAAATATGATGAACTTAATCATTACGATATTTCTCATGAATGCTGTTTTAGCCGCTTATTTAAGCAATTTTAAATGCTATTGTTATATTTTTATAAACCTACATTTTTTATATTTCTATGTAAAGAAAAAGACGGAAATAAATAGTCTAAACTCTGGTTTAGACTAATTTGATGAAGATGATGATGTCAACATTCCTGATGTAATTTTAATGGAATAATGTTTGGATTTTTCATAGCCAAAAATCCATGTAGGTCCGTCTCTGAATAATCTGCATATCCCATGAAAATATCAGCCTGAAATCGTGTATGCTTCCGTTGCATGTTCGCCTCATCACGTGTAAGCTTATGTCCTGCATACAGACGATGATAGACAGTGAAATGTCGCCGCTTGGAGCTATGATAATATATCACGTCAATTGACATTGATCACTTGATTCTCTGAATCTGGCAATGTTCCAACGCTTTGGGAAAGTAAGTAAGTAAACAAATTTAATGATATAAATGTTTTCTTAAAATGTTTTCCTATGAACACTTTCATTGTGTACATTCTATAATGTTTTATGTATTATCGACTTTGAGGTCTATTTAAAATTAAAAAGAATTTACAGAATTTCGAAACTGCACAGAAGCCTAGTTAATATATGTGTTCCTGATTTCAAATCCGTAATTGACGGACGGATACAAAGATACAAGGAAGTTAGTATATCATAAAAATTAATAATAATAGAATTTTTATTGTCATCAAAAATATAACAAATTTTGCCTTAAAATTAACTGGATACTAACACCTAGACTAGGCCAAGCCTGTATCCTTAGGGGTTAGTTGCTTGACTTAATAACTAAATTTATGTAACAAATTGAAAATATTCTACATTACAAATAAAAATTACAACAATCATAATCATCAACTAGAGATACCGAAATTCCCTAGCACGTATTGCATGCCTTACAATTACCTGCTTACAATAATATGTATACTGTACAAAATGTTCATTTTGTTTGTGATTTTAAATAAAAAGCATTTTTCAATGCACTATGTATTGCACCGCTGTAATACTTTTTAATTTAAATAGATTATAATATTAACATTATCGTTTATCATTAAGACATGATAGCGTAATGGCTAGCGCACGCGTCCCAAACTCAAAAGGCGCGGGTTTGATGCCTGGCCGGAGTGCATGCATGGCAGTTTTCTGACATGATTTGTATATTGTTACAATTACCATGTGCTGACAACGGTGAAGGAAAACGTCGTGATGTTAACCTACACATCGAGATAACCGCTGTGTAAAACCTACCAAGTCGCCTTGGAAAGGGTGGCGGGTATACTGTCCGTCCCCCCTATGGGGGGGAGGCCTTAACCCAGCAGTGGGACCTTCGTGGGCTGTTATTATAACATCATCAAGTATGTGACTAATTATTATCAAGTTCTTAAACATTGGAATATTCAATTATTATCAGTGAGTCATAAATATTAAAAACAACTTTCTTCATTTCACAATTTAGAAATTTGAGATAAACGTGTAAAACGTTTTTTCAATTATTGTTTAAGCAGAACACTGCACATTAAGCAGGAGTTACTTCATTGTTATAGATTTTATTATTTTGAAATTTATTTCAACAGTCGTATTGAGAAACAATTAGGTCATAGGACAAAATATTTGCATTTATAATAACTTTTCCCCCAAAATGTGGAGATTGTCATTACAAGATCCTAATTCAAAACTCAAACTTAATTAACTTCAAATTGTTTTAACTTAATATTGATCGAGCAACTTCGATTTAAAGTAATGTAGTTTTTGAAGTTATTTCTCAACTTCAAAATAACCGCAGACACAAATTTTAATTTCTTCGACATTTACAAAAGGTGCTCATTTCAACAAATGTTAAATAAATTCTTAAAAATTAATTAGTACGACATGTAATTTTAGTTAACTTCATCAAAATTATTTTTTATTACAGTACATTATGGTACTAGTGTGTAACATTGGTGATTACCGCCGAGGCGCTATTGAGACTCGAGCCGTAGGCGAGGGTCTTAAGAGAGCCGAGGACGGTAATCATCAATACACACGTGTATCATACGACGTTTTTCAACACACTTGTGAATAAAATAACAACAAAAACTCTATTTAGTAGATAAAATAGATATTTTTCCCTGGAGTTTTCAGGTAGTAAACTTTCCATAACGTTAAGGGCTTCACATCTTATATCGGGCGGTGTACAACATAAATCATTTTCTTCGTAACTAGTACTTGTAGACATTTCAATTAATAAATAACTATAATTTCAACAGTGAAAACGAGTTGTGAAAATGTTTCGCTATGGCGGGAAAAATAATCAGTTTTCCTATGCGCGTGTTAGGAGAAAGAATAATAATATCTGAAACATAATCAAAAGTTTATTACACTAGAATTATTACAATATTAATACAGCACAATAATACACAGAAATATTAAGACAACTCCAAGATTTGTCTCAACGCTTGTCAGGTGTTGAGCATCAATCTGCCCTTAAAGAATACTGCCATTATCGAACAGTAGTTATCGACCACAATATACTATGGGCCTCTTGCCCAACAGAGCCTCCGCTCTGTTCAACCGATGAACGTAGACTATCGTTGTAGACTAGCTGAATATCGTTTGCAGTCTAGGTGTAGACTGGTTGAAGACTAGCCCCCCTCTGCCCGAACACAGAGTATTTATAAGATCCTCGTGCGTCTGCGGCGACACCATCCTGTAATACTTTGGCGCCACTTCACCTCCGTCGTAACACCAACTTCCGCCATCCGTATAACTTCCAAATTCCGGTTACTCCATTTTAGATATCCGTTGGCTTGATAATAAATGCACCTACGTTGACATCCGGTTATACGACTTCCGATTACTACATTAATGAATATTCTATCCGGTTATTGACTACTTCCGTCATATGGTTACTTTACAATAATAAATACGATTCTAACACGCGCGCATTGCGATCGGCCACAGACTAAAGGGTGAGGTTTTTTTTTTCCGCGCATAGGGTTTGCGCCTATTCTGCCACGTACAAAATGGGGAATTTAAAGTTCTCTTTTATTACAGAGAAAAAAAAGTTGTATATGAGTGAAAGTTTTATTTATTAAACACGTACGAGTTAAAATTATCTATTTAAATAAGAAGTTGCATGAAATGAGCAAGCAATAGGAACATTAATTTATTTGTTCTATAGAACACGATCTTTTTTTTGAATAAAAACTTTTTTAAGAACAAAGCAACTCGACCCATAAAATTAAAAAAAAAATCTATAACTCACTAGTGAGTTATAATTTTTTTTAGTCACAGTTTGATTATGACACCCCATTCTGTGCCTAATTGCGGTGACCATAGAGCCACTTTATGAGCAAGTGTGTTGAAAAAGGTATTTATTAATTAAATATTTTTTATCTTGCCGTACTTGTAAGGAATATATGGAGATATGTTGCAAAAAAAATATAATACGTTACGTCTTTATATTTATAACTATAATTATTTTCTATCCTTTTATTGCGCTTTTGTCTTATTGAATATGCACTGTTTGCTACAACTCCATTAATTCTTCAAAAGTTATTCTGTAACATAATTCTGTATAAAATCTTTAAAAAAAAAGTACTTAAATATAAAAAATAGAACAACAAATATAAAGAAAAATTTTTTTTAGCTAGACGTGTTGCTGGGGAGTTTCTTGCCGCTTCTTCTCCTTAACAGCAATAACACGTTGCGAAGCGGTGTACATAGACTAGGAAGTAAAATTAAATTTTAACCTATATGTATGACCTTCAAAAAGTGTTCTCCAGTGGAACTTATTTTGAATAAAAACTTTTGAATTTGAATTTGAATTTAAATGTGATCGATATTGAATTCTTTGGATAGTGCATGTTCACACCGGTTTTAGTACAATCCCCGCTTGACTCCGACAGTACATTGGCAGCAACTCCGGTGTTGCAAATGGCAATAGATTATTGTAACCACTTTCCATCAGGTGGGATATCAGGCCGTCTGTTGTACTGCAGCAGTAAAAAAAAATTGCGCTTAAATATGTATTCTGCATGGCTCCCATAATCTATAATCAATTACCTTCGTGCATTAAAAAATTAAATGATGAATTATATAAAATAAAGATTAAGACATTACTGAAAGAAAAATATTATGTTACAATATTAATGACTGTTTAACTGATAAAAACTAATTGTTTCTTTTTAATTACGTTTTTCTCCATTATTAACTATTATTTGTTTGAATTACTCTTGATTGGCTTTTTACTTATATAAAGAAGAATTGCTTATTATTATATAATGTTATTAAGATATGCAAGTGACTTTGCCCACGCCTAATTTCAAATTTCCGCGGGATTCCCGGGACACAAAGTATCGTAAAATTAAAACTGTCTGATTAAGCAAATGTTTATGCATCCTAACATCTTCAAACCGCTCCCTGGAAAATCCCCGCGGGATTCCCGAGATAAAAGCAACACCCATTTTATTATATAAAATTTGCTGTTGTCAGTGAAAAACCGCAATGGAATTCGTTTTTTTTTCAATTCGGACATTTTTAATTATTCCCACAAAAATTCTCGCGGTATACTACCGTGTTAAAATTCAACCGATGGTAAGGCAAGTGAATAAATAGTAAGATACAGAAACTGGCGATTTACTTGTTAGCCTATCTGTTTTTTGCTACCAACGATTTTAAATTATAGCTAGTGGATCCTTATTCCTAGTTGTAGGAATGTGAAGTAAGCGTAATAGATAAACGAGTGAAACCCCGATACGGTTTTGTACAAAAACAATGCCTAGCGTTCTAAATAATGTTATATAGAAATATAGTTTATATCTGTATTTCACATCTGCGGTCGAATATTGTAGTGAATTTATGTTCTACGCGACAGTTCTACCATTGTAGTATCCGTTTTATGAACGTTATAATGCAATATACAAGTTTCGGAAGTCACTTTATTGTATGTTGTAAATACAGTTCTATTTGTTGAAGCCATTTAGATATTTTATGCTTGTATCATATAAAATATGGTTACTGAAAAAGTGAAGGCTTCATTACAATATGTGGTATGAACTGGTATTATACGAGTGAAATGTGGTTTTTTTTATCAACTCTACGGACTCGAGTTCCTTACCCTTTTCTACAACTTAATTTCGAGATTTAATTTTTAGAATTTAACACACTTATTAGTTATTTTGGTTCTTGTGTGTGACATTAATTTAGTGATTTTTGTGTTGAGGTGTATGTATCTTACGAACAACTTATTATATAGTGAAATATGTTACGAACTGTGACTAAGATTTCATTGATAATAACAGAAAATGAATATAATAAATGTACTAGACTTATACAGACCCAATATAATAAGCTATTTTATCATATGTCAAAAAGTTTATCAACGTAGCGTACACAGAGAGACAGGTAAAACTTAGCTTTGTTGTATTCCTTCGGTCTTATTTATGTTACGGGTAATTTGATTAATCGGGCATTATTTATATGGACCGATCATAATGAATGACCAAGAGCGTCGGTCAAGTAATTACTTTGGCCGGCCCGTATTAATAATGCCCGACGGCCGTTGGTCCATTTAAAAAGACACGTGTGAGATAACTTTAATTTATGAATTGAACCGAGCAGTAAGAATACTTCCCTACTTCTAGCCGGAAAATGTGACAAATTCGGTGATGCTGTGCAACGTTTGTGGACGAGTTAGAGGATCGACGACCGGCAGCAAGCGAAGATTTTCACCTCCCGGCCGCGTTTACTAGCAACCCGATCTTGCAGATCTCTTGAAAGTCTATAAGCAGGACCTCGTCGTGCACGATATTCCTCTTCACCAAGACGGTCGTTCCCCTATTCGGCAGGCTCCGGGAGAAACTTCGTCACCCTTGTACATGACGAAGTTAAGAATTCGGACCGTGATCTTCGGCCGAAATTTCGTCTCCCCGAGGAAGATGTTGTGTACAATTGTACATAACATGTGATGTACATATTGTACACAACATGTAAATCCTATGAGTGTTCAAGAAGGCGCAGAGGCAACGTCTTGTCAGCCGCTTTTCCGTGAGTTCCAATGTAATAATCTAATCTATTCCACTGATGTCCATGACAATTAGCGTGAATGCAGACCAGATGCGGTGTGGGGCGCTGTAGCCCACGTATAAAATGCTGGATTGATTTCTATGGACTGTATAGCGAAGATATACCCTAGATCCTTGCACTAAAAAAGCAGAAGCTCCACCAACCTTGAGATCCGCCCCCTCCTGGCTCGGTTCAGGTTGCACACAGGAACAGTACACGGCACTATTCCACTTTAGAGCTAACACTTGTGTAAAGCATAGCAAAATTTCTTGGCACGGCCGCTATGGTCACAATTTGCAGTTTTAGAAAATTTTACAGCGCACAGCGCGGTGTAGTTCTTATCAAAACTTGAATGATAGTGTCCAAAATGGCTGCCCCTACCCTGCTGTGCATTTGCCGTCGCCTCACACAGAAAGAGGGTAGACAGCAAAATTCATGGAGCAATGTTTTACCTACTTTATACTAGGCAAGGACTGAACATGCGGCATCGCAAATAGCTTAAGATCTGCCCCAGTTGTGATGGTGGAGATCAGGTCAGTCAGAGTCCAAGGTTGATGTTGCGTACTCCTTTTATTTGCCACTTTTTATATTTATATTTATATATATATTTTAATTGATTTGAAGTTGTCAAATTATTAATATTTTCTCTGTCTGCCACATACCAACGATCATTGTATTTTACCATTTTTCCATTACATTTATTCTTTTACCTAAGCCTATCATTCCCTGGGTTATCTCCGCAACATTTGGTGCTTCTCCCATTGAATTTCAGCTACTTAAATTATATCATTTTTTCACGTACAATTTTCATTACATTTCGTCACATAGTTAATAGTAATCATGATAACCCGTTCACAAGCAGGTAAGTCATCAATGCACGACATTGCTACCACTAGTAAATGCATCTCGCCCCATCCATGTGATAATCCACCGCATGTGTCCACTTCTGGAAATTCCCATACGTCAACGACGTTATCTGCGACAATCAAGGCTCGCAAAGCTGCAGCGGAAGCAAATGCAAGACGCCGTCTCTTCGAACTAGAGAAGCAAGTTCAAGAGAGTGAGCTGCATGCGGAGCTGGCTGCGATAGAAGCAGAAGGGAGCTCCAGCAGGCGAAGCAGTCGTCGTGGCTCCGAGCGCTCACATCAGTCATGTAGGACACAGGCATGGGTTAAGGATGCGGTTAGCAATACACCTTTTCTTTTACAAAATGACCAGGAAGTTACAGTTTTATCCGAGAGAGTACCGTCTCACGAGGATATTGACTTTCATAAGTCAAACATTCATTGTTCTACACAGGCTACGAATAGGTCTGAGTCTGTGGCACGCACTTCGCCACATTCTCACATAGACATTGGTCTGTCTGGATCCGGAATTGGCTCTGGAAAATTACTACAAGCAGTGGCAGACACAGCGGCAGCAGCGAAAGCTCTCGCAACCTCTCAAAACAATACTATAAAGAGAACCATTGATTTAATGCAGTTCTCGGGAGAAACCACTAACGGGCGAAATCGGGCGGTAACAAAATTCCTACGAATAGTAGTACTGACAACTAGTGGCATAATATAGAAACACTTCATCTGTCGTTTCCATACGAAAAATCTACCGATCGTTTAGAAAATCCCTCCCATCGGTAGTTGGTACTTTCATGTGTAACTAGCTACGGACAGTTCATTATAGAAACGTCAGTAGAGTTACCAGGCGTTAAAATTCTAACCGTCGGTATAAAAACGAATCGTTTTTGCTATATTGAAACCGGGCATAAGTGGCTTAAGTTCAAACGATTATTTGAAACTACAAAAGCTCTTTTTTCTCCCCTAGAGAACGTTGCACGTTTGCAGCAAGCACTCCGTGGCGCCGCCCGCGAAGCCGTGGCAGCTCTTCTCGTGTCAGCCCAAGATCCCGAAGAAATAATTGGCGTTCTTGAACAAAACTTCGCTCGCCCGGAGATGATTGTTTTCCAAGAAATTGCTGCATTGAAAGCGTGGCCTCGATTGGGTAACGATTTACGTGATATAGGAACGTTCGCGACATAAGTTCGTAACAGTTTGTCTACAATACGTATGTTAGATTACGTCGAATATTTGTACTCGCCCGAACTGTACCATACTATATTAGGAAAATTGAATGCTGTAGTTAAAATGAGGTGGACGGATTTTGCAGTCGATAACTGTACACCAAATCAAACAAAGTTAGAGCTGTTGTCCAGTTTCGTTATGCGAGAATTTGACAAACACGTTAGATTTGGGTTGTCGCCGGAACACGCTTCTTTTATAATAGCATCAAACTCCTCGCAGGACAAGCAAAGTAAACGGTACTCCCGTTTACATGCTGTTACGCAATATAAAAATAAATCTGTAAATAGCTCTGTAAATAATAACAGCAGCAGTAGCGAGGTAAATACTGCTCCTTTTAATAGTGTTAATAGTAAAAGTTGTCCATTTTGTAAAAAAAGTTACATAGTATAAAAATGTGCTCTGACTTTAAAGCACTTACTCTAGAAGATAGATGGCGCTGGTAACATGAAGCAAAAGTATGTTACAGATGTTTACGTCGCAAGCCACACAAATGGAAAACATGTAAGGTCAACGTTTGTGGCATCGATGGTTGCACTTTACGCCATCATCCTTAACTTCACGGTAGCCAGTGGCCAAACCAAACTAGCGTTGCGGTCAATAATGTTGCCAATGATGTTTCACATGTACTTACACATTCACCACATGATGAAAAAGTTGTCATCTCTACCACATCGACAGATACAGTCTCGCCACGCGATTTGCAACAAGCGTCTCCCGCCGCGTTACTCAAAGTCGTACCTGTTACCGTGTACGGTCCATCAGGCAGCTACGACACATACGCTCTGCTCGACGACGGCAGCACTACCACTCTTATAGATGCCAGTGTCGCTGCGCAAATAAGAGTATCGGGGCCGCGTCAGCAAATCAGCGTGAACGGTGTAGGTGGTCTCACCAGAAATGTAGAGATAGCCTATGTTGATTTCAAAATTAAGGGTAAGTACACACAATACATTTTTGACGTCAAACATGCTAGGGCCTTGCCTTCACTGTTGCTTCATACTCAGACAATAAAAAGGCAAAGTGTTTCGGGCTACAGACACTTACAGGATTTAAGTGATTACCTTATCTATGAGAACGCTAAGCCGATGTTTTTAATAGGTACTGAGCATTGGCACTTATCAATCAATCATTCAGTACGTAAGGGCAAACGTAGCGAACCCGTAGCCTGCCTTACTGCATTAGGCTGGACACTTCATGGGTTACCTTCAAGTACAACAAAACATGTACATTTTGTTAATCATACCGCCTTTATAGATCAAAAGCTCACGTCAAAAAACGACAACTTAGATTTTCTAATCAAAGAACAGTATAAATTAGAATCTTTAGGCATTTCTAAACATGAAACTATACATAGTAAGTTGGATAAGCGTACTATAGAAATTTTAGAAGCTACGACTTCCCGCTTACCAACTGGTCGATTCGAAGTAGGTTTGCTATGGCGAGATAATATCAAATACATACCAGATAGTTATCCGCAAGCCATGTCACGTCTTTTAAGTCTTGAAAGACGAATGCTTCGGGAACCCGAGTTTGCAGTTGCTTACCATAAATTCATGAACAACATGGTAGACAAAGGTTCTGCTGAGTTATGTCCTTCAAATACTTATTACAATAAAAACACACAGTTTAATCTTAATAACATTAGACTTTATCTACCACATTTTGACATATACCATCCACAGAAACGCAAACTCCGTGTAGTTCACGACGCCGCTGCCATGAACGAAGGGGTCTCTCTGAACTCTTTGTTGTTGCAAGGTCCTTTTTTTTTTTTTTTTTGTCAACACTGGGGGAATGCGTTTGTACATATCCTTAGGCCCCGGGGGATGTCACTAAGGGGTATGTGGGACTCCCGGCTGTTGGTGCATGCACCGACTGCCAGACTACCCACTAAACCTTCCAGCGTCCCTCCGCATCATAATGAGGTGCCACGGGACCGTAACCATGGGTATGACTGCCGTGTCACCTCGATGCAAGCCGACAAGGGGGGGGGGGGGCTAGGACACCCTACGGCACTGGGTGTTGTAACGAACCCCCTTTTTGAGTCTAATGACTATGGAATACTCAAGCCGAAGCATAGAGTGAGAAATAAAAGAATTTATAAAGTGAAAATTAATAGCATTTATTCATAGAATAAATCTTGTAATATTGGCCATAAATCGTAATCATCTAGTAGCAGGAACCCTCGTCGCAATACCGTTAACCCTATGTTCACAAGGTAGGTTATATAGGAGTGTCGATCAGAGGACAGGAAGACTATCAGAAGTTGATGTAAAATATATATATATAATATTGTAGTAGTATGTTGTAAGTGTAAAATGCTATGCATTTTATGAATTATGATAAATGTATTACTCATGATATAAGCTCATCACCTGAGTACGCCCGTGCCTTTATTTTGCCAAAAGATATTCTAATGTAGATTCATAACAAATTATATATTTTTGTGTAAGGCACCCCTCCTAACCACCTCTCTGTTATGCCACCGCATTAGCTATCAGTAAAAGAGCTCATATCGAGATAAAAGAAGAACCTCCAATTTTTTTAATTAATATTTATTGAATCAATTATAAACATTATCTAAAACTAGCGTCGGTTCACAACGTACTATTGCTGGTGAGAAGAGCCGACAAGAAACTCCCAGCAGTACGATCTATCCATTTAAAAGAAACCCGTTTGGAGTGCCTTGTGTGTAAAATGAGTTGGAAAAGCCAAAAGACTTAAGTGAACATTTCATCTCAAAGTCACCTTTCCAAAATATCAAATAATATTGTCAATATGAGGAACGTCACCTCAGAGACCTCCCCTGATGCAGTAATAAGAATATCACAGTAAATTAAAGATAAAGGTTAATTGAAGTTTAAATAGTGATACTCTCTACATCTCGTAAGATTCCCATCCCTAAATTGTCAGAGTAAGAGTTTCAGAATGTCTCTCTATGAATTGTAAGTAAATTTTAAATTAAAGTTTGGCGAGAGACAACTTCACTCATATTATAGATTCCCTTGTCAAAGACAGGTTTCAGGTTTGCCGTGAAAGTTAAAATGAAATTGAAAGTTAAAGTAAATTGGCAAAACCCTACATCCGTCTAATGACCCTAGCACCCAAGAGATGAGAGCATAGTACTGTAAAAGTAAGTTTTTTATTGTAATTCCCTTGTCAAAGACAGGTTTCAGGTTTGCTGTGAAAGTTAAAATGAAATTGAAAGTTAAAGTAAATTAGCAAAACCTTACATCCATCTAATGACCCTAGCACCCAAGAGATGAGAGCATAGCACCGTAAAAGTAAAGTTTAAGTTGAATTTAACGTAAAATGGTGATACTCTGCATCAAAGATGCCTTCCTTGGTAACAATACTCAAATGTAAGTATTTTTTAATCATCCTTTCCAATTCAGTCAAGTCCACTTGGCCTAACTACAACTAAGACTCTTATGAAGTCACATATCGTGAAAGAAAATAAATTTTGATACGATTGATCCTCCTGCAACACGGTAGCTCATCCCCCTAACCAGCTAGGGCGTCATCGAGGTGCCCACGCGCCTCCAGGCTGATCCGCGACTTAATTAGTTCCTAACCTTCAGTTACCAATTCAGTTAACCTTAATATGTGAAATCATTTTAGTCTCGTGAATACACATATTATAAAACAAACTAAATTTGCTTAAAAGCTGTACGCGCGGTAATCCTGGATAATTGTCGAATAACCATCCTAGGTTTGTCGGTACCGATAAGCGTTGAGTCGTGAATTCAACGCCCAAAGTTCCAAGGTTCTAGAAGACCCGGACCTAACCTGACTTATTATGAAAACATCCAATATGTGTTTTCACCCCATCTCGTCACTTCAGTTTGTAATAATATTTAAATGCCTATTTTATACACATTTGGTAACAGTAGAGCTGCTTGTTTAAGAAAATATAATTAATCAAAAGAAACCTTTAATAAAAATTTAGATTGTAATCAACAACTCCTTTGCACCAAACAAAGCCAAATGCCGAAGCAAACTCTCTCAACAGGAAAGTATTTAAAATATTAAAATTCAATAAAACTAAATAAACCTTAAATTTTCTAAAGTCAATTAGCCTTCCCATATAGAATGCATGATTGTTGTATAGTGTAATGTTATCATGTAATGTTATAAAACCATATATAAATATATACACATATAAAAATAGACTAATTAATAAATTATAAATCAAGACTCCGACTTCACAGCCATAGGTCAATAATAATCCCTTCGATATCAGAACCAATGAAAACTCATTACGCAGGCTGACTCCAAGCTCACTGAAACAGAAATAATAGGACAATAACAATCAACGCACCAGTTCTAATCAGCAAACACAACAAGTAAGAGTCCATAATCAGGTCCAACAACGTGTGTGCAACAGCAAGACAAAAACTCCTATAAGTCTCCATTGACATATAATTAATCTCCCATAGTAAAGTAACTAATAATCATATTACTTGAAAGAATCATCAAAATCTCCCAATAGTTCCCGGCTACGAAGAAGTAATATTATTTAATTAAGTTTCCTAAGACAATATTATATTTTAGGATCCTTAAATGAAATTAGATTAATATATTTTATCCGCAAGAGACTATGTATCATAACTCCTAAGTAATGTATTAGCTCACTGAGGCTTTATAGATAACCCTTAGTCATTTAGTTAACTATGAAACTAAAACAATGTACAAACAATTCTTATCTGTTAATAACGCACAAGTCAATTAAGACATACTTTAAATTATTTTACCCTTATATAGCTCGTTCTCCATACAATATATAAATTAAGGACAGTAATTAATTAAGTTCAAAAATATATAGGACAGTAGATAGTAAACGAGCCTTCCTATCTTTACATAAGATTATGTAAGATTTCATATTAAAGGCTTATGTATTTCTATAGCATTTATGCCTAGACAAATTATAGAAACGTTCCTATAATATTATAGTTTTGAAGAAACGGATCTAAGGAACCCTAATTCGTCTAAAGACTACCAGCTAAGTGTAACAAAATCAATGTTACTTATAATATGTACTACTAAGAATAGAAGTTATTTGTAACTACACATTACTAATCAGGCTTTTAAGATTAATTCAAATCGTATGCATACGAACAATTATTATTAAACTACTAATACATTACAAAAGACAAGAATGCGTGGTCACGTCAGAAGAACGTCTGAAAGCATAACAAGCAAGATATCAGGTAAGTCTACATGGTTAATATAACTATTAAATAAAGCTTGAAGACTTAGCTTGGCTCTTTGGTGAAATTTACAACAACCACATCCGACGTATACATATTAAACTTTGATTGTTTTATTATTAATAGCGATTAGTTTATCCATTTAAATCTCAATTAGACTTTCTCCATCTGAAAATATATAAAACACAATTTTTTCCGAGAATAATCTTTTCATTGTCTTCTTCTGTCAAACACGAATATTCAAGTCCTCTCTTTTCTCTGTCAAAGTTTCAAACTAAGAAAAATTCGATTATATCATACAAAGAGATTAGTAGTAAATACATATATAATGCGAAATAAAGGAGGGAATACATTATATGGAGAACAGCCATTCCTTTATAAAAAAAATAATAATTAATAAGTGAGAAAATAATAAATACATGATGATGCGTACCGTCACAGTGTGGCTCGTCGGGAGGGTCTCCTGACCCCCCCGTCCCACTATGTTATGGGGAGGAGATGAGCAAAGCGCCACCTGTGAGCCCCTGTTCACCGTCTGCGACGCGGGTCCGCCTGCTCGTCCTCCTCCCTTGTTCTTTCGGCAGCCTCCTTCTGGGACATAACGTCCTCGCAGAAGGAGGTCACCGCTAACCATTTCCTCTCGCTGTGTAGCATCTGGTCGACCACGCTGGACAGCGAGAGATCCCTACCGATGGTTGACATCAGGTCATGCCGTTGGGGTCCCCAAGCTGCACATTCCTCTAGCGTATGGCGCGCCGTGTCGACTGGCGCGCTGCATTCGTGACAGTCCGGGGTCGGCTCCCGCCTCGCAATCTGGTACAGGTACTTACCAAAGCAGCCATGCCCGGTAAGTATCTGCACCATTCTGAAAGTTAGGGTTCCGTGCTTTCTGCGGACCCAGCGGGATAGATGGGGGCGAACTGCTTCAACTGTTTCCCGGCCCGCCACCGGGGATTCCAGTTCCTCCGACCAGTGGCGGATTAGGGTCTCATCTGCGCGTTCTCTGGTCCGTTTTATTTCTTCGGGCTAGGCCTCCCACCCCTATCCCGGACGCTTCTCCGGAACTGGTACATCTCAGCAAGCACATCTGCCTGGAGCTCCCAAGGAGGATCACTCGCCAAGAGTGTAGCCGCCGTCCAGGATACCGTACGGTAGCTCCGTATAGACCTAATCGCCAGAACCCTCTGACAACGATGCAGCCGGGCTTTGTTTGTGCGGTTCAGGGCCTCGGCCCAGATAGGAGCACCGTACAGCGCCATGCTTCGGAGAATGCCGGCATAGAGTCGCCGACATGTCGAGCCCGGTCCCCCCACGTTGGGCAACAGTCTAGCTAGGGCGGCAGCGGCCCCTACCAGTTTCGGGGTCAGCTGGGTGAAATGAGCCCCGAAGTTCCAACGGCCGTCGAGTGTGAGGCCCAGGTACTTCATATGGGCCTTCACCGTCACCGATACGCCTTGCACGACAATGTGCGCGTTCCGAGGTGGTCCCCTGCAAGGGCCATGGAAGAAGAGGGCCTCCGTCTTCTCCGCGGAGACCCTCAGACCGATCTGCCTAATTCGGTCCACTACCAGCGACGTGCTAACAGTGGCCAATTGGGCAGCCTCCTCGTAGGAACTGCCTCTGGCCATGACGAGAGTGTCATCCGCGTAGCAGAGAACTCTTGTCCCTGTCGGGATGGGCTCCCGTAAGAGCCAGTCGTAGCTGATGTTCCACAGGATCGGCCCCAATACCGAACCCTGTGGAACTCCGCACGTCACTCGACGTCGTCCAGTTACTTGGCCGTTTTTGCCCTCCCAAAATATGAACCTGTCCTGGAGGTATGCCTCCAACAGCCTTCTCAAGTACGGGGGCACTCGCATGAAGCACAGTGCCTCTCGTATAGTTTCAAATGGGAGACTGTTGAAGGCGTTCGCAATGTCGAGCGAAACTGCCAACACAGACTTCTGAATCCCTCCAGACTCTCTCTCTCTCTGGTCCAGTCTCTTAGGGCACTCAGAGCGTCCAACGTGGAGCGCCCTGCCCGAAAGCCGTACTGCGCTTCAGAGAGACCTGGTTCCATCGTGTCGAGGTGCCGGACGAGGCGGATCGCGAGGAGCTTCTCAAAAACTATGGCCGTCTCGTTCAGTAGTACGATGGGTCTATACGCCGAGGGATCGTCGGGAGAGCGGCCCGCCTTAGGAATCAAACATAGCCGCCCCTCTTTCCAGGGCTTCGGGAACTGCCCTGTGCTAATACACGCGTCGAACAGCTCCCGCAGCTGGCCCTGAAGATGTTTCGCGGCTAGGAAGAGGGCGCGACCGGGGACCCCATCAGGTCCTGGTGTCGTCTTGCGACCCCGGAGGCGCTCCAACGCAGCATCCAGTTCATCATCGGAGACCAGGGGGGGATCGGTCTCCAGTTCCGGCTGCTGAGGAGAACACATTGCTGGAGGGGCGTGTGCCCCCAGGTTCGGGAAAAGTCTATCAACTACATTGTTCAACACATCTGGTGACAAGGACTCCGTGACCGGGGCGCATGCACCGCGGAGTTTTTTGCGTGCCATATGGTATGGGCGCCCCCACGGGTCTCTGTCTAATCCAGCCATGAGCTCTTCCCGGGCCCGAGTTTTCGATTGGCAGATTGCCGTTCTGAGGGCCTTCTTGGCAGCGCTGTACGTCTCCCGCAACTGTTCTTCCTCGGTTTCATCCGAACTTCGTCGGCGCCGGCAGCGCTGGAAAGCTCTGCGGGCCTGTAGTGACGCCTCGCGTAGAACCGCAATCTCCGTCGTCCACCAGTACACTTCACGGCGCTGCTGGCGGCGTCGAGTCCTAGGCATGGCCGCGTCGCACACTCTGCGTAGAGCTGTGTGCATACGGCCGACCAAGGTCTCGACGTTGCCCGTCCATGGCATGGCCCAGCGCTGAACCATGGCCTCTTCTTCTGCCAGCTCATTGCTAAGCCGGCGCAGGGCCCAGCGAGGGAGCTGATCTTGGCTGCGTGGGAGCTCCACTGCGGTTGGGGGAGAGGAGACCTCAAACCTGATATAGAGATGGTCAGATAGGGTCTCCACGTCCTCTTCCAATCTCCAGCCGCCCACCTTGCGTGCTAGCGCAGGCGTGGCAAATGAGAGGTCTATCACGGATCCTCCTTGTGCCCGCACACAGGTGTGAGCTGTCCCTCTATTTAGGAGGGACAGGCCGCAGTGGAGCATCCATGCTTCTACTGCTCTCCCTCTCGCGTTTGTGGTAGTGCCACCCCAGGTATGGGATTTCGCATTAAAGTCGCCGAGAATGAGCGTCTGCCTCGGCGATTGTCTGCACGCGGCGGCCCTGACAGAATCTAGGAACGTCTCAAACTCTGCTAGGGGACGGTTGGGGGAAAAGTACACTCCGATAATTGCATACTCACCCCATCTCACCACCACGTATCCACGTCCCCTCTCGACGGGCGTCAGGACGGGGCTTGTACCTGCCCTGATCAACGCCGCCACCGAATTGTCCAGGTCTCCCGCCCAGTTGTCTTGGGGAGGCACATAGTAGGGTTCTCCTGCCACCGCCAGGCCAATTCCCCACTCCGCCATGGACTGCAGGGGAAGATCCTGAGCCCCTGCGCAGTGGTTTAGATTTACTTGGAGGAAGTTACAATGTCTGCTATCCATTAATCGGGCACAGCAGCTGTTTCCTCCATTGCCGTAAGACGGCTAGTATTCTCCCCGCTGGCTGCGCACGTCGACGGTAGGTCCTTGCCTTTAACAGTTGGGGGGCGGCATCTCCTCCCCGACATTGTGTGATCCGCCTTTAGCCCCACCGCTGCGCAAACTGCGCAGTGAGGAGGGGCATCACAGTCTTTCGACCTGTGCCCTTCCTTGCCGCACCGGAAGCAAAGTCCATCGCGGCTTATGGGGGATGGGCATCTCAATCGCGTGTGGCGAATTCCTAGTCATCTGTAGCAGCGCATGGGACGCTGCTCTAGGGCTGTAACTTTTGCAGAGCCCCATCCAATCGGTACTCTGCCGGCCGCCTGTAGCTTATTGACCACCGTGACCGGGCAGCTGACAAGCACCGTTCCCATCCTCCCGGGACCCGGGCGGATTTCGGTGACCCGGATTTGCTCCCGGAGGCAACCGCCAAGGCTGGCTACAGCGTCCTCCACTCTTTCTTTGGTGACCCAGTCACTCAGCTCCGTTAGGCGCACGTCCGCGCATTTAACCGGTCGCGTGATATGAGCTACCCCATCTAAGACCACTCGGAGGCGCTCGGCCAGCTTATCGGCTTTTTCAGCCCCTTGAGGGCCGGCCAGCTCAAGCATCCTGGCTCCTGTAGCCGTTCGTCGGCATTTCAGACCAGCCTCGATTCCGAGCTCTCTTAGGTTAATGCTAGCCTATGCTTTCTCGAACACCTTCTGGAAGGTGATCCCGTTGGCTTCCGCTGACGGCTGCAGTGCGGGGAGTCTCAAGGGACACCTTTTTCTTTCCGGCAGGGGTCAAGCCTTCTCGCGGGTTCGTGAGCCGGTGGTAGCAGTAGTCGAGGTAGCAGCCTTCTTCGCTTTTTTTCCCTTGCGGGCCACCATCACCCAGTCGTCATTGCCTTCTTAGTCGGGTGCCGTAGGGGCGGTATGCGGCAGTGGCGGAGAAAGATTTGGCTCTGCCACTAGAGGGGGGCGGATCCTGGGCGCTGAAAATAGACGATCTTCTATGCCAGCAATGCGGGCGTCGATCAATGCGCCCATCGACGTTACTATGGAGCGCTTTAGTTCCTCGAAGTCGGTGAATTCCTTGTTTGATGACTCGTTGTCACCGGACTGGGTTGGGGCAAGGGCTAGGCTATTGCATCTGTCCCTACTCGCTCCGGCCATTTCCCTCCTCATTTCGTCGAACTTCCTGCGGTAGGCCTTCAGCTCATTCCGCAGAGAGTCCCCTTCTGCTTTGAGTCGGACATTCTCGATGCGGAGGCGTCTGGTTTCTGAGGCCTCCGTCCGTCTAGCAAGGACTTCAATGACATCGGTAAGGGAAGTGGCCGAATGCTTAAGTCGCTTCACAAATTCTCCTTTGAGATTCCCCGACTTCTTGGCAACTTCAAGGATGTTAGCGACCTCCCTACCAGCAAGCTCCTTTAATTGCTTAGAGTCGAGATTGTCGTGCACATCTTGGCCAGGCACATCCTGGTGCGACATTGCCGCGCCGTAAATTGCCTCCCCTGTTTCTAGAGCAGGGGGATCCCCCTTACGGAACGACCTTCGTGTGTCTTCCTGGGAGAACTCCGATTTCTCCTTTTCGACTACATCAGGTTCGGAAGGCGGTCTAGTCGTTGAGGTGCCACGCCCGCTACGACCTCTGCAGGCGATTGCCACCTTCGGTGGCATAGCCTCCTCCTCCGAGCCAGAACCCGTCATGTCCGCCTTCGAGGATCTGGCGTCACGTCTGCGTCGGGTACTACTCTTCTTAAGACTCGCTCACCTTCATCAGTGTCGGACCCTACCAACATACCTGTTTACCTAAACTGCCTACTTAATCTAACCTACCTATTTAAACTACCTACTTACCTACCTGCTTACCTAACCTGCCTACTTAATCTAACCTACCTACTTAACCTACCTACTTACCTACCTGCTTACCTACCTGCTTACCTAACCTGCCTACTTGATCTAACCTACCTACTTAACCTACCTACTTACCTACCTGCTTACCTAATCTGCCTACTTAATCTAACCTACCTACTTACCTACCTGCTTACCTAACCTGCCTACTTGATCTAACCTACCTACTTAACCTACCTAATTAACCTAAACTACTTAACAGTATTATAATAACTTCTACTAAATCTTTATATAACATTATATCAAATTTGCTGCTAGTTACTTAATTAATCATTTTACCGTATTCATTGTGTCGCATGTATTAACTAATATTACAGTCCATTATCTACATAATTATAGTTAACCTATTATATAGCACTTTATGTTCACTTGTTGACGCGAGCCTTCATCCAGTGTCTTGCTTGTGTTGTTGCAAGGTCCTGACCTTCTCCAAAATCTACTACATATTCTTTTTCGATATAGAGAAGGCCGCGTCGCCTTAACTGCCGATATAAAGGAGATGTTTCCTCAAATTCGGATTAGACACGAGTACAGGGATGTCTTACGGTTTTTATGGAGAGATAGTGACCAGAATCAAGTTATCAAAGAGTACAGAATGACATCCGTCATATTTGGCGCTTCATCGAGTCCTTTTACGGCATTATACATAAAAAATAAAAATGCTGAAGAACATGAACTATGTTTTCCAAACGCTGCTAAAGCAATCATCGAGAATCATTACATGGACGATTACCTTGGCTCCCATGATAGTTCTGAAATAGCAGCTAAAATTGCGAGGGATCTAGTGACTGTACATAACGCGGCATGCTTTGAAATGCGAGAATGGGTCTCCAACGATGATACAGCTTTGAGACTCATCCCTGCAGATCTGTGTGCTAAGAAGCCATCAGAAGTTAGCCTTGGTAGTTCTCCGACAGTTGTTAGAGCGCTAGATATAGTTTGGGATCCTAATTCCGACACTTTAGGTTTCCGAACTGGCTTAGGTGAAACGTTTCCAGCTCAATTGACTAAACGGAAAGTACTTTCACATTTAATGCGTGTGTACGATCCCTTAGGCCTTCTAGGACCTGTAGTCATCAAGGGTCGTATATTATTTCAAAACAATTGGCGGTCTAATATTGATTGGGATTCTGAGCTTTCACCTACAGAAACTTCTAAATGGTTAGAATGGTTTAAAGAACTTTTGACCGTTTCTACCTTCAAAATTCCACGCTGGTATTCCAAAGCCTTCGAAGCTGAACCTCTGCAGCGTGAATTGCACATTTTTTGTGACACCAGCGAATCAGCATACGCTTGTGTAGCTTACTGGCGATTGTTATATGCTGTGAAATCGGTAAAACTTGCTATTATTGGTAGCAAAGGTAGAGTAGCACCTTTAAAACCAATATCGATTCCGAGATTAGAACTCATGGCTGCTTTGATTGCATCTCGTCTCGCCGTAACTATCAAAGACAGTCACGTTAAAAAACCATCCAAGACATTTTTTTGGACTGACTCCACTACCGTACTTAGTTGGTTACGAAGTGACGCGCGTTCGTTCAAGCCATTCGTTGCCCATCGCATTGGTGAAATCACTGAAAACTCTAGTATTAGTGACTGGAAAAGGGTACTGGCAGGCATGAACGTAGCAGACGATGCGACTCGACTGCACTCTGCTCAATTAGATCAATCAAGTAGATGGTTCAGCGGACCAACGTTTCTTTTACTTCCTTCGGAAGATTGGCCAAATGAGCCTGTTTCAGAAGTTCCATCAGTTCAAAGCCAAGTTGAGCTGAAATCTTTACCGATTGAAATGGTGGGAGCTTTGACAGAGCATATCGGTAAAACTCGCGCTGTAACAGCTGATTGCTCACGTTTCAGTAGCTGGCTCCGCTTGGTGCGCGCAACCGCACGCGTACACCAAGCTGCTTTTATCTTTCGGCAATCAATTCAAAATTCTCGATTTTCCGGTCACAGATGTCAATCATTAAATACGTCCACTGTCACTTCACTAATTCCGCTTACGGCTGAGTTTATAAACTCCGCTGAAAGGCACATTTTATGGAAAATACAACTTGATAGTTTTTTAGAAGACATTACGTGTATTTTGATTTCCAAGACTTTACCCAGAACTAGTCGTCTAGCCAAGCTATCACCTATGATCGGTGATGATAAGCTCCTTCGCTTAGGAGGAAGAATTAGAGCAGCAGATGTGGACCAAAGTGTCAAGACTCCCGTGCTCCTTAATGGTAGTCACCCCGTAGCCCGACTGCTAGTCTATCGATTTCACGTCAAGATGGGTCATGCTAACCATGAGACAGTCATGAACGAGCTACGTCAACATGATTGGATTCTACGACTTCGAATCACAGTTAGAACAGTTGCCCATAGATGCCTGTTTTGCAAAATACGCAAGTCTCTGCCACAAGCGGGCGGTGCTTGGGAATCTTCCCCAAGAGCGAATGGCACACCATAAATGTTGTTTTACTTTCACTGGTTTCAATTATTTTGGCCCTGTTAACGTAACGATTGGACGGAGGCGAGAGAAGCGGTACGTGGCATTATTTACTTGTTTAACTTCAAGAGCTGTGCACCTAGAACTTGCGCACACCCTCTCTGCAGATTCAGCGATTTCATGTATACGACGCTTTATCGCTCGAAGAGGTGCTCCCGATACATTTTTCTCCGATAACGGAACAGCTTTTGTCGGTGCGAATAAAATTTTGAGAGAATTTTACAGCAACGGTGTCGAAGATTTTGCCGCAAACAAGGGAGTAAAGTGGCATTTTATTCCGCCAGCCGCTCCAAATTTTGGTGGCTGTTGGGAGAAACTTGTCCGTTCCATAAAAGTGGCACTGAATGCGACATTAAAAAGTCGCTCACCGAAAGAAAGAAAGAAGAAAGAAAGAAAGAAAATATTTTATTTAGAACAAACAAAAAACTAAGTTAATATAAATAGAGAAAGAAACAAAATAAGTCCTAAATTGGACCCAGCCTCAGCATAATGCTAGCCAACAAGGACTAGCGCTGTTCTTCCGTCTGGGACCATAAAGTGAAGTTACGGTGAACAATACAACACATAACAACAACAACAAAATATATAGTGTAATGCAGTTTCATTAAGTTTAATGAAATTCACACTAAAAAAATATATATATGTATAAAAAGCAATAATTTAAAATCGTAACACAAACATAATAATAAAATAACTGTAGCAGCAACGAAACAAACAACATATATCTATTTATAAATTAACCATATTATAATAAATTAAAATAAATAAATTCATAAAATCATATAGCACTTGTGTCATGCCTAAGATCACATTGTGCGTTCTGATGAGCATTTAGAAATGTCTTGAGTTTGAAACTAAACAATGATATTGACGTTAAATTTCTAATAGGTGGAGGGATATTGTTCCAACATCTTGACGCTGCATACCGGAAGCTTCCTCTGAATGCTGCTGTACTGTGTCGTTCCATTGCCAGTTGTACTGCACATTGCCGCGTTCCTATTTTGTCTTCTGCTAGAAGTCCAAGAGAGCTTCTCGTATAAATAGGAAGGAGACTTGTGCTTTACAACTCCAAAAAGCAGACATGCTAAATGAAGCTTGCGACGATGCTTCATCTTTAACAATGAATTTTTATTTAAATTTAATTTATAAAGAAGAGATGGAAAAAAGCGCTGAGACTTTCTGATTTTTTCTGGTCACGCTAGGTGAAAGAGGTACTACCGACAATGCAGCCTCGACAAAGACCCTATCGAAGCTTGGCTAGCCAGATTGCATGTGCAACTGGACAGTAAATAACGTATGTTTGAAAAGTTCTTTCATTTCACATTTATAGAGGATGCCACAACTCATTCCTTTTTAGTATTTGGAACTGAAAAATACCACTAAAATTTTCAACCGATGCTCTATGACAGTAAAAATAGTTACTGTTTACTTTCATATTATTTCAATTATTTCTATCGGAAGTTAATAACTTTCTAATGATGTTAAATATGAAATCGACATCTTAGGACATCTAACATATAAAGTAGAACAAACCAGCAAGTCACAATAAAATACTCGAATTATAAATTGTAGTTCTTTTTTAGTGTACAGAAATAAATTTCAAACAAAGGTGTGTCCATAAATCAATTCATTTTAACGACCTTGTGATGTTTTGCGTCTTTAAATATAGAAATAAAACAAAGGCGACGTAGCTTATAATGGCGAATATAATTTCACTTGATGAAACCTTCCTCGCCCTAACATCATCCGTTTTCATTATTACTTGGCGTCCACGAGGCTCATTATTACTTTCAATATTGCTGTTTTACCTAAACACCATTATTTACCTTAATAACCGTGTACGGGGCTTGAAAATTTTACTTCGGTTTTTAATTTACTTTCAAAACATCCACAGGATGTCAGTTAATTGGATATGAGAGATATTGTGGTTGCAGAATTGTTTACATGTGCGAATGAGAATACATATTCTTAGGCTTTTGTAGTTAATTTGGCAAAGTGGAACTATTACAAAACCGTCATGTGTGTTGGTAGTTTTTCTGCGAAATTACAAGTTTGCATGTCGAGAAAGATTTACGAGAACATGAAATCTATAGTGATACAAAATTATGTACCCAGTCAAATTGTGAAAAAACGGCTCTAGGTTGGATTCCTGTCAGCGTATAATTTATTTTGGCGAGAATTATAATAACATAATTATAATTATGTAGTCAAGGTGGGAAAAGTCCGTCATTAGGGTAAGTACACGGCTCGTTTTTTTTTACTTTTTTCAACGAAATTTATCGCCAACTATTATTCGAAGACTGAATTCAACAGGGTCTTAGCTTTGTTGTATCGATTATTGGTCAAATTAGTCAAATAGGTTTAATGTGTGAAGTCTGTCAAAAATGTTAATCTACTGTCATTGAGACATTACAAAATATATACGAATAGACTGCAAAATGGTCTTTTTATAATTCAAGCATCTCTAACTGATTTGTTATTGATGTAACTACGCAACACGGAAATAATAAGCACCTTTTATTATTTCCATGTTTGATGTAGTTCCCCCCCACTGACGGCCTTCGCCACCTTGACTATACTATATTGAAAAATTTGAGGCAACCTTTCAAACAGACTGACAAACAAACATTCCGGAAGCGATCACTTATGAATCTTCGTATAAAAACAGTTTTCAGTTAAATATTGATATTTATTTCGAAATCGCAAGCAGACATTTCAATTTTATCGGTATAAATTCCGAACAAAGCATAAGGCGTTTTCATCGAAACGGCACCAGAAAAATACTTGGGATTGACAGACGTTGAAAAATGCCAAGTATTTATTAATACGAATCCGTGTGTGATAAAATAATCCCATTTCATTCAAACAAGAGCGTTGGGATCAGAATGTTAGGACGAAATATGCTTTCAAAATAGGAAATACTGTAAGTATTAGTTAATATTATAGATAATAATATTTACACATATGTGAATGCGTCATGTACTTTTATGAGCAATAAATTGTTACGTATATAAAACAGATGTGACTCTTTATATTTTAGTTACAAATGTAATAAAACCACGTTTTAACGATTTCTAGGGCGGTATTTTATTCGATTTTCATAATTACGATCTTTTAGCCACTTTTCAATGACCGTGATCACAGCAGAGAAAGATGTCAAATATCAATGAGTTAATCTTTTTACTTAGCCTAGCAATAATCCGTCTTAGGCTTGGTTACTGCCGTTCACTTGTTTTCCTAGCTAAAATTAGAATTCGAGACCACTCCCTCTGGGAATGCGGCTTAGTTGAAGGAATCTTATACCACATTTTTCTTACTGTCCCAAAATTATTACTCCCCTGTATGACGTATTACATAAAGATCTTCCTCGCGCTATCAATTGAACTTTCTTCTCACCCTGGCTGACAAAAACCATGTATATACTTTATGTAAATTTATATGAGTTACTCGTAGTAACATTTATTTTTAGCGTAGTTAGTCTAACTTATACTGTTTATCTGTCTCTGTTTGTCTGTCTACAGGTATACAGGAAACCCTACTCTACAATGTACCGGTTCAAATTTTCTTTTTTAAAGCTTTATTTGCTACACTAGTTCACCTGTCATTTTTCGGATTTACGGCGACTTTGGCAAAATCAATGCCAAGGGCATTGAGTTTGCCAGTCGCCGTAAAAAGAGCCAAAATCAACAAAAAGCCAGTCATTTAGCCTACCGCCAATTTGTTGACTTTAATTATATATATTTTTTATTCATGATTATATATTTAGTTTATGGGAGCTAGTGAATTATAATATTTATAAGCGAAATAACTTTTCTATCTTTTAATTACATTAGTAAAGTAGTAAGTAGGTCTGAAGAAATTTGCCGGGAAGGAATTGACTGTTGTTGACTATAATTAAGAAAGTGTCTGTCCAAACAATGAAAAAGGGATTAACTCACCAATTTAGCAAGTAACTTGGTACTTAACTGATACAAAAGTAAATCAGGCCGAAGAGTAACGAGCTTTCGGTTTGAAATTTGAGTTTTGTGAGGTTGAAGTATCGTCGGTTGCTACTTGAAATATGGTTGCTGTCATTACTACATGGAAACGCGGAGAGCGGTCAAATTTTATCTATAGCGCTTTACTGCAATAAATCGACAGTGATTTTTCACATTGAAATATTAGTGGTTTGGGTCTCGATATCTCTGGGGTAGAGCTGCGCAACGAGCGCGCTAATAAACTCAATTTTTCGTCAAAACAAAAAATACGAACAAATCGAAGTAGCGCGAAAACTATTCTCTCTCTTTTTAGACTTTGTTAAAAACTCTATCTATTATATCTTCTTAATAAATAAAAATGAATCGTAGAAATGTATGTGCGCGTATAACTTGAAAATAACTTTACCGATTTTGACGATTTTTTGGTGGGTTTTTGTGTGGGTCCCTGGCTGGTAGAGGTTCACAATTGGAACTGGTAGGTGGCGTTGGGTTCGGGTTCTAGGATCCTCCTTATCTCTCGGACATATTTTAATGATTTTTTTGTGTACCTATTTGTGTGGGTTTCTGGATGGCTTAGATTCACAACTGGAACTGGTAGAAAGCGCTGGAATCGGGTCTTAGATTTTATATTTTCAGGGCAGGACTACGTCTGCCGGGACCGGTAGTTATGAATATAATTGGGCATAAAGATAATATTCTCTTATAGTGACGTACTATATCGTAACATATATATTAAATTGGGTACCTATTGAATAAATGAATCTTTATTTGCAGCCATACAGGTAGTATATACATATTACATATATTCCAATTTCAAAAAAATAAATACATCTGATATCTAACAATACTTCTCTCTCTTGTAATTTCCGGGTCTCAGGTGATTAATGGACGACACCTAAGTTCTTATCGATTATTTGGGTATCGTAGTCAAATGATGTAAACAATAAAAATTCTTCGCCCATATGAAGCTTTTCAATATACGTGAACTCAGACGCTGATGTATTTTCACAATTTATACCGATGTGGGTAGTTTTATAAGTGGCTTACGTTTTTCGTCGCCATTGCGTGGTGGCAAAAGAAGTCTCTAACGCAAGCGAGGTCAGTTCTGACGTTCCTTTTTCTCCGTGCTAAGACCAAGAGTTCCACATCCAATTCTTCAATATCTCATTAAACTTTACATACAAGCCTTGATTGCCTTTTAGTGTGAGCGTATGCCATAATTCGAAGACCTGAGTACCACCCAAGGAGTTGTAATGCCGCGTACTAACGTAGCGTAGAAACTGTCTAACTGCCATATTGGAATTGGATTCCGAGGTTAGTGATGCCATTAGTTTTTGTGCAGGATTTGGCATATCTCTCACACCCATGATGATGTGGCCTTTTCTTCCGAGTTAGTTCCTCTTTGTTTAGTCTCATGGTTTATAAAATGTCTCTTAGCTCGGTGTGTCGCTTGAAATAGGGCTCGTCCAACTGCTTCCATTGCTCTCTGTCTACCGGGAATCTTGTCCAATACGGACCCAGGGCCAGGCGAAGACGATCTCACACCCATATATCCCCTTGAATAAAACTCACAGTCCACTATAATTATTACTCAAACCAGCGAAGCCGTGCGGATCCGTGATCCAGCATTGCACAACGCGCTTTGCCATTTTTTCATTTCGCATTGTTTTCGGCAAAGTGACATGTAGTGAAGTGACCGAATAATTTGCTCATTTGTCAACGTTTTCGCTATGCCAAGGAGAAAAATGATTCACGGAATCTGTCGGGGCCTTCACGTCGTTGAATTAATTGAAATAAATTACTCGGTACCCGTCAACAATTTAATCTGTGCCGAGAATAATCTGAGAACTGTCGCAATAACTTATACATCACAGGATCTAATATCCATCCAGACCATATTTATTGTATAGCAAAATAAAGGCTCAAGAATTGACTATATTTTAAGTGTTATTGTATATATCGATCGATAATAATAATTATAATCATCATTAGTATTCCGCATGACGATACCTACGTGAAGAAAGAAAAAGACAAACTAAGTAAATACTTAGATCTTGCTCACGAGGTTACCGCTATGTGGCATCTGGAGTCACAAGCATTGTGCAGATAGTTTTCACCGTCAACGGTCTTATAGCAAAGGGACTCGACCCTCACCTAGAGAGGTTCTCGCTAAGAAGCTGGGTATAGCAGTTGCAGAAGGCACCGTTTTTGGACACGGCACGAATTGTGAAGACGTCTTCACAATTCGTGCCGTGTCCTGTCTCCGGATCCCTAACCACCGGTAATTTGCACCCCAGGCCCCGTTGCTGACGAGCTGCAAGATTTATATATTTTTTATATTAAATATGTATTTTATTTTTGATGTATTTTATAAAAGAATAATGATCCGCTGTGGGCGGGCGTACTGTTGATAACCTCTGGTAATCTCCAATATTATGCTCTTTCTGTATTGAGGCATTCGTCCCGCAAGCTGTCCACGAAATTTTTAGCATTTGACGCCAGTGCCACATTTCAATTGTGTCAGTCAAGTGTCTATCTGCTATCTTTACAGTCTAAGTCGCCGAACCGTAATTAAATATGAAGACGACAAGGGTTTGCACTAGGCGCTTTTTTGTCTACTTTGAAATTGAAAAACGTTTATAGGCGACGGTAATAACTCCTTCAGCTGGGCCGTCAGCTAGTCGCCAGCTTCATAATAAAGAAGTTTTATCATACAAATATAATTAGCAAATATTTGAGAAATAAAAATAACTCTCAAAAATTTATTAAGATGTCACAGCCTTACAATACTTTATTGCACCATCATATAATTAGTTTTTATAACGCCCAACTATACCCATTTAAGTGTATTCATCGGACGGTAAGTTTGCTTTGGAGCTACTCAAACAGTTCGGTTAGAAGCCTTTCAGTTCCAATAGAATATTCAAAGGTTGGGCGGTGAAAATATGGCTCAATTGGCACCACGATCGAAACGGGATTTCCACTTTAATATTCAACGAATGAAAAATAACCCATCATAAAAAGCAGGACCGTATGAGTATTTAGAGCATCACGTATTTGAATATTGATGTTTATAGGAAGACTGTACTTATACCCTTTTGTTTACATATTATTGAATACAATGTAAGAAAACTTAACTTATTTGTATTGTATTCTACCCATAGTCCCTCAAGACTATAAGTAGAATACTGAGCCCAGATCACCGTCTTCTATGGGTAAGGTGCCCAGAAGGCTGGCTACGTTTCCTCGCTGGATCGCCATACTGATCCGTTGGCCGAGGTAGGCACCAGCCCTCTGATCACCTGAAGAGTCGATGAGTCGTTTTGATAAATTTTGGTAGAGGTTAGCATGAGTGAATAATATTCGGCGTATGTCACTGACACATTTGCCGTTTTCGGGTTTCGTAGCCATTTTAACAAAATTCGAACCAGATCCTAAGGTGGCAGATTTTAGGGGCGGCAATATTGGGGGCGTCGTATAAGTCGTGGTAGCGTAATGGCTACCGAACGCGTCTCAAACTCAAAAAGGGCGCAGGTTCGATCCTGGCCGGAACGCATGCACCTCTTAGTTAGTTTTCTGATCTAATGTGCATATTGTTACAATTACCAAGTGCTAATAACGGTGAAGGAAAGCATCGTGATACAAGCTACACATCGAGTTAACCAATGTGTCAAACCTGCCAAGCCGCCTTGGACAAGCGTGGCGGGTATACTGTCTATTCCCCCTATAGTGAGAGGCCCGAGCCCAGTAGTGGGGCATTTATGGGCTGATATATTATAATATTTGGGGCAAGGTTTATTTGTATTACAGAAATGAAAAGATTCAAATTTATATATCAAATATGCTTTGTCAAGGTTGTAACTATTATCTTGTTGCATTTTTGTAATTTGTGTTTTTAGGGTGAACAATAAAGTGTTATATATCTATCTTTTTTTATTGCATGAGATCAGCAGACGGCCCGCCTGATGGAAAGCAGTTACCAATGCCAAAGGACATTTAGAACACAAAGGATAGTGCCAATGTGCTGACGCTCTGGAACCTGGCCATTAATGGCGCAACACTACTCAAGGTTGTTATGCCGGCGTACTCTAAACCAGAGGTGGTAGCCATCCTGTCAGGCAAATACCCTACCACCTGGATGTGGGTTGTTTTGTCGCCTCTTACGACAGTTCTCCATCCTGTAACTATTTAGGTATATACCTAGATATTGTTAGGTCCATACAAACAATTCAAAACTGTTTCACAACATAAATGTTTTTCTACAATTTGAGTACTTGCAATAATCATACTAATTACGCGATAAAGGTGATATAATCAGGACGATAGTGCGCAAATCATAAGATTACAGTATTATTGTTTTTTTATATATTATTAAAACAAGATTATAGAATTAGAGGAATAGTAGGGGCGGCAAAATTTGAATACCGGTTTGCCTGTCCGTCTGTGTAGGTACATATTACGTCACAAACGTTTTTCTCCACGTGAACATGAAGGCGGATATCATTAATCAAAATTTTATACTCTAATTAAAATATATATATATATCTAATATTCGTAAAATATATATAACGGTTATGGGTCAAACACAAAAAAGTATTACATGTCTACATGATAAGACTACAAATGTTAGAACAATATGTTTAATATATGTTTTGATACGCAAACATGGATTACTATATTATGAAAAGTTGTTTAATTTTTACATGTTACTATAATTGAAAAGTTTATTTTTTGTTATTGGATTATTTTTCAACGTCTATTAAACTCAGGTATCCAGTATCCGAACTGTCTACAGTTGGAGACATTTTGGTTTAAACGAGAGTAATAATTTTTTTGATATAATAAAAAAAAACTTTGTTTAAAAAACCGACTTCAAAAAGTATAAAATAACTTATTTCTAAAGCTATTATTAATTATAATATCTTATTTTTAATATATATTATCTAAAACATCTTAAAGTCGGTGCTTAGTAATTTTCAAAAGATAGTAATTTTTATGTTTTACTTTGCATCGACTTCAAGATGTTTTAGATAATATATATTAAAAATAAGATATTATAATTAATAATAGCTTTAGAAATAAGTTATTTTATACTTTTTTAGTTTTTGAAGTCGGTTTTTTTAAACAAAGTCTTTTTTTATTTATTTGTTATTTTTTAGTGTCTAGCTATGGGTCCTACAAAAAGTGCCGCGCGCCTTAAAAAACATAGGTCCCAAGAAACGGGAACAAAAAAAGTTCGTAAAATGAATACTACTGGACCAAACTATGTTAACTTTTTAGGGGACCAAATGGCAACTATTCCGCATCAAACTAAAGAAGAATCACGTAAATCGGATCATAAATCTCAAAGTAATCGGTGTATATATGGAACGGAATGATTTTTTTTTCATAAAAATGTTCATTAAATGAGAACTACTTGGCCAAAGTATGTTAAATTTTTAGGGGACTAAATGGCAACTATTCCACATCGAACTAAAAAAGAATCACCTAAATCGGATCCTAAATCTCAAAGTAATCGGTGAACATACTTAAAAAAATATTCTGACGAATTGAGAACCCCTCCTTTCTTTGAAGTCGGTTAAAAATACACAAGACTGTAAAATTTTCATAATCTTATATAAAAAAATACATGAACAAATAATGTACATTTGGAATGTATGTTGCTTAAACACTATCTTCACTTTTAAGTAAAATCTTTGAAATTCTATTAAAACTGTATGACTCACATGCACCCATGCGAAGAGTTAAAATTAAGCACCTTCCTGCACCGTGGCTTACCGATGACATCAAGAAACTTATTCGCATAAAATCTCTGGCCAAAACCAAATATAAAGTCAATCCATCCACTGACAAAAAATTGGCTTTTATAACTATTCGTAATCGCTGTAATAGAGTGTGTAGGGATGCACAACGCCGGTACATTCATGAATCAGTTGATAATGGTAATCCGTCTAAGATATGGAAATTTCTAAAATCGTTGGGAGTTGGTAAGTCAGTGCAAAATTCTGTCCCAAAAAACTTCAACATTGATAACCTTAATCAACATTTCTCATCCGTTTCAAATTTTGACAATACTATAAAGTCGAATACATTGAAAAATCTTTCTTCTATTCCAACTCCTTCACATTCTTCTTTTTTTCTTAGCCCATTATCTGATTGTGATGTTAAGATCGCTATTAAGTCTATTTCTTCTAATGCAGTCGGCAGCGATGGTATCAGTCGTAATATGATTATCCCCATCCTAGATGTCATCAATCCCATTATCACCCATATATTTAATTCCTCATTAACCAGTGGCATCTTTCCAGTAGCATGGAAAGAGGCACAGGTCATTCCTCTCCCTAAAAAACTTAACCCTACATCCTTCTCAGAGTTCCGTCCAATTTCCATTCTTCCATTTCTGTCTAAAGCTTTAGAGCGCGTAGTCCATAAACAATTAAGTACCTTCCTCAGTCAAAATTTACTATTAAATCCCTATCAATCCGGGTTCCGTGCAGGTCACAGCACAGTAACAGCTTTATTAAAAATAACTGATGACATCCGTTATGGGATGGAGAATGGTAAGTTGACTATACTATCGCTGCTAGACTTTAGTAGTGCCTTCAATAATGTTGATTATGATATCTTGCTCGGAATTTTTCGCAGTCTTAACATATCTCCAACAGTAATGGATTGGTTTCACAGTTACCTGCATGGACGCCGGCAGCGAGTTCGTGTTGATGACGATTTTTCGTCATGGTGCAATTTAGCTGCCGGAGTTCCGCAGGGCGGCGTTTTATCTCCACTTTTGTTCGCTGTGTTCATTAACTCCATTTCCGATAATTTGACTTCATCCTATCACCTCTATGCAGACGACTTACAAATCTACACCCAAGCTGCTCCAGATGACTTACCTAATGCTGTTGACCGAATTAATTTCGATCTGAATTACATTCATCATTGGAGTACAATGTTTGGTCTCGCAGTAAACCCTCAAAAGTCTCAAGTGATAGTCATCGGTAGCCCAAGAATGAAAGCCAAAGTTAATTGGCCAGCTTTACCGAAGGTTGTTTTTGACGGTACTACTATCCCTCTGAGTGAAACAGTTAAAAACTTGGGAATAGTAATGGATAGTGAATTGTCTTGGAGGCCCCACATGTCCGAATTGAGTCGCAGAGTTTTTCTATCGTCTAGGTCTCTTAGAAGGCTGAGAAACTTTTTGCCCACTGCCACCAAAATTATGCTTGCAGAGTCCCTCCTACTTCCCATATTTGATTATGCTGACGCCTGCTATCTAGACATAACCTTAGAACAGCTAAATAAACTTGAGCGACTTCAGAATTTCTGTATCAGGTTCATATTTGGTTTGCGAAAATATGACCATGTTTCTGAATTTCGTATGAAGCTCAAGTGGCTTCCTATTCGTTTTCGCCGGAATACTCACATTCTAACTCTCCTTTATAATATACTATTTAATCCTAATAGTCCTCCATACCTTAAGGAACGTTTTGATTTCCTTCGCCTCTCCACTTCTCACAATTTGCGCTCCGACACATATCGTAGACTCCTGACACCTGCACACACTTCATCCTTTTACGGTAACTCTTTTACAGTGCAGGCTGTCAAACTCTGGAATGCGTTGCCTCTTACTGTCAGAGAGGCCAAAACATTATCTACTTTTCGGAACTCCCTTCGAAAGCACTATCTGTCTTTAAATAAATATGTCTAATATATAGGTAATACATTTACTTATTTATCTATTGTAATATTGTTAATTAATATAAAGTGCTTGTCACATATAATGTTAACAAATATATTTATCTAGATTGTTTTGTATATACGTATATATATTACTATTATATTTATATATGTATTAAATTTATAAAATATTGTAAGTATGTATATTTAAATTGTACAGTCCTATATTTTTCTGCTCCACCTACATCGCCAGATTAGTTAAGAATTTCTTTTAAGCTAGGTTGCCTGGAAGAGATCGCTTTTAGCGATAAGGCCGCCTATTGTTTTGCCAAGAAGTATTGTAATTATGCATTTTGTTTTTGTACTTGTTTTTTTGGTGAGCAATAAAGTGTTATCTATCTATCTATCTATCTATCTTTGTTTGTGTGCAAATATGACTTTTCGAGCTGCCACAAGAAGTCAGTTATTAGCCACTCAAAGACTTATAATTAATCTATCAAGCCAATATTAGAAAGTTCATTTCTGTCTTTCAAGTAGGAGGGATCAACCAGAGCAATCCATGTAAACAAAAACTTTAATAATCTAATATAATTGAATACCGTCGAGTTCTTTCAGTTCTGTTACTTTCAACCAAATTGATTCAGTTTTTTTGATCCGTCTAATATCAGTATAACCATGGAAAAATATTTTACTAGATTTTTAGTTGGAACAGAAGACATATTGATTAATGATGGAAGACTGAAACGTAAACACTCCGATCAAAAATTAATAAAGTACCAAATCAAATATATATAATATCATTACAGAATTTATAAAAATTGCTCTGCTAGTTGTTCTTAATTGCTATCCTACATTACTGATTAAATACCCTTAATTTTTATTTCAGATAATTGACCGCATATCACTTTCATTTATATTTTCAACGTGAATTTTAATTGCCAAATTTTTCATGAGAATGGTTTCATTATACTGCAAACAATAAAGGCTTAATTTCGTCATCAGAATATATTAACCTTTGAATATTTTACACGCCTGAATTGCTATTCAACTCATAAAATATACTGTAATAATGATATACATATTTATAGGTACTTTCAATTAATAATCTATATACAATTTTAATCTATCATCTATATAAATAAAAATGAATGGTAGAAAGGTACGGACGCTCATAACTTGAGGACGACTTTACCGATTTTGATGATTTTTTATATGTATTTGAGTGGGGGATTATTTAGATTCACAATTGGAACTGGTAGGTGGCGTTGGGATCGGGTCATAGATTTTTTTTAAGGGCAGGATAAAGTCTGCTTGGACCTGTAGTTTCGTTAGCATAGTTGACATACATATATACATATTATCACGCCTATTTCCCATGGGGGTAGACAGAGACTATAGATCTCCGCTTGGGACGATCCTGAGAAACAACTTTCGCTTTATCTACTTTCTTTAACCTCTTCATACATGCACGTTTATTTGATATGCTTTTTACCTGACCTCGTTTTAACATTTTTGTTATTTGATCATAATGTGTACGTCGTGGCCTACGATACCAAATCAACCATTCACAATATTGTCATACACTTGTTTTGTGATTCTATTTTCATAATTTAAATATGATAATATGACAGGACGTGTGCTTTTTAGGATAGGTATTTTTTTCTTATTATTTTATTGTTTTGTTAGGGTATATTATTGTATATCTAATTCTTGTATTTTTTTGTAATATATAATATTATCCCATAAATATCCCACTGCTGGGCTCAGGCCTCCCATTGGGGAAACGGACAGTATACCCGCCACGCTTGTCCAAGGCGGCTTGGCATGCTTGACACATCGGTTATCTCGATGTGCAGGTTGCATCACGATGTTTTCTTTCACCGTTGTTAGCACGTGGTAATTGTAACAATATGCACATTAGATCAGAAAACTGACTAATATAAGGGTGGTGTGCATAGACATTTGACCGACTGTTAAAATAAAATAACCACTGTTTAGGCAACTTTTAGTGTTCACCACAAAATAATCCATAGTTATCGACGGAAATGAGTTGGTTAACTTAAACGAGCAAATCTGTGCCGTTTAAACACCGATAAACTTTAATCGGACTTTTGAAGGAACTTTTTTATCCAGTCTTGCTACTGGTGCAGGTCTTTACTTATGTTCCACTGTTATTTAAAACAAAAATTTGTTTATTTAATCATTTTAGCATTGAGTAAAATGGTGCCTGCTTTAAATTTCATAATGGAAGGAGATGACAATATAAATTCGCTAGAATATCTACATAATATAGACATAGTTACAAGTAGGCCCCGAATTATAAAAGAGCGTCAGAATTTCTTTGAAGAATATGATGAAGTACCGTTCGTAACGAGAATTGCATGCATGCATCTGTCCGTTTGTTTTCAATGACTTGTTTATATTTGATAACCAGATCAGTCAAAAATTGCTTTTCACTGTTACAGAAATTTGCTGTACGCTTTTCTTTTTTTTCATATTTGTAATCTTTTTAATCAAAGTTTGTAATACTATATTGTTTAATTTGTTTAAAATTTGATACGTTAACCGACATCCACAAGGTTACGTAAGTACCTACTGCGAAGCGAATGACATAAATTGACATAAAATATTGCACATAGCTCGTTAAATTGAATTAGACGCCTCTGTCATAAAATACCATACCAACCCAGTAACTTCTAAATTTTGTATTATTACTTTTTAAGTAACAAATTCGTAATGTCGTAATGTCATTTAGCTTTGACGGATTTTGCAGACGTCAATTGACTTTTTCATTTAGTCTAGTTATATCATCACTCTATTTATTCGCCATTCATTCAATAACGCTCGTTTATCTAACCGAAAAACAAAAGATGTTGGTGAACACTAAAAAAACGCTCCTCAATTATGTCGACCGTTAAGTTCTAATTTGATTCAACGTTTTTCTCCAGTCTATTGAACTTCACTCTAAGAGGTGCATGCGTTCCGGTCAGGATCGAACCCGCGCCCTTCAATTTAGGGGCGCGTGCGCTAACCATTACGCTACCACGACTTTTTTTGTGATAGTTTAAAATTACCTTAGTTAAAAAAAAGTGCAAAATTAAGATTAAAATGTGGTAATACTTGGGATCTTATGACACATATAATTTTGGAGGTGGGCCCTGGAAACCAGTGCTGTGTTTGATCATGTTTCAGCACAGCAAATCACGAAAATTGCGTATGTAAAAAAAAATATATTTATATTGTGTGTGTCGCAATTGGAAATAAACATTGTTTTTCTTCTTTGTATGTAGGTGTACATAAAAACTGCTAGAGTCACCTGCACTAGAGGCGAACGTGATGGACAAGGGTCCATCTTACGAAAATCGGCTATGCCTTCGCTAGAGTCCTGTTTTAATTTCAAAATCCATTTGAACTCTCACTCTTTTTGACTGGCAACACTAGTAATATTCTTTATTTGGATGTGCCTTGTATCAAGTCAAGTTTTGTTTATGCTACGTAATCTTGCATTGGATTGCATCTCAAATAATGCATTAAATCCATCACTATATCTGCGTGAAACGGCCTATAGTAGAAACATTATCCTAGATGAAGCCGCATCATGAAAAGATTATCTTATTATTATTATTATCTTTATCCGTGCAGGAACCGAGAAAGAATACAAGTTCCTGCGGCCGGGCGACCTGTCGTAAGAGGCGACTAAACAACCCATAGCCAGGTGGTAGGGCAATTGCCCGACTGGATGACTACCACCTCTGGTCTAAAGTATGTCGCCATAACAACCATTGTCGCCTTAACAAGCATTGGTGGCCAGGTTCCAGTCTTAAGAGAGCAGCAGCGCATTTGTAGCAACTTTGGTGTTGCAAATATCCATAGGCGATGGTAATCGCTTTCCATCAAGTGTGCCGTGTGCCTGTCTGCTGAACTCCTGCAATAAAAAAAATAAAAAAAAATATCTAAATATCATCAAAAAAGTATCTCTTAAATCAAAATTTATGGCCGTTCCACTTACATGACAAAAAGAATGTTGATACATTCCCGCCGACAATAAAACACGTCCTCGTAACGATAGGCTGTGTGCGGAAAAAAGAGCATTAAGACGCAATTTATCACAGTTTCCACGCCATTAAACATGGTAACTGCAACCACGTGTTCGTGATAAGCTCAAATAGAATAGAATTGTTCGAAAACGTAGAAATCATTACCGTCATCAGAATACCCAGAAAAGGAGCGTAATATACATTTGCTCTGTCGTAATTCATGGGTAGATTCGTTTTTAGGGTTCTACTTTCTGTTCTATATGATTACATCCGTCCGTCTGTCCGTCTATGTGTTTCACAAACATTTTACTTAGGCATTGCAGTACCGCTATATATTCAAAAATATAATTAGGTAGGTAGACCTTGAAAAATATTTTCGATTATATTGATTTTGATAAATATAATTTTATTAAACTTGAAAACAGAAGATTGCAGCTTGCTGCTATGTTTCTATATGATTTGTGTCATAACAGATACAACTGTACATCTATAATAAATAAATTGTGTTACAGGGTTCCTACCAAGACGCATTGCCGGGGCCCCTGCCGATTGTTTGCGACCACGCGTTGCCGACACACGCCGGAAAACGATCCCCGTTTTACAAGCATTGCATTCATATAATCACAATTTCTACTTAATAGATATAGCGGCAACTAGGCCCAGCACTTATAAACAAATCATCCTTGAATGTTTGAAAAACAAGTAAACCACTATCACGTATTTCTGGCAATTAGCGTCCTCCTTGCGGCTGCTTGCAGGCATTCGGAGTGATCTTGGCTCCGGCTCTGCGTTCTGGTGAGGTCTCCCTTTCTTTTTCTTTTCTTTCTCTTTTCTTCTTCTTGTTAGATGTTTTTCTTTTTCCTCTCTTTTGCTTACGGTAGCTAATATAATTTAAATTACTTAATATGTGGCAAATGATGTTGGTATTGTATCAAGTAAAACTATTTATGTATAAGTTTCATAATAGGTATTAAATTCCGTACTATACTGATTTTTTGTCCAAATAAATTAAATATATATATATATATATATATATATATATATATATATATATATATATATATATATATATATATATATATATATATATATATATATATATATATATTACTAGGACTTGACGTTGTGAAGGATGAAATGCGTATCAATGATCGCAAAACGGGGGATGCTGAAGACCGCGCGAAGTGGAGTAGAAAAAGTAGGAAAGCAGACCCTGGGAGTATTCATAGTTGATCTATCTCGCTCGCACATCATGCGTCCCGTTCACACTTTGCATATTGTTCTAGCAGTACAACTTGTCAATATTTGTATTTCGGGTTATCGTTTCGAAAATAAATTCACTTTAGTTCACATCAGCACTCGACAGTTAATACTACTCGTCTACTATCTGAAGTATCATTTAACCTCTACCTCTCTACTACAAGGGCTACGTAACCAAGATTTAACGCTCGGATGATGATGTTGATGATTTAATAAGAAGAAAAAGGGGTTGTCAATAAGTGTCTCAATTTAGAAGAATTTTATAAAAAATATCCTTGTAAATCCAATACATAATGTTACAGTAAAAAGGCACACACACATCACATAGACAGGCGAAAAAACGATATAGACATATGTAACCCTATAATCATCGTGGAATTTTTAAAATGAATAATCAATTTAATCGCATTTAAAGTTAAATCTTGTGTTATTTCTCTGTCATTCTTTCATTCATTGTTCAAATACAGCTTCATTTTTATTTGTTTTATTTTATTATACTACTTTTATGTTTCCCATTAAAAATGTTTTTCTTCATTACTTTTATAGCCTAGATATATTAAAAATCCGTGTGTCACAAACTTGTCTAATCTATCGTATTGTCTTCTGGAAGTAATTGCTTTTGGTGATAAAATTGACTCTTATTTTCTTTACTTATACTTCTTGAATGTATCTTATCCGTATCCGTGTAGGAACAAAAAAGGTGATAAAACAACCCACAGCCAGGTGGTAGGGTATTTGCCCGACTTGATGGTTACCACCCCTGGTCTAGAGTATGCCACCATAACAACCTTGAGTTGTATTCCGGCATTAGTGACCAGGTTCCAGTCTGCCTTAAGAGACCAGCAGCGCATTTGTAGCACCTTTAGTATTGCAAATGTCCATAGGCGATAGTAACCGTTTTCTATCAAGTTTGCCGTCTACTTGTCTGCTGAACTCCTGCAATAAAAACTCATGCACTTAAGTGTATTCTATTCTATTCCACCTATTTATAAAGAGGTTAATTTAAACTGAAATAGAAAATTATTGGTAGGTGTGTGAAATACATTTTCTAACTGAAAATATTAATTAACAATAATGCCTTCCGCTCGAAATATCTCATTATAATACACCCACAGAATCGGGAATGGTCGTAAACAACCTTGGGAATAAGCGGATGGTATTAATGTTTATTTATTTCATAACAATTATTCAAAATAATTCAGCGAATAAACATAAAAGCGGTCACTGTTTTTATGTAACGAAAACGTAAACAAAATCTCGGAGAGTGCTTTATAAGCGACATTTTTGAGGTATCGAAATAAATGCTTTCATAAAGATTTGTTTTGATAAATTGAAAGAAATATAGAAAAGATTTTTACTTTTTATTACACACAAAAGAGGTTTTTGTTTGCATGAAAAGATGTTTCGTTTCGATGAAGGTGGGAAAAATTTGAGGCACGTTAGCAAAAGATCGAATTGTTTGAGGTGTTTCAGGAAAAAAGAACTATGTATTTATTATAAGTAATTAAATTAAAATTTAACCGGTCAAGTGCGTTTGGAAGTTTCTTCCACAATAGTGAGGAATGAATGAATGAATGAAAACTCTTTATTGTTCACCAAAACTTCAACCTAGACATATAAATACATTTCCATTAGAGCAATGGGCGACCTTATCGCTCATAGCGATCTCTTCCAGGCAACCCGGTTATATAAAATTAATATAATTATAATAATAAGGAATATAAGTTTTATTTAAGTCAGAAAGACAGAAGAAAAACCGTTTATTTTGTCTTCACATAGCGAGACACATTGACAACAAGTAATAGTAAAAATAGTTAAAGTAAATTTAGTTATTATTTACCAATTAAACTTACCGCTTGTGTTACCGTCTATTACTCTAACATCAGTACTTAAACTTCTTGAACTGTATCTTAATGTTGTACAATACACTATATTAATATTAATAAATATTAATACACCATTCGTAGGTCCACCCATACATAGCTTGACACTAAAAAGTAACAAATAAAATTTAAAAACTTCGTTTAAAAAAACCGACTTCAAAAACTAAAAAACTAAAATGTGTAAAATAACTTATTTCTAAAGCTATTATTATTAATATATATTATCTAAAACATCTTGAAGTCGGTGCAAAGTAAAACATAAAAATTACTATATTTTGAAAATTACTAAGCACCGACTTTAAGATGTTTTAGATAATATATATTAATAATAATAGCTTTAGAAATAAGTTATTTTACACATTTTAGTTTTTTAGTTTTTGAAGTCGGTTTTTTTAAACGAAGTTTTTAAATTTTACTTTACCATGGTCTCTAAAGTCACTATATTAAACGGTGTTATTCATATTGAGTTAATGTTAGTTTGTAGGCTTCTTTAAGATTTTCAAGTTACATTCTAAAGTTACTAGTTTGAGATTTCCTAAAATTGCTTGACATATAATATGTCAATGACATGTTTTATATGACACATTGTATACTCGGCTATCACTAATGGACAGATACAAAGTCCTCCTCACCCGGGGCTATTGTTTCGCCTAAAGGCTAATGGTAGTCCGTTGAGCCCGGCGTGTTATTCAAGTGTCAAGAAGATGAATGCCACGTTATTTATGAGGTTAATCTGAAAAACTGGCTTTTTGATACCTGCCTTTATGGTACTTTTAGATTAGATTATTTAAATTTTATGTAGGTAACATTTTTGCGAATGGTGGTATATTAGAAAAAAGATTTTGCAAGTGAAATCAGGAATTTGTTTAACAGATAGTATTATGTTTATTATGTTTATAGTCATGAAATCTTAAGGAAAAAACATACATCTATTTATATAATAACTATTGCCCGTGGCTTCGCTCGCGTATGTTATAAAAATAGTCATACTTTTTCTACAGACTATTTTCTGAAACTGACTGAGACTGAAAAAATATTCCAGTAAACTTTCTACACCTTTTTAAATACTTCATAAATTGAATGTCCAAAAACGCCAACATACGTGTATTTGTACTTTAATCAGTAGAAGGTGAATGAAATTTCGTGCTTCTTACTTTGATACTGGCAGATTTTCATACATACTTTAATCCCCATTTTCATCTCTTTAGGAGTTGAATTTTCAAAACTCCTTGCCTAGTGCGCATTACAGTACAGAAAAAACCCGCATGCAAATTTTCACAGCCCCAGTAGTTTGAACTGTGAATTGATATGTCAGTATATATCTAGTAATACTAAACCTTGAACGTCCCGTTTAGCTGCACTCGGGCGCTTTTACAATTTTAAGAGAACATTCTTTATACTTTCACTTGTGACTGAAAAATTGAGAGGAGATTAAGGCATATAATGAGGAGGGACGGGAGTCACGTGACAAGAAGAATGTTAAACTACAAGATGAATGGGTACAAATGTAAAGGTAGACCAAAAAAGAGATGAATACATTGTGTGAAGGATGATTTGTAGTGTAACAAAAGATGTTAGAATAGCGGAGTGTGGAAGGAAAATACATATTGTCCCGACCCCAAATAATTGGGATATGTTGAAAGAAAAGAAAGAGTCTTTATACTGGCCATGTTAGCTCAAGACGAATTAGCGGATCTACATTAGTTATCTTGTTTTTATGAATTACAAAGTAATACAATTTATAATTATTTATTTTATGTCAGAAGGCATTATACGTGTGCCACTGTTTTTAATGATAAGAGATGCTGACTGCGAGAAGTGATTAGTTAAACATAGAAATGTGAATCCTTCGCTCCGAAACGGAGACTCCGAAAATAAAGATCATGTACGCTAGAATTATTCTACAAATAATTTTTTTGATAAGGGAACGTTCTGTATTATAAGAGGAATTTCAAGATGGTTTGGGCATGTAGAAAGAATGAATGTAAACAGAATAACAAAACAAGTATATAACAGCAATGGACTGGTAGAATCAGTGCCAGTATATAGCGAGCGCGACGTACATCGCCATTATTGAAACTGAAGATATTTTGAAGAAAGGAAAGCAATATAAATAAGCGTGTATGCATGAAAAGATTAATGAAACTTGATGTAGCGAAGTGATTGTCAGGATCGTAACAGGTGGAAATCCATCGTTTCCGCCTACCCCAATGGGAAACAGGTGTGAGAATGTGTATAAATTTTCAAGACTATAACTAAAAAACAGAAACTACAAGAAAAAGTGCTTATACAGCTGCTTACATCTCGTGGTTGCATTACCATATTCTAAGTATTTTATAAGACCAGGGCCGTCTTTACCCAGGACGGTAAGGGGTGCGTAACACCGGGGCGCAGGGATCTACGGCGCAAGCCGATCGTCTTTTGGGATGCGTCCAAGGACACTTAAATAATTCTACAATTGGTGTAGTGTCAGATAGACTACATCTTCCTGTCAAATTTAATCCCTATGAACCCAATAGTTTTTGAGATAAAAGACTATGATATAAAAAAAACTGACGGACATGACGAATGCATAAGAATTCCGTTTTTGTTAAACGGCTGAGGATGAACTTCAAAATTAAACATTAAATATATATTTTTTTTGTTTGGGGCGTAAACTAATTTTTGCATCTCTGCGCCCAATACGCTTAAGACGGCTTAACCTAATCATAGCAGCTTTTAAGGCTTCAAGACCTCACAGCGTAAGCGTCTCAAAAGCTAACTTTGCCAAAGCAGCCAACGTATTTACTAAAAGTTATACATATCACTAAGAAATTCCATTTGTATTTCGATGTTTAAAAAAAAACGATGTGTATGCACCATTCAAACGTTAGCTTAACCGAGAGCGGCTCGCATGACGTTCGGTAATGCTACGCTTTTCACGGTAATCCCATTTTTATCACAGCGATTTGAGTTTTTTTTCGTGACACACATAATATTAACTTGGTCCGACACGGAGATTTTTCATGTCGTTATTCGCCGGTACAGAGTTAATTTAAAGGATTTCCGTTATGAAAATTTAAGCCCTGGCCTTCGAATCGGAGGCTTGGCACGCAACCGGGATTTACAGCCTAGAAGGTGATGACACCTTTAATATCTGTTTTTTTACTCTTTGCCCACGGTAACGATGGAAAGGACGGAGTCCGAAAATGCTATTTCGTTAGAAAGCTAGAACGCAACAAGCATGCATCACAATTATGATAAAGACTATATTTTTTAATGGCATTCGTTTATTAGTTATGATGGTTTTTGTTATGATAAACAGGTTCGCGTTTGACCACGACTACGCTGAATAATAAATGATGATGCAATCAAAGATGGAGTAGCTTACCTAGATAATACCTATTCACAAGATACTAAGACTTGAAGACATCCGGATTGTGCTTTTCGGGAAACACGGACTCTGGTAGAGTATTCCACAGCTGTACCATACACTGAACGAATGTTGAGGCAAAACGTTTTATTCACACTGGTGATGTTTCTATTGTGGAGCAATGGCGTAGACCAAAACGCCTTTTCATCTGAAGGCAGAATGGTGTAGAAGGAATCAGGTCGAACAGTTCGACGGCATATTCGCTGTAATAGATCATCATAATGGTGATGTAGGTATCAATATATTTTACGATTTATTTGTATTAATATTGTTTTAACTTCTTGTTTTCTTATCATATCAGTTACATTAACCTTACATTTACTTCTCAAAGCTCTCATTTCATCTGCGCTTATGCTACTTTCATGCTTCTTCCGTCATACCCAACTTTCTCTGCTAAACATTAGCGTTAGTCCTAATACTCTTTCATGCACACCCAGGCGTGCAATAACAGATATAAGCGCACCATTCGCCTTATAGCATGCTATTACTCTTCTTTCAATAGCACTTTCATGCTATATGTGTTGCGAAGAAGTTGGTTAACAATTTTCGTGAGTTCCTCTAATCCCTTAAAATCCACTCATCAGATCCCGACATGGTGACAATGAGCCCAATTCGGGAGTATAACCTTACAATTTAAAAATAAAATAAAAATCGGTCCACAATTGGCGGAGGAATCGAGTAACACATATTCCAAAAATAAAATAAAAACATCCAGACGAATTGAAAACCTCCTCCTTTTGGAAGTCGGTTAAAAAAGTACACAGATTAAACGAACAACACTACATTTTTGTTTTTATACAATTTTATTACACGTTTGTACAGCGTTTTAAATTCAGCAACATTTAATTGCCTTTTTGTTTTTCGCTAAAACTTCACGTAACATTACACGTAATAACCTTCGTGCAATGACCTTTTATTGCATTGTGAAATTCGCTACGGTTTTTGTAAAATAAATATTTATACGCGAGAAATTTTGGTATTATTCGCGTCAAAACTCCTTTATCAGCTTACATAAAATGAAGTGAATTTAATTTAACAAAACTACGTTTTAACGGTTTTGAGTGCGGTAATTTATTTGGTGGTTATTCCGACGTTTCGGCCACTTTTCAGTATGATCACGGAAGACAAAGACTCAAGTGTCAATGAGTATTGTTAAAGTTTTTTTAGCCTACCGCCAACATGTTCATTTTAATTATTTGGTTTATGGTTACTATTTTGTCCATGGGAGCCTAATCTAATTTACCACCGCTTTGCAACATGTTGTGGCTTGAAGAGAAGAAGCGGCGCAAGAAACTCTTCAGCAAACATGCTCTAATATTTTATATTTTTTTAAATAAAAGTCTCCAAAACTTAAGAAAATATAATGAATTTAATTTTTATGTACATTATAGAAGTTATTCTTTCTATAACTATAGATACCGGTTAGAACAATTTCTGAGAATCTAACCAGTGTCTAGTATTCATGAATATTCAACTTTTAAAATATTCTTCAATAAAATAGTCACAAGGTGAAAGCTAGTTTTACATAACTTCATCACGCTTGCTTGAGCCAAATTGTTGATTTTTAACTTATGCTTGCTAATACTCGGTATTTTTAATTGAGGCCAGAACGCTAATTAAAATTATTTCTTTAGGATTGAGACTTAGAGTCTAATTAATGCTACTGTTTAATTTACCTTTGTGAGCAATAACGGGAGTGATATTTTCATCTTGAAAAACTCCCCTTGAATTAATAAAAAAAAATCTGATCAACAAACCAAGTCCTTGTGACAACTAGAATATAACATTGTAGGTCACAATAGTTGAGATTTAGTTGAGTTGACATTAAAGCGGATAAAAGTTAATAGACCTAAGAGCAAGTACGCGTGTCTATGGCTCAATGACATTTTTCGCACGTACATAATATGTCACCCATCAATAAGTACGTGAATTTTCAGTAGGGAAGAAAATCTTTGTACTTTGAGTACACACTTACTATGATGATTGACATATAATTCTTCTTTGAAAACAATACCTGCAAGTCTTACGACCATTGTTAATTTTTCCCATCATGCCGTCTCATGTTTTTGTTCTGCGTTTTCAGGTAATTTCGATAGCGTTGGAATCAGGCTCCCAGATTTCAGTGATTTCTTATGTCTTTTTGAGTGGGTCCTGGTATAGTTTAGATTCACAAATGGCGCTGCAATAGAGTTCTAGATTTTTATTTTTTCAGGACAGGACAACCTCTGCCGGTCCCGCTAGATGTATTATAAAATTCCAAAGCACAATATTATCGAACATGTAGTAAGATGAAGAAAATACACCTTGTTGCTGTCAGGGATTTATTCTTGTAGTAGTTTGGCTTGTATGCTGATCCTTGGTCGCAGCTCAATAGCGACTTGGTAGCGACTCAGTAGCGACTCAATAGCGACTCACTCACACACACTATATTTGTGAGCGTTATTTATACTAATGTTATTATATTAAAGTAGCCTAAAGTAGGCCGCAGCATCAGCAAAACGCTGTACGTTGAACCGTACATGGAGAATGATCTTAAGTAAAACACAGTTTGGCTTTGGAATGTCAAAACCAATTTTAATATTCTTCGTCAGAATGCCAATGGATGCGTATATCCTTTACTTTAGAATATTATACAGCAATATATCTATGTATTTCCTTAGTAAATTCCAGCAGAAGGGCTAGAAATTCGACTTATTTAATATATCCAAACCGATACCGCAGAGTTGTTATTGCTTTTATTGCGTTCTCGGGAGCAATAGGGGCCAGCTGACAGCTATCGGTTGACCATTTCGGGAAAAAGGTATAGTGTACGGTTTTGTCACTCCAAGTAAAGATGGGGAATTCAAATTGTCATTGAAATACTTAGAATATTTCTCGAATAGTCTTCAAGTATCATAATTTAAGCAACGTTGTCTATTTAACAAATAATCTTTGTTGCAAAATACTTTTTAAAATACTGAAGCTTACCGCCTTTATCGAGACCTATCTACACGGTTAATAGAAGTCTCATGCGACCAAAAGGCTGGCCTGTATTTTGGGCAGCGCGGCAACGCATTAGCGTTGCCATCCAATGTGGCAGCGCGGCCAAAATTTTGAGAACGTTCCCAGCTAACGGTGATTTGAGGCCATTTATTATTTGTATTTTTTTGAAAGATTTAGGTTATATTCATTGTAATTTTAAGTTTTCTATTTAAGGTTTAATTAATTAAATTTCTAAAGGCAAGAATGTAACACTGACTACTAAATCATATTGCAATTATTTATTTATAATTATTTATTATAAAATTATTTATAAAACTGTATAAATATTTCATCAGTCAATTCAATATAATTGTATGGGTATGTACATATATATATATATATATATATATATATATATATATATGTATTTGTTGTGTGGGAACAAACAAACTGTTAAAATAATTCAAAACTTTGTATTTTTTTATATATCGTTTTATATTCCAATTTCGGCTTAAAATCGTAGTTAGCCCTGTACTGTAAAATATTTGAATACATAAGCAAATATTTTTTCAATAACAAAATAGGAAGAGAGCTAGCTAGCTTCCCTGGCCTAAAAATATTCGAATCATATCTACAGCGACATTGATAGCGTTAACTAAGAAATTACTATTGATCTCATTTACCTCTATTTGTGATTTTATTACAACATTGTTTAGCTTCATATTAGCTGCCCTTACCTGATGGTAATTACTTTCTATCAGGTGGCTTGTCTAACTGTTTGCGCAATATAAATACGTATATTTCTACAATATTAACATCCATATTGTTACGTTTTTGCGGTATACGAATTAAAATGTCGTTTGCATGTACACAAAGTTTATTCTAAGTATACATACTTACGGTATTTCATAGTTTTTACAAATACAACCAAACACAAAAAGTCCAAATCGTAAATCAAAAATTTGTTATAACATAAATCGCCCAGAGTCCGTCGTTATAAGATATTTGTTCCGAAAGTACATTAGGTGACACCTCCATCGTAGTTCAAACTCAACTAACTCAATCTCGATTGACCAACTAAGGTTGGTATTTTTGTAAAAAAAGCCATGGCCTCTTAGCAACATGTTCACTAGTTCTTGGAATTATTAATTTGAAAACTTTATAGCTTTTAAGAATGTGCAAATAAATGCGAAGCAAAGAAGAAAGAATTTATAACCTTCTTCTTACCAGGAGGTACACAAATGATAAAACGAATCAAATACAAAAGTTTTTATTTAAAAAGTTCCAATGGAGAACACTTTTTTAGGTCATACATATAACTTAAAATTTAAATCTATTTACTATTTTATGTACTGTGGCAGCCAGCGGCTGAGCTGACCAGGATCTTCAATAAAGAGACTGATTCAGGGAATATATAGTTTATAATTTATATTATCAATCCAGAGACTTTTACGTTCAGTGCGCGGCCCGATACAATTTCTATATATATATTTAATGTACTCTTTGATACAATTCTGTTCTCGATTGTATTGCGAGGCGTTCTACGTTTTTTATTTGAAAACATTATATTTGTTAATATAAATGACGACTAAAAAGGTTAGTCGTTACACCGTTTCGCAACGTATTATCAATGTTTTTTTTTTTTTTTTTTTTTTTTTAACTTCTGGCTGCAATGCCGTTTATGCATTGATTTTGCCAATGTCGAGAGTAAAGAAAAGCCAGGTGAAAAAAAAATTGGCTAAATAAAAAGCAATTTGACCGGTAAATTAAAAAGAAAATTCTGCAAATCTAATACAATATAAAAAACAAATTAACTTAACTTATTAACTAACTTCAAAACAAACTAAGTATAATATATATATACTATAACAACAACATATATATACTATACAATCCATATAATTATACGAATATATATATATATATATATATATATATATATAAATATATACATGCATATATAATACACAAACTATTATAAAATAATATTATTCACAGTCAAGAATTTACAAAGAATATATACAAATGACTTATGCGATAAAGTTAAGAGAGCACTACTATTAACAGGACGAGGGCAATTAACAGGAAGAATGTCATAAAGGGGAGTAACAATTTTACGGCAGTGGAAAAAGATATGTTCTATAGAACCTTCGCCCAGGCCACACTCACACAAAGAACTATCACGAATCCTGAGTTTTGCTAAGAAAACAGGGGAACAAACATGGCCAAGTCGTAAACGAATTATGATAGATGAAATTTTTTTAGGGATGTTGCGGAAGCGGAAAAACCAGGGAGACGAGGGGATAAGGGGTTGGAGATTAGCAAAATGTTTGCCAACAGTTTGAGAAGAATTTTGCCATAAGTCATTCCATGATTTCAGCATCTCGGGTTTAGCGAGAGCTCGAAGATCGCGTGGGAAACACTTGGCATATTTACCACAACCAGCGTAGACAGCTTGTTTGGCACACTTGTCAGCACTTTCATTACCACAGATGCCCGAGTGACCAGGAATCCAGGCTTATCAATGTTTAAGGAGCAGTAGCAGCAAGAAACTTGGCAGTGACATGTGTGACTCAAAATTCATTTTCGTCATATTTATTCTATCTCATTTTTTTATTGAATACAGGTTACACGTGAATTCTATTTTGTCAAAAGCTTAGAAACTTTAAAAATAAAGACGAAGTTTTCACATCATTCGTTCCAAGAGAACTTTATACCACATTCACTGCATAACAAGATTTTTATGAATAAAACCTCCCTTGATCAACGGTTACTGAATACTGAGCACCTACACAAAATAAATGCCTATCTGTTTGAAGAAGCAATGAACCGATGATTTTTGTACTTCGTGATTACGTGATTGGTTTTGAAATGAAAAAGTTTGGAAAAGATTTTCGTAGCGACTCGATTCACTGAATCCAGTTATCATTTGCATATTGATTTTTAAAGTGGTCTTGATTGCGACCTCATTTTTTTCTGCCTTTTGTCAGATCTGAGATTTTTGTTGTACGCCAATTAATCGAATAACAATATAATTATCTCGAATTTTTCTTATTCCAATGTAGTCGTTGGCTATATAATTTGGATACATAATATAGTATATACAATGTAGCTTAGTGGGTAATACACGAACGTTTCCTTACAATGAGACTATTATTACAGTTTATGCTTTGCTTACTCTGAATATAGAAATAGTCTTATTACGTTAAAGTGTCTCGATCTTATTCATATTGAGATAGAGTAAGTTTATAGGTTTCTTTAATAAACAAAGAAGCCTACAAACTTGCTCCAATTCAACAAGAATGAGACCGTCAGTGAGTTCAATCATCATTTTGAACAAAATATTCATACTACCTTTTTAAATTAATTAAGTATTTTTTTTCTAGTGTGGCCGTGTACTTTGTGTCTATCATTTGTTTGTGGAACTAAATTTGCTGATTTGTATATAAATATTTTATAATTCATTGCACTAAGCCTATTTATTTATTTTATCAACTATATTTTGAAAACTTATTACGCATACACTATATCGGTATAAACAACCTATAATATCCATCTACGTTATAGAAAATACATATTATGTGCCTTTTATTTAGGGCATTAACGTATAGATGAAGCCTACGTAAACTAAAATGTCAAATGTAGTGAATCATTTACTCAATAAGCAAGCGTACTCGTAACGCACTGCAGCGTGATCAGCATCCTATTCCAAAATCGGCATCCTTTAGCGGGCCTCACTTTAGCGCCCGAGTCACCGTTAATGATCTAAGACCTTTTATAATAAATTGATCTAATCCTATTCAAAATCGGCATCCTTTAGCCGGCCTCACTTTTAGCGCCCGAGTCACCGTTAATGATCTAAGACCTTTTATAATAAATTGATCTAATCCTATTCCAAAATCGGCATCCTTTAGCGGGCCTCACTTTAGCGCCCGAGTCACCGTTAATGATCTAAGACCTTTTATAATAAATTGATCTAATCCTATTCCAAAATCGGCATCCTTTAGCCGGCCTCACTTTTAGCGCCCGAGTCACCGTTAATGATCTAAGACCTTTTATAATAAATTGATCTAATCCTATTCCAAAATCGGCATCCTTTAGCCGGCCTCACTTTTAGCGCCCGAGTCAACGTTAATGATCTAAGACCTTTTATAATAAATTGATCATTTTCACGAAGATTAAACCTACTAACACCCAAACAAAGTCACTTTTACGCCAACCTACAAACCTATTACTATGAATAATTCGTTATTTCAGTGACAGTTATTATATTTCCGAGAATTCATTCAGAAAGTCTAATCTACAACAGTAAAGTGAATATTATGTAGGTTTCACTCAAAAAATTATAGCTCTGGCTTGTGACCGGTCCCCAGGAATATTTAACTGAGCTGGAGAACTAACATTCTGCCCGAGTATTAGGCTAATTCTCAGCGGAACTGCCCATAATCTGCTATAATCCCTCACGCTGAATCAACCAAATGCTTGTTATAGTTAGATAGCAACTAATTAATTTATCTATATTAGGTATCTAGATACCTTATCAATTTTAATATATGTAAAGTAATACGACTTCTCACATGGGTGTATTCCGGGTATTGTAAGAAATTTCAGACTATTCTAAAATGAAGAGTAAGATAAGTTTCAGAGTTTAATTATCTGACTAAATCTCATGCACTACGCCATCTGTCCAAAAGTCGTGAAGAAGGAACAGACAAACTCGTTTTCTTCTTATAACATACAACACAGAATAAATTAATATAATGGCTGAATAACAAGTATTGGCATGTACTTTTATTTACACTCTCACAAAAACTTATACTCAGGATTAAGGAACAACTACACTTATTCATCTCAATTCAGCTTTTACTCCACAGAAAATACCAGTTTTGTAAAGTCAAAGTAATTTAATATTTTCTTAAGTTTTCGCGACTTGTACACATAATAAAACTACGTTTTAACGGTTTTAAGCGCGGTAATTTATTTGATTTAGGTTTATCCGACGTTTCGGCCGCTTTTCAGTGGCCGTGGTCACGGAAGACAAAGATGACATTTGTCAAACGTGTATTGTCAAAGTTTTTATTCAGCCTACCGCCAACTTGTTCATTTTAATTATTTAGGTTTAAATTTTGTTTATGGATATTATTTACTCTATGGGAGCCTTGCGCCCTATAGTTAGCCAGCTTGACTCACCAACATACAGACTGGCACAACATCTAGCGAAGACACTCAACAATCTCCGCGGCAACACACCCTATTATGTCAAGGATTCCTTCGACTTCGATGAAGTACTAGTCAGTTTTGATGTCCAGTCCTTATTTACCAGTTTACCAGTGGAAGACTGCATTGAGATTGTCAAAAGGAAGCTAATAGATAATGACATGCCTGAAGAATATGCAGACCTACTTAAACATTGCCTCACATCGGGCTATTTCGTGTGGGACTACGGCTTCTACGACCAAATCAACGGTGTGGCCATGGGCTCACCGGTGTCTCCTGTTGTGGCTGACATTTTTATGGAAGACTTCGAACGGAAGGCACTGGATACTGCTCCGGCTACGCCGAAGATGTATAAAAGGTACGTAGAAGATACTTTTGCCGTCCTCCCAAACGATAAAGTCTATTCTAGGCATTTCTAGATCATCTTAATTCCATTAACTGTAATATCAAATTTACTATAGAACTAGAGGCAAACCATAAATTAGCTTTTCTTGATGTGCTCATCCTAAGGAATTCTGACAATACTCTAGGCCATACGGTGTATAGGAAACCTACCCATACAGATAAATACCTTAATGGTTCGTCTCACTACCATCCTAGTCAGTTAGCTACCGTGGGCAAATCTTTGTTTCAGAGAGCACATAAAATCTGTGACGGGAACCACGTGGCTGGAGAGCTTCAGCATGTCAAGCGAGTCTTACAACGCAATCAGCTGAAGACTCCACACCAACGTCACAAAGGCCCCAAACCACCTTCAGTTGAGCGGTGCCCTGTTACCCTACATCAAGGGGGTCACAGACAGAATTGGTCACATCCTCAGGCGAGCTTCAATCAAAACATATTTCAAGCCGCATAAAAAGATAACCCAATTTTTGAGACCTGTGAAATGCAATATCCCACTCCAGGATGCAGGTGTTTATAAGCTCGATAGTGAATGTGGATTATCATACATTGGGCAAACAAAGAGGAGCATAAAAACACGGGTAAAAGAACACATTGCTGACATGAAACACACAAGGTCTACGAAGTCTGCGATCAGTGAACACACGCTGGATAAACCCAACCATTACATCAGATTCGATAACCCACAAATCCTCGCGAAAGAGAATCGTTTCATACCAAGAACACCCAAATTTCAATAGAGAAGATGGTTGGCAGGTACCACCTGTTTGGGATCCAATCATCAAAACTATTAAGACCCAAACCCAGCAAAAACCAACTGCCAGACCTCAAGACACTGTGAGCTCTTTCTGCGTGCAACGAAACAAACCAACTTGACTGATAATTTCTTTTATTTTTTCCTTCCACTCATTTTAATATTATATAAAAAAAATTTAGAACTAGGCATGTTTGCTGAAGAGTTTCTTGCGCCGCTTCTTCTCTTCAAGCCACAACATGTTGTGAAGCGGTGGTAAATTAGATTAGGCTCCCATAGAGTAAATAATATCCATAAACAAAATTTAAACCTAAATAATTAAAATGAACAAGTTGGCGGTAGGCTGAATAAAAACTTTGACAATACACGTTTGACAAATGTCATCTTTGTCTTCCGTGACCACGGCCACTGAAAAGCGGCCGAAACGTCGGATAAACCTAAATCAAATAAATTACCGCGCTTAAAACCGTTAAAACGTAGTTTTATCAAAGTAATTTTTTTGTTTGAAACATGGACATTTTGCAGATGTTATACTAAGTCTCAAGTAACATATTTCTCCTTGACAGGCATACTATTTTTTTGTAGTTGTGGTTACATGCCGTTTGTTGTCCTTATGACTACATATAGATATTATGATTATATAATTGGTTATATTGTTACAACTCAGGTCCCGACGAAAACAAAATCTTCAATTGTCTCAAAACAAACCCACATTTTATTACCTGTCGGCATTTGAACTAATTGTAATTCTTTTATGATTGTATTCTTTTGTTTACTTATTTATTGGTATACATTTCTAGAGAACAGTCTATTGCTTTACTGTACTCATTTATGGCCGCTTGCGACCGACTCATTAGCAAGGTGTTTCGGATTATGTCGACTACGATACGGGCACATTACATTTGTGCAGTATAAAACGGTGGCCTGATTAAGGGAGGGGGCAGTTCAGCGACAACTACGATCAAGGCGTAACGTGTGTACAATCGGAGATCTAATAGTGACGGTCTATACGCGTTTTATTGAATTACGACCTTCTGCATTACGTTTGGATTTGTTGTGTTCGGTTATATTTGTACCTGTGCTATACGTGTATGTATAATTCTAATATACTCTATAATAATTCAAAGGTCACAATATTATTGATTATATTAATAATTATGATGCTCTTAGAATTATAACACGTTGTAATATACAATTATTATGTCTCTTTCAGATATATATTATTCATAAAACAATGAAATTAAGATAAAGTCGTTAACAATTTTATATAATTAAGTCAATTTATTATATTACGTTCTGAAGTTCGTATGAAGTATAAAGATACGTACACATTCAGCTTTTCGCATCTAATCAGCTTTCGCGGCAAACAGACATTATGAACACATATGTGTTTTTATCATGCGCACGCTTACGACAGCGTTCAGCGCTGCATGCGTATTACCTACTCACACTTTGTCGATAGGTTTCAACTTGTACATCAGAGAGTAATGTACGCTTCTCGGTCATTCGGCGCTGTAAGCAGTAAATGGAAGCGTTTCAGTCGAGATCATACGATATGAGAGCCTTTATAATCTTAAGGTGCTGTAGGCGGCTCATAGAATCAGAACCATCAAAACGCAAATGGAACTGAGTAAATGTAGTTAGTCCCTAACCACGCCTACTTTCGAACTGAATCTTCTTTATAGAGGTAATGAAAAACATAAGCACGGCATAAAAATAAAAAAGCAGCACGTTTTACCGTCATGTCTGCGTTAGTATACATTAGACGGCTTCTGTTGTTGAGTAGGCTAAGCCTTTGCTGGCTTAGTTCACAGCAATGCAAGAGCTCCGTGTTCGGTCCTGGCATGGTAAATTTCATATTTGAACTTTTCGTTATTTACGTGGTCTGGGTGTCTGACGTGTGGTCCGTTGTCTATTAGCCTTCATGCAAGCGTAACTTGCTTAGCCTGGAAATATACAATGTTTTTTTTTTATTGCAGGATGAACTCCTGAGACAGGCAGACGGGCCACTTGATGGAAAGCGGTTACCGTCGCCTATGGACATTTGCAACACTGAAGGTGCTACAAATGCGCTGCTGCTCTCTTAAGGCAGACTGGAACCTTGTCACTAATGCCGGAACACAACCCAAGGTTGTTAGGGCGACATACTTTAGACAAGGGGTGGTAGCTATCCAGGCGGGCAAATGCCCTACCACCTGGCTGTGGGTTATTTTGTCGCCTCTTACGACAGGCCGCCCGGCCGCAGGAAATTATATTTTTTCTCCGTTCCTGCACGGATACAAATGTGTGTTTGTCTGCCGATTATATTGCAGTTGTATTATAATAGTATAATCTATGTAATCGCCATGTCGTTTATACACTTCACATAAAGTGGAACCTCAGTATCAAATATAATTGTTATTTAAAATAAATAGGTTAACCAAGGATTAATAACCAAAAATCTAACACTGAATTTTTTTTTTCAAATCAGGCCACTAATTCCTGAGATTAGCGCGTTAAAACAAACAAACAAACTCTTCGCAGTTATATATTAGTATACGATATAAAATAAAATGTAAATGATGTTATGTCGTAAAGAAGTTTTACTTCATATGAGTGAACACAAAAACACGTACAAAATATTATTCTATATTTTATATATAGTAAAAGTAGTGTTATACAATAAATTCTTCCTTTTCAATTCTTTCCTTATCTGAATCTTACAATTATTCAAATACAAGTAGGGCGAAACTCGCCTGGACACACCCGCAATTTCATAAGAACGACTATCTACTTGCTCAAATTAACTATCGTGGTTATGATTTCGATATTGTGGGTCAGCAGCGTAAAACATAACACCAGTATACTGGGTATACCGCATCCGCACTTATGAATGTTACATGAGGCAACCGCCCGATCACCGGTCTACCAGGGACACGCTTTGTACGTACTTAATTTGTAGACCACTCAATCTTGCTTTTGACAGAAAGTACTTTATTTCATTTTGTTACAACCGTAATACTTGTTAATTTCGGTCAATATTAAGAACCATATATCGTGTACTATGATATAGTATAATATAGTATCTTTATAATATAGGTACTTGTTATGTGCTATATTCACAAAGTCTATTTGTATTATAGATCTAGTAAGATATTTATAAACATCATTTTAATATTTTCTTAAGTTTACGCGACTTGTATACATAATAAAACTAAGTTTTGGTTTGTCCGACGTTTCGGCCACTGAAAAGCGGCTGAAACGTCGGACAAACCAAAACTTAATAAATTACCGCGCTTAAAACCGTTAAAACGTAGTTTTATTATAACGTCATTTTACTTTCATTCTGTTAATTTGTAGTACTTTACCACTTTTATCCGAAGATACTTATGTTACATGTGAAGTTATGGTCATAATGTGTTACTTTTACACATAATTATGTATGGTGACATGATTTAAGTGTTTGTATTTATTATTATTCTAATGTCTTCTGTAATCTAGTAGTCCTATATATATATTTAGTTGACTAAAACTTGAGAATTAAAAGGTTAATTGTACATTTCGTGATGGGGTATAAATTTCATGAACGTACTCTGCATTATTTATTCTGGTCTGAGTGTGAATGGCTCCTAACCCTAGAGTGGTCATTTACCAATAATACGTGTGTAACATGCTTAATTACACATATACGATGTATGTGTATATGCTATATTTCATATCACAACGCTACAGCAACATTATGGTTCTTCTTGATTTGTCGTTACCATCAAAGTCGTAGATTTCTGCAGGTAACATTATACTCTAATTATCTTACCTACACGAATATAGTAAGTACGAAAACCATACAACCGTAAATCCTATTTAATATCATTAACAGTGTCCCAAATAAGCAAGTAAATGATTTACGTTCCCGCAACTGAATGCTGAAACTGATTAAGTCTGTAATGAAATGCTATAATGCTCTACAGCGCGCGATTATTGGTTTTGCGATCTTGTTATATGGCTTGTGGAAAATATGTTAAGTTAAATTAAACTTCCATTTGTTGCGAACATTATAGATGTGTTTTGGTGTAGATGTACTAAATTAAAGATTAGCTATGTAAGAATTTACTTCAAGTTAAGCTAGGATAAGTTGTGATCTCTTTGATTATTTTTTGCTATATATTGTAATAGAGCAAGAGCCCGTGAGTACCAGACCTTCGTATTTTAATAAAAGCTGAAAGTTCTTCTATGTGTGTCCCTAGTACAGGTAAGAATGATCCCCACGCATGAAGCTGAGGCAGCAGTGGCTTTGGCAGGTAACAAGTAACAAAGCTGTATAAAATTCCATCTCAAATTTATCATAAAACAAAACTGTTTTTTTATATTTGATTCATAATAACATAAAAACTCGCTTTGCTCATTGCCAGACAGTTAGTATGGTTACAACCCTCTGCCGGACACCCCTAAACTATTATAATTTATAATTATACTTACGTTATATTATAAAACCTAAATTTTATATATAATTTTTTGGGGCCTATTAAACTATGTTTACATAGTAGCCGGACAGTTTCGATGGTTCTATTATTATGCCAGACGCCTTCAAAGTGAGCAATAGTTGGGAGAGCAAGGAGCGTATACAGTAACGAGTGCGAGTGAAACAGAGCTCTTGGCTAAATACCATTACCATTTTTAAAAGGAACATTTTAATGTGCTCCACTTGATCTCAATACATGTGTTATCTTCCTTTATGTAATACTTTGTCGGTAAGACGTAGTCGTGGTAACTAAGTGTAATAAGATGGGTTCGAATCCTGGATGGCTACCATGAACCGCCTAAACAACTTTCTGACATAATGTTAATATGTTTTATGCTGTAAGTACAAGTTTGTTGTGGTTCGTTGAAAATAGATACCTAACCTGTAATTAATATAATACTTATTTACATCCGTTGCTGGAAACTAGTTAGCATATTTACCTCTATTTTTACGAGAACATAATACTGCAGTAAATGCTTATAACCGTATAAATTTAAATATGATATTATGTAAAACAGAACAGCAATATTCATTCGAAGCTTTCACAACTTTTCCCTCCCATATCGATGCACATTACTGCAGTGTTTTCCGTTGGGACGGTGATGATATTCGCGGCACGTTGCAAACTCGCCGTCTCCCTACGGAACGACGGGAATGAGATTCGAACTCGCCGGCTATGTATAGATTCTCTGGTGATTTCAACTGTGTTAACAGAGAGATTAATATTGAAATATTAGTATTGCGTGTATTGGTTACAGATGTGTATTATTTGAGGTGAAAAATATTCCTTGATTTTATGGTGTCGTAGTAATTTTTTTGCAAAAACAAGACCCTTCCTTGTTGGGGGCTAAGAAGAATTGATTAATGAATACGAGAGGTTTACGATGTTACAAGATACATTTTCAAGTGTTACTTCATCGGTGGCAGAAACTACTTAAAATACAGCCACGCATTCCAATATTAAATTCAAATTTAATTACATACAAAGAGTTTGTATGTTCATCATTCCTTACAATGTCCATGTGTTCCGTTTGTCTATATATGTTATATTCATTTTGTGAAAATTCACTGAGTTTGTTTGCATATGGTTTTTGCATATGGTATTTGGCATGATGATTGTATATGCCGCAATATATGCATTGATATTGTAAAACCGTGAAAGAGATTAAAATTAAAGTCACCAATTATGTATTTAACTGACGGATTAAACATGATTTTCAGTGTACCTAGGTGCATGGGATATCATTAAACAGGTTTGAAGGATTTATAAGTATACCTCCTATTTTTTTTAAATCAATATATGTCGATATGTTACACTCCAAAGTCTAACTTTTAAACTACGTGATTCGAAGGTAGTATTAAACAATATCCTTCATAAGACCCGGATGCGCTACAGCACCTTTTCAGCCTCAATATAATAATTCTTTAAGCACTATTGTAGTACACTTGTAGGGCAATGAAGGCTCGCTAGTATAGCGCAGCTACTTTTATTTATGTAGGAATGGAGAAAGAATAGTTACTACGGCTGGGCGGCTTATCGTAGAAAACTACAAAACAACCTACAGGTAAGGTATTTGAGGGTCTGATTGGTTACTAGCCCTGATCTAAAGTATGCTGCCATAACATCCTTGAGTTATATTATAGCTTTCAGGCCACGCTCCCATCTCCCCTTCGAGATCGGCACCACATTGGTGGCATATTTAGTATTTGGAATGTCCATAGGTAACAGTAACTACCTCCCAACAAGTGGATGGTCAGCCAGTCTACTATACAACAGCAATATTAATATTCGACGGCCTCTATGGTTGAGCAGGCTAAGCCTTTGCCGGCCTACCTCACTGTAAGGCAGAGGCTCCGGATTCGATTCCTGGTGTAGTAAATTTCGGAAAAGTATTTTCTCCGTTATTTACTATGGTCTGGGTGTCTGGGATCGGCCCCAGAGTAGTCCGTTGTATATTACCCATAACACAAGTGTAACTTGCTTAATTTGGGGATATACAGTACGTGTATTTGTCTGCCGATTAAAAAAAAACACATGTAAGTCATTTGACTAAAATGGCAAAAAGACTTGAAAAGTTTGATTCTAAATTCATTTGTACTTCGATATTGAGTATCTCCCCTAGCCAAATCCCTTTTTCGTCCGGCTTTCGTTGCCATAGCTGCTGTGATTTACCCCTCGAATAGCTGTCATTTGCACCTTTCGTCTCCCATAGACGTTATTTATAGATGGTATTTGCTCGCTTGAAGTTGTTTATTAAAACTGCTAATTTTAAAATATTTTTGTTTAGTTTAGTTTCAGTACTCAAAACAAGTTTCTTGATCCACACCTTATTTGCATGCAAATCATTATAATGATATACCAGTCTCTTATATTTGGGGTTCTTTAAAAAATAATATGATATTTTAATCGATCAAATCATTTAATCAAGAATACCCCATATCACTGGTCTAGAGTATGCCGTCATAACAACCTTGTGTTGTGTTGCGGCATTAGTGACCAGGTTCCAGTCTCCTTCAAGAGAGCTTCAGCGCATTTGTAGCATTTTGGTGTTGCAAATGTTCATAGTCGATGGTAACCGCTTTCCATCAAGCGGGCCGTTTGCCTGTCTGCTGAACTCCTGCAATAAAAAAAAATCATAAACTACTCAACGGATATTCATATCCCCTTGACGGAGGGGGAACCCCATACGACTATATACATTAATAAAATATTCCGATTATACTCGTATATAACCCTTCAGTTCTAGTTTATAGTGTAGTAGCGATTTTCGAGTTTGCGAGTGGAAATAAAAATAAAAATCAAATAAAATGACGCGCGTGAAACCGTTAAAACATAGTTTGAATTACCCGTATTGTATGTATTATATAATGGGAACTTTCATACGCGAATACGACTCCCTCAAAGCCATTCATTAATAAAAGAGGTCGATTTTTTCAATCGATTTTTGTAGTGCAACTTATTTAAAATCGTTATGATTGGAAACTCAATGAAACGAAAGAACGACACTAAAAAGAGATAAATACATACAACTTATAGGACTTAGCCTGCGAGACAATGAGGTAGAATACATTATATTTAATCATTTAAACACTATGCTCATACAGGTATAGATGGAAACATTTTGGAGATTTTCGTTAATATTTCAAATTTCGTGTTTTAAAGCTTAAATACATATATTATAACAGTATAAATATGAAATGTGACATTTAGAATTTCCCCCATATCTTGTCACACTTTTCACTTCTACTGCGTGTAAACCGCATACTCAAACGATTTTTTTCCTTTTTAACCGACTTTTTTGAAGTCGGTTAAAACGGATAAAAAATCGAGAACCTCCTCCTATTTTTGAAAGGAGAATGTTCTCAATTCGTCGGTTTTTTTTATGTATGTTCACCGATTACTCCGAGATTTATAATCCGATTTACGTGATTCTTCTTTAGTTTGATGCGGAATAGTTGCCATTTGGTCCCCTAAAAGTTTAACATACTTTGGCTCAGTAGTTTTTATTTTATGAACATTTTTTATGAAAAAAAAATTCATTCCGTTCCATATGTACACCGATTACTTTGAGATTTATGATCAGATTTACGAGATTCTTCTTTAGTTTGATGCGGAATAGTTGCCATTTGGTCCCCTAAATTTAACATAGTTTGGCCCAGTAGTATTCATTTTACGAACTTTTTTTGTTCCCGTTTCTTGGGACCTATATTTTTTGAGGCGCGCGGCACTTTTCCGTAGGCGTACCCATAGCTAGATACTAAAAGTAACAAATAATTTAAAAAAATCGTTTAAAAAAACCGACTTCAAAAACTAAAAAGTATAAAATAACTTATTTCTAAAGCTAGTATTATTTATAATATCTTATTTTTAATATATATTATCTAAAACATCTTGAAGTCGGTGCTTAGTAATTTTTTAAACGATGTTTTTTTGTTTGCACCTGATGATACAAAATCAATAGGGATTATTACTTTGTCTCCTTCTCAAATAATGCCAGCAATTGAGGGTCTTCGAACGGGCAAAGGATTTTGTATTTACTTACAAGGGTATAGGAAGTTCAATGACTCTTCACCGTCTTATATTACAAGTACTTTTGTACGAGGGAAGCTTGACACTGGCTTCTGTTCGATGAAGCTTATGTGTACTATATAAGTTATTTTGTTTCCATTTTTGTTTAATTTATTTTTTACGGGGATGACATATAACGTTCTATATAAATGCGTTAAAAATCACGAAATCTTTGTAAGATGCGGATCAAAGTTTATATGAGCGAAGGCTCATGGGAATAGAGCTACTAATAGAACAGACTAATAACAAATAGTATTTTTACACATATTGAACTGATAACTTCTAATGGGAACCCTGCCATTAGAAGTTCCAAAACCACTTCGTTATGTAACGCGTACTATATACTATATATATTTATATATGTTATTAGGCAAAACGTTAAGTAATAACCTAAGCTTTTCTCAAGTTAAACAGTTTCAATATTAAATAGTTCCAGTCAGATTGGTTTAAGTAATCACTTCTGTCGGGCGTTCCGAGACGCACTTTTTTTTAATCTAGCGGTTTCGGCAGACGTTGCCCTGCCCTGAAAAACTAAAAATCTAGAACCTGATTCCAGTGATATCTAATTGTGAATCTCAACCAACTCCGGATCCACTCAAACACTTATATTTTTATAACTTGCGTTACATTATTAAAGTTTTAGTATGGATCCCTAATTTTTTCTAGTAATAAATATAGCCTATATTAATTTAGGATGATGTATCATTCTAATGATGAAGGGATTTTCGAAATCGATTCAGTACTAGTGTTTTAATTTTCGTTACAAACATACAATACAAATACAAAGAATTCCCTTCTTAACTTTGTCACACCTACTTGTATCTTGTTTTTACCACTGTAAAATCATACTTACATAGTCCGTAGATAATCAATGATATTAGGCATGCCGTGTTTGCATAAACAGAATGTAGTGTTGAGCTATGAAACAATTTAGTCAAGATATATAAAAAAATGTAAAAAAATCAATTTTGCAGAGCAATAAAAAAAACAAAAACAAATCTTATTTTCCTCTTTATAATGTTAGTATAGATTAGTATAGATAACACCTATGAGTGAAATATTTTTTTATAACAGTACCTACAGGTTCTAGTTTGACCATCATCTAGCTTGATGTAGAGCGGACACATGTTCAAGGTGGATCACGCTTATCTAGAAGGTACTCATTCACATGGAACACATCACATGTCAGGAAAGACAGACTCCGGCAACTAGTACCATTCTTTTCCGATGCCTTTGATGCAGGTGGATAAATGTTTCTATCAATGACTTTATAAGATTTAAAAAAATTAAAGGACTAATTGTATAAGTTTATGCTAATTCGTTCCAAAGTAAATCGTCATTAAAACATAACTAAAATTATAAAAAATTTTATTTCTAAAATAAGCAAATGATTTTGTATTTTTTCTGAAATAAAAAAAACACTTGTCCTTTATACTGCTTCTCTACTTTGATCAATACTATTAAGCTGATATTATACGGTTCATTTCTGTCTTTCGATTTTGGTGAATCATCCAAAATAATCCACATAAATATAAACATGCCTCATGTGGTTGTGTCCTTTCAGTGTTGTGCTTTTCAACCACATTGATGCATTTGGTTGATACGTGTAATATCAACATTAACAATATTAGATCTAACCATACTATACGTACTGCGGTCTTCGCTCATGTTTAGGAATTATATTACGAAAACAAAAAAACGCTTTTGTTTAAAGTATACGTTTTATTGTTAGCTGCAGCTTACAATTTTTAACAACACGAAGTTTCCACGAAACTTGGTATGTTTTGTTCTCATAATCATTAAACATATATTTACACTTACTTAACAAAAATGCGCAATACACAGATTACATAACGCCTGTTGTGATTTTACAAACTTCTTTCAAGCTGGCATCATTCGGATTTTAGGTTTAACCATAAATACAACAGATTTCTACTATGTACATATTAAAAACAAATTCTTAAATTCTATGATAAAATATTTTTTGTAAAAACCTTACAAACTTATCAGTAACATTTATAGTAGCTACACATAATGCAAATGTGTATAGAGATAAAGGAATACAAGAGACTATTGATAGTGTAACGAAATATTTGGTGACCGTAATCGATAGTGGAGAAGTCAGTCTTTACCTCACTAGTTTATGTTCAGAAGATCTAAACTTGACTGTGTGTTAGAGCATTCAAATCATACATATTGGGAAAGTCCGGTAATTTGGTAAAGGAAATATCAGAAGGCGGTTTAATCTTCATGTTCATAATTTTATTTGACTGCACGTAGTATTCGTAGTTCATCTTGAATTTACCGGTGTCACAAGCCGAGAGAATTGCGAAAAATCTATCCCAGAAGTTGGGCTCGCTCCAGACAACTGTCGTGCGTCCATCGCGTTGTTCCTTAAGAAATGCATAAATTGAATTCTCCGGGCCGATGTCTACGAAAATGTAAACCGTATTTTCCGCTTTCAACATTTCACTATGAATCTTCTTTATATCGACATGACTGTAAGTCGAGGTTAAGTAGTTTGGGGAGAACACAACAAGTGTTGTACAGTTGTACAAGTCTTTGACGCAGCTCGTAAAGTTCTCCATGAAGTTTTCTCTATTGCTTGAGCCTTTTATCAGGCTCGTAAGGATATTAAGATCCTTATGCGTCCGCAATACTGGTAGTACTTCTTTCAAAACGAACTCTTCATCTGTTTCTGTATATTTTATCATTATATTATGAATATCGTTTTTTTTGCTTCTGTACTGAGATAAAGAGTAAAATTTGTTTTTCAATATATAATTAATATCCTTTCTGTGGACCAAATATATTACTATAATGATCACATACAAAGTAACGAGTGATGTAAGTAGCGTTATGAAAATTGTGAACCGCATATAACACGCTTCCTTAGCCCACGATGGGCAACGTAATGTTTTGATATCAATAATCTGGAATGATAAACATTTAATGTAAAAACTTGCAAATAAACATGCTTTATCTAGACAACTTAATTTGAGAATTACTTTACCTTGGTCCTGAGACTTTTCTGCAGAAAATCTATAAATAGATAATTCTGGCATTCGCAAAGTATTGGATTTTTAGTCAACCACAGGTTTCTTATTGGCTTCTTCATTAGGTGGACGTAATTTTTATTTGACATATTTTTGTCCTAAAAATATGAAATTTAATGAGATTACATGATATTATTACAGCGAACAATATTGTCCACAGATATCATAATGTTGGGTTCGTTTTTCTATATTATCAAAATGTACGGCATAAAATAAATACACTTTTCTACAGTGAATCGTTCGGCTTTATATATTGGTAATATCGATATGTAAGTTTTTTGACTGCAAGTCTAATGTGACAGATTACACAAACTGCCTTCTTTACCACAATTACATTTTCTTTAACATAATTCAAACTTAAGTCATTGGAAAGATACGCGAGTCTTAGCATATAAGTTACTGTTTTGGAAAACATATACATTAACATCATACATTACACTTACCCAAAGGTTCGTAATACAATTATGACTTATGTCCAAGCTTTCATGTCCATTAATCCACCAGTCTTCGAACGAAACTTCGAATTTATTATGGCTTAAATTCAAAAATCTCAAATTATAAGTATGAGCAAATGGAGAAAATGTTTTCACAGTCCAAGAATTATTTTCAAACACTTTCTCTTGAAAATCGAGTCTGTTATGCGCGAGTGATATCACCATTCGCTGTTTGTTGTTGCTACATAAGTACGACGAAATAATCTTTAGCCTGTTGTGCTCCATGTTTAAGTACATCAAACTTAATAATGAAGAGAATGTGGTTCTGGAATCAAGAAATATCACATATTATAAGATACTTACCATGTTTATTAAACCTTTGAACATAAAAAACCGGAATCGTTTCTCAGTAGATAACAAAGTTATTTTTTTATACAGTGGCTTGTCTTGCATAATAATCAGCATAGTCAAATTTGTTTTGCTAAAAACAAGTTATTTAAAGAATATTATTATTAAGAAGTTATTTTGCCTGTTTGGGCGTTTATGCAACAAAAAAATTCAGGAAAAAGCCCCAAGCGAAAAAGCATGCAAAATGACGAACAAAATTATATACGAATAAATATAATTGTGAGAGTGATATTATTTGTTAGTAATTTTATTTGACCAATCTTCACTTAGTTGAAAACGAAGTGATTATCATGAAATTCGATATATTATTATGAACTTACTTTGGATAATGGGAGTAAATGGAAGATTTTGGAGAAACATTATAAGTTACACAAGCGAACTTTAACTAACCGATTATTATTGTATTTCGTATTTGTATATTTTTAATAACTGAAATGAATATAAAGTGCTTTTTATCCTACAAAATGGATAAGTTCCCGCGACACGGATCAAAAGTTTAAGCGGGTGAAGTTGCGTGGAATATTAAACAAAATGTCATGAACACTATGAATACCACTGATTTTCATTCATAATTAGTTTTTTTGAAACTAAATAATAAATTCGTAATTATTAAAAATTCTTACCCAGATATTTCAACTAGCTTGTTATGTGACAAAATGAGCGTTTCGAGTCTCACTAATGACGAAAACAGTTTTGGTTCCAATTTACTCAGCTTATTATGACTCAAGTCCAATTCTAGCAAATTGATTTGATCGTTGAATATTGGCTCTGGCAATACGCTGATGTCATTATAAGCTAATGATATGTTCGTTATTAGTGGTGAATTTGCGAAAATATCATATGGCACAGTTTCTATGGCACTTCTTTGAATGTATATTTGTTTCAGGTTCGGTAAGTTCCCAAATAAAAATTTGGGAAGTTCTTTCAGTTTCACGTCATTGTTTAGAATTACGACTGTTTCTAATTCTTTATTATTTATAAATAGATTTTGGGGCAATGAAGAAAATTTGTTCGAGAATAATGTCAATTTCTTCAACTTCCGTAAAGGTTTAAATATTGACGCTGGGAGTTCGTTAAGCCCATTAGAACTTAGGTCTAATTCTTCAAGGACATCGACACCGGAGAAAAGGTCTTTTGAAAACCAGGTGACATTACTTTGCCAAAGGGAAAGTTTCCTCAAGAAGGATAAGTGGGAAAACAAGTTTGAAGATATATTAGTCATGTGATTGTGGCTAATTTCTAAAGTTTCTAGCCTCTCCAGTGGTTTGAACAGCTCTTCGGAAAGATTAATACTGTTTGACCTTATATTCAGCCAAGTTAAATTATTGATGTCTACAAATAGGTTGTCCGGTAAATGGGTGACGCCGTTTATTGACAGCAGCAGTTTGGTTAGATCTTGAAGTCCGGCAAAATGCTTCCTATCAAAATATCCTGATAAATTCTTTGCGTTTTGAAATATTAGTGCCATAGTTTTTGACACCCCCATGTTTGTGAGGACATCTTTGAAAGACGTGTCTGGTAAAGGACAGTCTTTAAAACTAACAGATTTGAATATGTTCATGTCATTGGCACATTTTGGTATTTTATGGTAATCGAGACTTGTTGCGTTTTCGCATTTTATATTTATGTATGTGTTTGGTAGTAAATTTATTTTTACTATGTGACCTGAAATAAAGCAATAGATATGTATTTTTGTACAATTTTAAAGAAGTCAGTTACATAAAAAATATTAGTTGCGGATTGGTTTTCAGTTGGATTAAAAGGGCATTTGTACAAAGGTAGGCGTTTAATTGCACTCACCGTCGATATTGCAATTGAGTTCGATGGCGAGCGTGCCGCCGCAAACGCAGTTAGGGTCACTCGGACACATCGGTCTTGCTGCACCAATTATATGTAGTGCTAGTGCTGCGGTCACAGCACAGAGTAGCTCACGACCCATCTCTGTTACTTTTTTCATGTGTATGTGACTATACACGCCCTTTTATCTTCTTCAGACGCAGTATCAAATGTTTATTCATCCATTTCTTTATCTTCATTGTAACTGTGAACAATAGAATTGATCATGTAAGTTAATGAAGCGAACAGTTGTGTACGATCCGATACACATTCCAATTCATTCGATCGTCATAGACAATCGTGGAATTGGTTCATAGGTTACAAGCTGCACCATCAAAAAGCGCAACGAGATAAATTGCTGCCTCGGCAAATATAACGGTACTCTCTGACGATAGCCAGTTATCTCGGTCAGCCGCACTCCGCGATTCAACATTATTATTTTCCAATATCATTTAAATTATGGCGCTATGCAAAAGGTAATAAACATTGTAATCAAAAAAATATATTAAATTAACCTAAAGGAGGATTTTGACAAATTATTTTCATTAATCATTAACATTAATTTGTTTTATTTAATTTCATAAATGATGCATCTTAGTGATACAACATTAAAATTACAATCTAATCTAGGAAATAAGACTAATGAGTAATTTAAATCTGACCTAAAATAACTAGATATAACTTAAACTAAAATTGTGTCCAATAACACGTTTCCTATTGTCTTTATTTAAGAGACTTTGTTCATGTGTTCTTTGTTAATGTTTAGCACATAGCACTATACTTCATTATAATAAGAGTATTATACCACTAACTCAAACAGTTTTGTCCTCTTGAGTCTTCTTAATAAATCAGTATTATCAAGGAGCTGGATGGCCTCGACATTTACATGGTGATGAAGCTGTTTCTGATGGTGAATGATTAGTTTGATTTGGCGAACTAACCTTTTATTTTAATGCTTTGGAATATTGTCACGCGAAAATGACAAATTTTAGGGATAAACGTATGCCATGTTTATTCTTGGTATTGAAAGTCCATATTATGCTAAGTTTCATGGGAATTGGTTCATTCCTAAGACTATAACAACTATCCAAACAAATCCAAATCCAAACAACAATCCAAAAAATATAGTAGTATATGCCCAGTAATATAATGATTACATGTGACAGTCAGTAATTGCAAATTCACAGTGATACTTAATTTCCTAAATTTAAGTAATATGCGAAATAGATTTGTGAAAGATTTATTAATAAGTAATAATAGACCAGGTAGATAGATAGTAATAGGACCAGGAACAGCCCTGAACCAATTCCCAGATATTTTTATCATTTTTCTTATAGCAAAACTGGCAAACAGATACCCAGGCCAGAGTCAATAATGGATAGTAAGTTCCTAAAACACGTTCCGTTGAACTAGGTGGACCAACGCGTCTGCCAGGGTACGCAGAGTTGATCGAGCTTCGGCTTTCCCGTAGACCTGGCATAAGCCATAGGAAGAAGCACCGAGTAGAAAGTAAGTAGAACGAAAGGGAGACAAAATGATAGGCTGGCCTGGTTTTGCCTATTTGAATTTCCAGAAGGTTCTATTCCGAAATCCTTCTTCTAAAAATCGATAACAAGTATAGCCTGTACCTGGTTTTAAGACGATCTTATGCGATTTTTAAACGCGTCAGTATGTGCGTAGTAAAAACAAAACGTCCTACTAATTTGACCAATCGTGAATCGTTTCTTATATACGTCTATTTCGAAATTTTACTATGGACGATGAGCACAAAATTTAAAAATGCCTCTAGAGCAATTAATTTTTTAAAATGACTAGTACTCATCAGACCACGTCACAGGGTTAAAGTGGGTATGCCTAACTCGGGGGATAATAGCGTTTTTTGAGTGTGGTGCTAGTGCCACCCCAACCTGGCGAATCCCACACTCCTCTTCGTATTTCCCCAGCGGTGGATGGTAATCAATCGGATTTCCCCTCGCTAAAAAGCGGTGGATCAACGCGTCGCTCACTAGATCACAGAAGCCGTCACAGTTGTTAATATTAAAGACACATATAACAAGTTCAAGTAATAGGATTACGTTAATACCATTTGTGTCGTAAAGGCATGTTTTTACAACGGATACGAAGTAAGCCTTGTTTTAGACGAGCTGCTTCACAGTCAATCCATCCGGAGTACAGGCACTCGCTTGTGTCAATAAACTTACTGATCCTTTCGAAAGGGTTAGGATTAAGGAGTTATCCAGCTTTTCTCTGTCTATTTTATAGTATTCCCATAATCGAGACATCAAAATATAATAATTTCTTAAATTATCGCGGCTAGTAAATATAATAAATCTACTTTTTAACGATTTTAAACCCAATTTTTTATTTTATTTTTATTCCGACGTTTCAGCCACTTTCCAGTAGCCGTGATCACGGAAGTCAAAGGTGGAAAGTGTCAATGAGTAATATTTAAAGTTTTCAGCATAGCTTCGCCGCCAACTTGTACATTTTAATTGTTTAGTTTTAATATTTGTTTATGGTTATTATTTGTCTCATGGAAGCCTAATCTAAATAAAATACATACAATCTAAATAATATACAAATATTGCCACAAGGTTCTATATGAGATTAAAAAAGTATCTTATGATCATTCCCAGTATTGAATGGTAGAAACAGTGTAGCGGATTTGAATACCTAGTATTGATTCCTTTTCACGAAATAACAATAAATATAACGAACAAATATAAATATTCCAATAAATTCACTTTCGAAACTAATATTTGAAAAATTAGACTTTATTAGAAGTTTATTACAAAAAGTAATTATAGGACAAATATCAAACATGTCAAAAATCATCTAGATGCCATTCCGAATCGAATGACACCTCATTTATAATTTTCGGAGACTGCTGAAAAAAGTTGGTCCAAAAGGCACTTGTTGACTAGTCTAATGGATTTACCATTGTTTTATGGGTTCTTAGAGACAGGAAAAAGGTATATTTATCTGTTATAAAAAAGTCATTAAAATACGTTTATAAAACACACCAGAAAGACTTTATAAAACCCTGCGTTTTAGTATTTTAGTCAGATACCAAAACCATAAAAAGCGGGATCCTCGATTTAACATAATTACATTTTTAACTTAATTTTAATGCGAACGTTTACCACGTGACTCTGGCTGAATGCACGAACCGTGCCTAGCCAAATCAAGAAAAAAAAGCACATGTAATATTTTCACATTGAAACAATTTTTCTGTCTACACGCCCATACGCACTAGCGTTTAACCGGCTGACCGCGCGGCTAGCCGCTTTTTCATTAATCGCTTATGATTGTATGTGGACGACTGTAGTTATCGGATCCACAGCCGCGGCTAGCCGCCTTTTATCTATACGCATTAGGAGGTTCATTGGCGTTTCAGTTAAATTAACGTCATGGCGATGTAGAAGTGATATTACTACAGCATAAGGCGGGTGGCCGTTCAAAGAAACCGCCTAGGCGGAAATCGCTAGTGCGTGTAGCGATTTAGATTAGAAACTAACTTGTGCTGTTATAAAAAAAAAAAAAACTAATTATTAGCTTAGGTTATTACATAAATTTTATATGTATATTAATATGATAATGTTATGAAAGGTTATTTATTAATACAATCTTTTATTGACTATAAAATATATTTTATTCTTAGTTACAATTATTGAATATGTATGTACATAAGAATTTTGTGTATGTATAATATAATATAATAATATAATATAATCGGCAGACAAACACACACATTGTATATCCCCAAATTAAGCAAGTTACGCTTGTGTTATGGGTAATATACAACGGACCACTCTGGGGCCGATCCCAGATACCCAGACCATGGTAAATAACGGAGAAAATACGTTTCCGAAATTTACTATACCGGGAATCGAACCCGGAACCTCTGGGTTGCATTGAGGTAGGCCGTCAAAGGCTTAGCCCGCTCAACCACAGAGGCCGTCAGCCGTACATTATTAGTATCATTATTTAATCTAATTACCGAAATACGGCTAGCGCTGAGGGTTAGTGTGAAAGAGCCTGCCTACCGCTGCCGTATGCGTGAGAGAAAGGGAAGCCAGACAGACTGGTGCCGTAACGCGTTACGTAACGAAGCAGTTTACCCTCCCAGAAGAAGTTATCACTTCAAAAAACTTTACAAGTCAAAGCATAAACCAACGAAAAACATAAATCCGTACAAACAGCAATCTATCGCTAAATAAATCAATAAAAGAAATACAACTCAGTCAAGATGGTGAATACTTAAAGTATTTGTATCTTATTATCTTTCAAGGAAAAACCAAATAAGGACCGGGATATTTATAAGAGCTACAATTTAAGCTGTCAAGTAGGAAGTTATCCTTGATAAGCTGGCTAGACGCCGACCACCGCCCTCTCAGGGATAAAATTTATTGAGAAGGGGAATATCTTCACATGTGGAATCTGTATTCTCGTATCGAAATTGGATTGTGAATGTATTGAATTGTCTTTTGTCGCAAGCGGCGATAAAATTAAAGCGCGGGTGTGACCGAGTGGAGTACTCGTAGAAATACACTTGATTATTTTAAATGCCTGTAGATTATTGTTTAGGTATTGTTGCATTGTGTTCTTACTAAAAACATACAATGGCTAAGTTCTGCAAGAGGCCCACAACAACCACGTTCACGACCGCGATTTTTCCCGTTTCACTTGTTTACAGGCGTTAGAATTATAAGCTCTACTGCAGTATTTTTCAACCTGTGGGTCGCGACCCCTAGGGGGTCGCAGAGTCTTGCTCGGGGGGTCGCCGGCTAAAGGGAGAAAGCAATTTAAGTTTATGTCTCATACTTAGGTACTTTCTAAGCTTGCAGATTTTTGCACAGTATAGGTCGTAATAATGAATATAGGTAACAAAATAGAGAAAGATATAAATGTAGTCATTTAAATTACTAACTTTTGTCTGTCTATGGCCCGAGGGGGTCGCCAACATTCTTCAACCTCTAAAGGGGTCGCGTATCCAAAAATATTGGAAAGCACAGCTCTAGTGAATCGGATTATTGTGCGTTGATGTCACTAACGACGAAATACACAAATGTCATTGGTTGATTTAAAATCGTGACATTTTCGACGCACATTTCGACCCAGCTCTTGACATGGGTCGTTGTGAGCGCTGAGTGATTAAAAATAATGCCGTCATTAGTGACGTTGTCGCCACGACCATAACGACAATGGTCGCCATGTGGAAGGCCAGGCGGAGCATTTTGGGCGTTGTGAGATACTAAAGGCAGGCGCCCAATATAAATATTGTTTTGACTGCGTAGCTATCATAAGCCATTACAGAAGACAATGAATTCTTTTCACGTTGACAAAACTAAATAAACCCTAAAATTGAATTATCATCTGATATTCACTATCGCGTAAGAGAATATCAGAGATCGCGTTGCGCTAACTGAAACGGGTTTATTTTTGTCATTAACAGTAACATTAGGCCACTAGTACAATGTGAGAAAGAGAGAGTTATGAATGGACATGAACTGTTAGCGTTGTTTCTGCAAGAACGTTACTGCTACGTGCAATTCTAATTAAAAAACTTATTTGCAAGTGCTATCTCTAATCTAGTACAAGAAATATTCCTATATTTATTGGCTTTCCACGGACCAAATACGCGCCGAGAAGAGTTCTGGAGTCCTATACAACTGAGCGTTTTTCTGCCGTCATCTACATCTCTTTGGACGTCGAGTTTTTACGTGTGCAGATTGACCGCAGCCTAAGCCTAACTATTTCTCTCACGCAACCTACGCCCTGAGAGCTGTCGTATCTGTTACAATATATTCCTTTCAGTGAACTTGGTTTTCTTTTTGTTTCATGCTAAATGTATATAAAGATCCGATAAAACTAATGAGTGTTTTTCTAATTATAAACGCTACTACACGCACATATTAAAATTTAAAAATAACAATTAGAAGCCTATATAATAATATAAAGAGATGATTTTTTTCAGAATACAAAGTAATTTTGCGCTCTAACAATATTTAAATGACATTTAATTTTAATGCTGTTTATATTTAGCTAATACATGTATAGGTATCTCCCTATAAATTATTAATTTTAATTACAGATATAATTCATTTCAAAACTCTTAAAAAGTAGTTCTTCCTAGTTTCATTACTAACTTTTGAACTATTTGGAAGAAGGAAATACGTGGTAAAGTTAAAAAAACACTTGCTTGAATAAAGACTTGTTAATTATTTTTAAGATATGGGCTATGGCCGATTTTTATTAAAAAATTTATTCAAATACAATATAAAACAATACCATCAAAAAGAAGCAAACAAATATACACAAATCCCAACTCAACTTTTCTATTTAATACCAGTGTAAATTATTACCTTATAAAGCTGCTATTATATTCAAACAAATCAATTTGATTGAAATACGCAGAAATGAAAAGATACGACAAAATTCAATGACATTAAACGATTAATTCTTATATGTATCACTTTCGTTGAATTAACGAAATTGAAACATAGAAATGCAAATCACTAATATAAAAAGTAATTTAAACACCATAATCAACCGCTTATAATTAAAATCATATAAAAAGTACAGCAATATTTTTGAAGCAATCTTCATTTTAGGGGTAAATAACTTATATGTACCTACGTACGTGTACAAACTTTTTCATAAATCGCATATGACCATCCCTCGGTGGTAACCCTCATAAAGTTCGCTCATGTTATAATTTAGTGGACAGTGTTACGAGGCTCATATCCATGGATCATAGCTACCTTGACGACGGATATATTTAATGGCGGCACAAGACATGTAACACTGTTATGAATATAGCTATATTGGGATGATATATTATATAAAGCATATAGCGAACAATAAAGTCAATGACTGGATTAAAAAACGGGTGAACTGTATAGGGTATAGGTGCTGGTTTGATTGAGAAGAGTGTGCTTGTTTTCGATGATGCGATCTTCTTTGGGCCGGCCCGTGTTCTTACTTCTTTCTGGATGATTGAACACACACACACACACACACACACACACACACACACACACACACACACACACACACGCGCACACACGCATGCACGCACGCACGCACGCACGCACGCACGCACGCACTGGATTTGGGTTTGGAACACGGACAAGAACCTTAAAAATTATTAAAATATATTATCAAACTTGCGGGGGCGGTGAGCGGATGTGAAATATTTCTGCGTGGGAGCGGGAAAGGACGGGGGCGGCGAGAGACGGGAAAAGATACCAGTACATATAAAGTACTCTATGGGAAAAGACTATTCGTCACAAACACGACATTCGTGGTACCAGGCTTTGACCTTAACAATACTTACCTATAACCTACAGAAGCTTAAGTAATATGATGATTTAAGGTCATAAACCGGCTACTGTGCAGACATTTTTAAACTATCAAATTAACTGAGATAGATATGTCCGATGGAGTAAACTAGTCCTGGAGTGGAGACCGCATCTCGGTAAACATAGTGTCGGGCGCCCTTTAGCCCTAGGGATCGATGACCCTCGCAAGCTCGCCAGTAGGCACTGGATGTCCTCATCCAGTAGTTTAGTCGGAGGACAGGATTGAATGGCACCGACTTGGAGAGGCCTACGACCAGCAGTGGACTGCCATTGGTTGACAATGTCGATTTTTTATAAACTTACAAAACGTCGCAGCGTCAAAGTATTTGTACGAGCGTACCTACTTGTGATGTCATAAGTGGGTACAAGCAAATACCTACAGTCAAACGGCGCGTTAATTATTGTTTGAAAAGTAATTACAATTGTTTATATCGTGATATTTTAAAAGTTAGATGATAAGATGTTCTTTTAACGCCTGTTATTTTATACAAAATAATGTAAAGGTTGACCAAAAAAAGATGGATGGACTGCGTGAAGGATGATATGATGATTTGTGGTATGACAAAAGATGTATGTCAGAATAGAAGAGCGTGGAAGGAAAAGACATATTGTGCCGACCCCAATTAATTGGGATATGGTAAAAGAAAAGAGAGATTTTATACAAAATAATATGAGAATTTGATGTAACATGTGTCCGCATCTCTATGCAGTTATAAATTTTGACGCAGCACTATAATAAAGAGTATACTATTTTTGCATTAGTAATCTATGTTTGATAGTTATTTAAATTGGTGGGTCAGATTTGCGACTGAACGCATGGTGATCTTAATTTGATATTATTACTTATGTATTGAAATCAAATATATAATTTCTATCTAAAACAGTACCTATATGACAATTCAAGTCGAACGGGACCTAAGTGACATATAGTTAAATCTGCGAATGCCGGTGGATACAAAAAATATTTGTTGAAAGGTAATTAGTGTTAAATAGCAGTTAATAATCTTATTTTAATAGAAGTTTATGTAAATTGACTTTGAATATCGTTTGTTTGTCCTTTTCAGGTTTCAGTGCAAACCTTCCTTTTGGCCTGATACTAAAATTGTCCAAATCTTTATTTATGAAATTAGTATTACGGGTTGTCTGGAAGAGATCGCTTCTTAGCGATAAGACCGCCCATTGTGCACATTTAGAATATTTTTAGGCTATAAGTTCATCTGTGTTTTCTGTAATGGTGTACAATAAAGTGTTATCTATCTATTTATTACAACTACCCTCGCATATACTACGACTAGTATTAATTAAAGTATTTGGCACAAATTCAACCAATTTAAAACGAAATGATTTATTGTTGTTGTCTCACTCTGTTTATATATGATTTGTATGAAATGGGTCTATACTCTTGGGTCAAGTCATTCGAGGTTTGCACCTAAAACTGATACCAGGTCTTTATTATGAGACAGGAACACTTTTCCTTCAAGGTAATAAAGGTTAGTGGTACTAATAATTTAGCGAACAAAACAAAACTAATTGTATTCGTAATATTTTTCCCTTACCTATCTATACCATCTTTAAAGAAACAATTAAGTACAAAAGTTTTTAAGAACCTTCTGTGTAAAGGAAATACTTTCGAAAACGTGAAAAATCAATTATGTCGGCCGGATACTGAGATATTAAAAAAGTCTGTCCAAAAGATTACTTTCTCATATAATTGCCTCAATGGTAGATTCAATTCGGCAAAAGTTAAATAGGATCCGTATTCCAATAAAATAAAATGTTCCTTCTCTTAAGGTAAACAACTGATAAAAAAGGTGAAATCAAATTTATCCGGATGACATTTAATTTCGAAGTTCCTTCAGGTATTCCCTTTGGGTTGGTGGTGGACATGAGGGTGAATGTAGGTGAAAATTCGGTTCGAGTAAATTGCTTTAACACTTGATGTATTATTCGTCTCAGAATGGTTAACAAGTATTATTATATATATCATTGTCGTTGAAATATTTTCTACAAAGGGTTTTTTAGTTTTTAAATATTTTGTATTGTACCCGTGTTATGATGTTTCAGACCTACTTGGTGCTTCAAAAAATTCTATACCACTAATTAATCAATAATTCGAGACAACGCAAGCCCAAGATTCATCTGTATCTAAGTATGATGATGTTAATATATATCGGTTACAAAAATTAACAATATATTTTTTATTGTAGAGTTCAGCAGACAGGCAGACGGCCCACCTGATGGAAAGCAGTTACCATCGCCTATAGACATTTACAACACTAAAGCACACAAATGCGCTGGTTCTCTTAAGACTGAAACCTGATCAGTGATGCCGGAACACGACTCAAGGTTGAATGGCGGCATAATCTAGACTAGGGGTGGTAGCCATCCAGTCGGGTAAATATCCTAACCATCTGGCTGTGGGTTATTTTGCCGCCTCTTACAACAGACCGCCCGGCCGAAGGAAATTGTATTCTTTCTCTAATAGTCGTAAGATTGTTTTTTTATTTATGAATTGTGCTCGTTTGAAAAATATCATCAGTTTGGAAATATTATAATTATGTTGAGAAGGCTGCTTGAAAAGGATTTAAAGCTAGAATTGTAAAACATTCTCATTTATATTATTATTTTTTCTAATTCAATATTCCTATATTTTACAGTTGTTTAATATTTACTCAAGCTGTAACTAAATCAAATTATTAATAATGCTTTATTATTTCGTAACATCGTCAAAGTCTACCGTAAAATAATATTATAATATATAAAATTCTCGTGTCACAGTTTTCGTTGCCATACTCCTCCGAAACGGCTTGACCGATTTTGATGAAATTTTTTGTGCTTATCCGGTATCTATGAGAATCGGCCAACATCTATTTTTCATCCCCCTAAATGTTAGGGGTAGTCCACCCCTAAATTTTTATTTTTATTTTATTGACAAAATTTTTAAATTCTATTTTTTTATGATACAACATACAAAAATACATACAACCCTAAATTTTCAACCCTCTACGATCAACTCCTATTTTTTAATAGCGATATTAGTATTTTTACAATTTTCTACTGGGATGATTTAGATTTTAATTTGAACGATTCTCATGAAATTTTGTGTGCATATTGGGTAGGTCTGAGAATCGGACAACATTTATTTTTCATCCCCCTAAATGTTAAGGGTAGTCCACCCCTAAATATTTATTTAATTTTTTTTGTTTAGTTTTTTATTTTTTTTATTTTTTTAAGATACAGCATTAAAAATACATACAACCCTAAATTTCCAACTTCTACGATCAACCCTTATTTTTTACCGGGTAGGACGACGTCTGCTGGGACAGCTATATCTTTAATATATAAAATTCTCGTGTCACAGTTTTCGTTGCCATACTCCTCCGAAACGGCTTGACCGATTTTGATGAAATTTTTTGTGCTTATCCGGTATCTATGAGAATCGGCCAACATCTATTTTTCATCCCCCTAAATGTTAGGGGTAGTCCACCCCTAAATTTTTATTTTTATTTTATTGACAAAATTTTTAATTTCTATTTTTTTATGATACAACATACAAAAATACATACAACCCTAAATTTTCAACCCTCTACGATCAACTCCTATTTTTTAATAGCGATATTAGTATTTTTACAATTTTCTACTGGGATGATTTAGATTTTAATTTGAACGATTCTCATGAAATTTTGTGTGCATATTGGGTAGGTCTGAGAATCGGACAACATTTATTTTTCATCCCCCTAAATGTTAAGGGTAGTCCACCCCTAAATATTTATTTAATTTTTTTTGTTTAGTTTTTTATTTTTTTTATTTTTTTAAGATACAGCATTAAAAATACATACAACCCTAAATTTCCAACTTCTACGATCAACCCTTATTTTTTACCGGGTAGGACGACGTCTGTTGGGACAGCTATATCTATATATATAAAAGAAAGTCGTGTTAGTTACACTATTTATAACTTAAGAACGGCTGTACCAATTTGGCTGAAAATTGGTGGGGAACCAGGAGACAGATATAGGATACTTTTTATACCGTTGGAACCGGTAGGTGGCGTTGAGATCGGGTTCTAGAATCCTCTTAATCACCGGGAGCGATTTTGATTTGGGTGTTTGAGTGGGTTCCCGGATGGTTTAGATTCGCAATTAGAACCAGTAGGTGGCGCTGATATCGGGTTCTAGAATCCTCCTAATCACCGGGAGCGATTTTGGTGATTTTGTTTTTGTGTGTTTGAGTGGGTTCCCGGATGGTTTAGATTCGCAATTAGAACCGGTAGGTGTCGCTGAGATCGGGTTCTAGAATCCTCCTAATCACCGGGAGCGATTTTGGTGATTTTGTTTTTGTGTGTTTGAGTGGGTTCCCGGATGGATTAGATTCGCAATTAGAACCGGTAGGTGGCACTGAGATAGGGTTCTAGAATCCTCCTATTCACCGGGAGCGATTATGGTGATTTTGTTTTTGTGTCATGAAACAAAGTTTTTAAGGAATTCAGAAAATATGGCGGTACGAAGTTCGCCGGGTCAGCTAGTCAATGTATATAGATATGACTGAACAAACTCAATATCAACTCGGGCGTTGGCTATGTAGTTTTATATTCCAAAGATAATGTAGGTACATTGCAAACACTTAAATATTGAATCTATGTCTGGTCAAAAACAATTAACCTTTGTTTAAATTGAGTTCACTAGATCTCTATTAATTTTTCAAAGACAGATGTGAATATAAATTTATTATTATTTACACAAACTATTTAAATCTAAATTCATAAACGAATTTAAATGTAAAATATCTCTTTCATTAGTCAACTAATTTAAACCAACAGGGGATTCCAAAAATTTAGCAGGACTTCACGCGATTTTATTATTTATTTATGGAAAACCTACAGCTAAATACATTTGATTAGATAACTATACAAAAGAAAGCCAATGACAGGTTTTCACGAATAAGCTATTGGTTAAAAGTAACATACAGACGTAAAAAAGGCACCGAAATCCTCAGCCACTGTTGAAAAATTTAAGGCTTAGATACGGCTTGGCTCCTGAAATACTGATTGCAAATGGGTCGATGTCATCGTATTTTTTTAACAACTCTACGGACTCGAGTTCCGTACTCTTTTTTACAACTTAATTTCTAGATTTAATTTTTAGACTTTATACACGCTTATTGGTTATTTTGGTTCTTGTGTGTGACATTAATTTAGTGATTTTTGTGTTGTGGTGTACGTTACGAATAACTTAAGTAAACTTATACTAATGTAGAGTGTATCTGTTACATGCTGGTGCATATGCAGTGTGTGCCTTTTGTCTATACCTATATATATTATCCTATATAGTGCCATGTGTTTTGTGTTTTCCTTTTTGTGTTTTGTATGAGTTATTAATTTTTAGGCTCTTTGTGTGTTTTGGTTTGTTTGTGAAGTGTGCGTGTAATGCATCGTACATGTCATCGTATTTACTTACCTTATTTAAATAATTACTTGCTCACACTAGAATTGAGTTTTTTCTGCAATTAGTAAAACTTAAAATTACATTTAGGGGTTGATCAAATCGTAATTTATTATGTAAGTAAAGATATCAAACAACTTACTCAAGCTGTTGATTAAGATATTTTCAACACACTTGCTCATAAAGTGGCTCTATGGTCACCGCAATTAGGCACAGAATGACACCCATAATCAAACTGTGACTAAAAAAAATTATAACTCACTAGTGAGTTATAGATTTTTTTTTAATTTTATTGGTTGAGTTGCTTTGTACTTAAAAAAGTTTTTATTCAAAAAAAAGATCGTGTTCTATAGAACAAATAAATTAATGTTCCTATTGCTTGCTCATTTCATGCAACTTCTTATTTAAATGGATAATTTTAACTCGTACGTGTTTAATAAATAAAACTTTCACTCATATATAACTTTTTTTTTCTCTGTAATAAAAGAGAACTTTAAATTCCCCATTTTGTACGTGGCAGAATAGGCGCACACCCTATGCGCGGAAAATAAAAAGAAACCTCATCCTTTAGTCTGTGGCCGATCGCAATGCGCGCGCATAGGAAAACTGATTATTTTTTCCCGCCATAGCGAAACATTTTTCACAACTCGTTTTCACTGTTGAAATTATAGTTATTTATTAATTAAAATGTCTACAAGTACTAGTTACGAAGAAAATGATTTATGTTGTACACCGCCCGATATAAGATGTGACGTTATGGAAAGTTTACTCCCTGAAAACTCCAAGGAAAAATATCTATTAGCGTACCAAAATTTCATAAAATGGCAAAACAGCAAGAATACGCAGTCTTTTTCAGAAAATGTGTTCATGGCGTACTTTAAAGAATTGTCTTCTAAGTACAAACCTAGCTCTTTGTGGTGTTTATACTCAATGTTAAAAAGTACAGTCCGAACAAAGAATGGAGTGGAATTAAAAACATACTCTAATTTGTCAGCTTATCTAAAGAGACTATCCGATGGATTTAGAAGCAAGAAATTTAAAGGTTTTATCGTCTGACGATATTGAAAAATTTATAAAAGATGCTCCAAATAACCAATATCTGGCTACTAAGGTTAGTTAAATTAATTTTAAATATCTACGCGACTTCAGCCTGTGTTGTGTGTTGAACTTAATTATTGTTTCTTTTTTTCAGGTTGCTTTAATATTTGGTGTAACTGGTGCCTGTATGATACAAGAATTAACAAATTTAACCGTAAAAAACAGAGAATCATGGCCAGATGCTTTTAGTGAAGATACCTATCACGAAAAATAAAATACCGAGGTCATTCACCATGCACGGTCCATTCTATGAAATTGTTAAGAAGTATGATAATTTGCGGTCACTAAAAGCAAAAACTGACAGTTTCTTTCTAAATTTCCAGAATGGTAAATGTACCTGTCAGCCTATAGGTATAAACAAATTTGGTTCTATGCCTAAAGATACTGGACATAGTTTCAGAAGAACTTCAGGTACATTGCTGGCTAATTCAGGAGCTGATATAATGACTTTGAAGCGTCATGGTGGGTGGCGATCTAGCAATGTAGCAGAATCATACGTAGAAGATTCCATACAAAACAAGAAGGAAATTTGTGAAAAAATCACAAAAAGAATTAAACTTGATTCTAAGGCGCTTCCTACTGACGAAACACCAAGTACATCCAATGATTGGATTTCACCTACCTACACGAATAATGAGCCATCTCAAATTACAATAGAACATGAAAGTATTTCAATAAATAATCTATCTGATAAGACCGCTATGCCATCAAAAACAGTTTATTATAATTTTACTAACTGCACATTTACTAATTGTTTCTCTAAATAAACTTTTTATCTACTAAATAAAATGAGTTTTGGCTGTTATTTTATTCACAAGTGTGTTGAAAAACGTCGTATGATACACGATACTCTCTTAAGACCCTCGCCTACGTCTCGAGTCTCAATGGCGCCTCGGCGGTAATCACCAATGTTACACACTAGTACCATAATGTACTATTAAACTATAATAAAATGTCAAAATACTTAGTAGAGACATCACAGTTGAATAATATCTGCAATATATGAAAACAAATGTTACCCCTTCTAACATAAACAACATACCCTACTCGGGGCTATTGTGCGGTCATTTCACGAAGTTTTCTTTAATAAAAAGTTAGTATAATGCAGCGGTCATTTATCTCAAATGCCATCCGCATATGGAGTCCCTGGGGTCCGCATTGTTTGTGCCAACCACTTATGAATATGATAATGGAACTTTTGTCCAACTTCCCCCTATAACTATCGCCATAAAAGGCTTCTCTGGATGATTATGCTCGAACGTTCGAGAATATTCAATGAAAAATTGAATGGTTGAATATGGTCTAACAATCATTATTAAGTTACATAAAGGCTTACATGGTGTGATATTAGATAATACCGATATGAAAAAACTTTTGCAGTGACATGTGGTACTTGGTATGTTTAACCGACTTTCAAAAAGGAGGAGGTTTTAGATAATATATATTAATAATAATAGCTTTAGAAATAAGTTATTTTATACTTTTTAGTTTTTTAGTGTTTTAGTTTTTGAAGTCGGTTTTTTTAAATGAAGTTTTTTTTTTATATTAACAGATTTTTTTTGTCATGATACAAAACCTCCTTGATTTTTATATGGATGTATTGTGTTGTGATGTTACAAGTTTAGTATATCGAGTCAAATAGTTAATTGATTATTAAGGAATAAAGAAATATATTGAAAACTATTAATATAATTGTACGGAAATAATATGTTAACGCAAATAAATGCTATAGTATAATACTGTATTGTAGTTGTTAACATCCACTACCAGACAATTCGATTATTATACATTATAGGTAAAGAGTAATTAAAATTTTCCATATCAAGTCGTGGTAGCGTAATGGCTACCACGTCCCAGGCTCAAAGGGCAAGGGTTCGATCTTGGCCAGAACCAAGTGAAGTGAAGACAGTGAACTACAATATGCATAATAATAAAGAACACGTGTAAAGTCTAGTGTAACAGCCTTGCAGAGATTTGGGTAAGAAAGTACGATATATACCAAATATTAACTATTTGGGCAGGGTTTCCCCTTTATTGTTCAGCCTTTGGTGTGACTATTCACACCGCACAGTCAGCAAAGAACACCGTCTACACGCCACATCGCCTTTTATAAGAAAATGCTACCCTACAGAACAATAATATTGCATCATTGCTAAAAATAGCAATTACATCATAGTGTTGCCAGGATCATAAAAACAATTAGAATAATTAGTTACTGATGCACTAAATTATCTAGACGATAAATTACTGGGCTTATAAAATTAACTAGCCGGTAGAAATAGTAATTTCATTATAATTCGTACTATCTGATAAATCGACTAAAAATATTATTATCTATGACGATTGTCTATGTGATATTAATATACTCTATGGTTCTCACGACTGCTGTGATGGACATCGCGTAACACTAGTCTCTCTGGTCACTAGCAGTGTGTCCGTTCAGATGAGTAATACTCTGATTGGTGCGACATTACTGAAGACCTGCCACAAGTAAGCGTTCTTTCTCCGCTTCTCTTTTTGGTGTCATCTATATGCTGACTATCTGCATTGTATCGCCACTTTAAAACAGGTAAAGTACATAATGGAATTAATCAGATCAATAAGGATCTGACAATATTAACACATGAGCAAAAAGGTTTGGACTCTTACTTAATTCTTCTTAAATATTATATACCAGTCAAAGATGCCCTCGGTAATTTTAAAACGTGAGCTGATATCATTTTCTTGTAGAGCAAAGAACCTAGGCGTGATTTTTGACAATAAGTTGCCATGGGTCAATCATGTAAATGAAATTATCGAAAGGATTCACTTTTCATTCCAGAATCTGGAGCGTTTACAAAGGTCTCTTCCTTTTAATAGCAAAATTATCCTGTCTCATTCTTTAAAGTTGCCCCTTCTAGTCTACGCTGATGTATGCTTCGTTTATACTGCTGAATAACTCCTAAAGAAACTCAAACACCTTCAGAATAATAATTTATGTATGGTTTGTATCTGGGCTTCGAAAGCTTGATCATGTTTCCAAATTTAGATCGCAACTCAAATGGCTGGCGTGACTTTCACATCGTTACATTTCTACATTAATTTCTACATAATCCTCATTTTCCCTCTTACCTTTGCGAACGATTTGAATTCCTAGTTCTCTTAGACACGTCTTGCAGAACATCTAAATCTATTCTTCTTAAAGCCCCTAGATATTCATCGGCATTTTATAACGATTCGTTTTCTGTTCATGCAGTCAAACTATAGAAATGATCCGAGATAGTATATAGGAAAAATCTCCAAAAGAAGAGTTAAAGAGCACTACCTGTCCCGATTATCTGATATATATGTACATGTATTTTATATGTGTATATCTATATGTATTTTATTATGTAAATATTTATTTTCAGATAAGCCAAAGTACATTCAGGTACAAATACCGTTATATAGTTATTTATGCATATAAACTTTAATGTAGAGCCAGGATTGTGTACAATCCTGGCTCTTGCATTCCACTCTCCCTAGACCCGCCGGTTTGCTGGAAGAAAACTCTTTTTAGGATTAAGCTCGCCTTTGTACATCACCACTATCTTGTAGCTTTATATGCAAATATTTTGTGTGCAATAAAGAATAAAAAACACTAGCAAAGTGTCTTTCCCTTAATAGAGATAATAAAAAAATGTATTGTACGAATGGTCTAATCGTATCTAGTATCTTATGTCAGATTTAAATTACTTATTAGTTTTGTTTCTTAGGTTAGATGCAATTTTAATGCTTTACCTCTAATTTGGATTTAATTAATAAGAAAAACAAACAAACGTATTATATAAACAGAGTTTCAAAGTAAAATTAATGCATTTCCAATAACTAATAAATTCTCCCCCTTCATGAGTATCTATAAAAAAACTTGATTATTTCAAAATCGCAAATTTCATACACAGTATAAATATTATAAATAATAAGAGCTAGAAATTATTTTCTTAAATAAAAACTGTAACGTTTAGCGACACTTTCAGAGGCATATGCAGACAATCACTGAAATTAAATACAATTTCCAAAAACAAAAGTTGAAATTAAATTTCAGAGAGTTAAATGTACTTTATCATTTTAATACTGTGCCCCAAAGTCCGCGGTTCTAAAGTTTACGTTTATTAACACTGCATAATGACTCAAGTAGCTTTTGTTTGCAATTAAATTATCGACTGTAATATGAACCCTTTAAAGTTGAAATTGCAATGTCTGTCCGATTGGTATATTCCGCTTAAGAGTTATAAGTATGGCAGGTGTGAGATCGTAAGCTAGTTGGATTTAAGGGTTCCCACTGCAGATGTCGCTTTTCTACTTTGGGACCTCTCTCCCACAATTAGAGGCAGTAAATTGGTGTTATTTATGAAGGTGCCGTCTCTGTTTCTTTGTGATAATTAGGTGTAAGTTCCCAGTTTTCATTACGTATAATTAATTACGACACGAGCTGGGGTTGTTGAAGAAAAACGTAACACAAGTGGTTTTTTTATATATTTATAGGGTCTATAAATATATAAATCTACTAGCTGACCCGACGAACTTCGTACCGCCATATTTTCTGAATTCCTTAAAAACAAAATCACCATAATCGGTCCAGGTGATTAGGAGGATTCTAAAACCCGATCTCAGCGCCACCTACCAGTTCTAATTGCGAATCTAAACCATCCGGGAACCCACTCAAACACACAAAAACAAAATCACCAAAATCGCTCCCGGTGATTAGGAGGATTCCAGAACCCGATATCAGCGCCACCTACTGGTTCTAATTGCGAATCTAAACCATCCGGGAACCCACTCAAACACACAAAAACAAAATCGCTCCCGGTGATTAAGAGGATTCTAGAACCCGATCTCAGCGCCACTTACCGGTTCCAACGGTATAAAAAGTATCCTATCTTTTAAGTTGGACCAAACTGCACACGGTGTGCAAATTTGATTAAAATCGGTTCAGTAGTTTTGGAGTTTATCGGCAACACCATCGTGACACAAGATTTTTATATATATATAAGATTATGATGTTAACGTTATGAGACTGAACCATAACATTTTAATGCCAATAGGGACCAGCGAGTAGAAATCGTTACCTATTTACTTGTTGCTAGAAGATGGGATATAAAACTGTTACGGTCAGTAATTAGTAACCATAGTATATTGATATGTCAAGTAATATAAATAATTAATTCTGAGCTTTTTATCTCTCCAAATGATTCATCAGTTCTTGGCTGCATCACAGACCCGTACTTTACGTAGTGCAAAATTTTACGCTTTGGTCTGAAGCTAACCTTTTATTTAACTACCCAGCGCGGGGAAAACGCGGTGGGAAATGTGGTATTTGCCACCGTCAGGTTTGGGGTGCCCACTAAAACCCCTGATTATTCTGTCCTTCACCTTTTTTTTGGTGATTACAAAAGGTAGCAAATACTTTGGTTGCCTTTCGTAATTTTTTATATTGTCCCTCTAATTACTATTAGATAAGCGACTTTAAATATATCTTTGTATAAAATAACATGACAATGCCATTATATATACAAATTACATTTTCATGTCCTTTTGGATACACTGTAAAGCAATTTGAGGGCTTTAATTAATGGTCTAATGCTCTTTAAAAATATATTAGCGTAAAAAGTAACTATCATTCTGTTCCATTTCTATTTTAAGAAATATTTCTCCGTAGAAACTTTTTCTCAAAAAAATATCTTAATTTCACTGAATTGAAGAATAATCCAAAATTTCTGAGATTCAATCATACAAGAACAATACTAGGAATAACAATCACCCAGTGAAAATAGACCAGATGGTAAACTTTTTATAATGAAATTATTTCATTTTGTAATTACGCAAATGTCCATTATAAGTACGTTCCACGAAGGGCTCACAACCACAATGCTGACGGCCGCGATATTTTCCGTTACACTTGCTTGTGAGCGTTACAATCATAAAGGCGAGTCGTATTGATTATAGAGCGTTTTTTGCGTTGTTGATGTAAACATTGCAGATGGTGACTTTGAAATAAATCAAAAGCTTAAAAAGATAAGGTTACTAATAAGACTTTAATAGTTTAATAGGTCACCTTTTTTATATAAAAAATATTTCATTTGTTATAATTATATGCCCTTCAAGACCACGGGCCATGAAAATGGCCCGGACTTTTGGAGGGCTTACGTGGGGCCATAGAAAGGCCTACACGAAGAAGCCCCTTGACATATTTAATGTAAATGTGGCGTGACATTGACCGGTGATTATGCCTGTCTACATCATATAATAATGCACCCAAGGACAAGCCCCGGCCAGTGTAGAACTAAGGAGGACAAAAAGTATCCCAAAAATGCTATAGAAGACAGAGGCAACATGGGTGTGAGTAGCTAAGGGGTGTAGAGAGGTGGGCTGCAGGTTCACCGAATCTACTTCTGACGCGATGCCATTTATCACATCTTTATTATTATTTTTACAAGAAATTGTAAAGATGAAAAACCTTATGAAACATCCTGGTAACGGTAATCGAAATAGGATGTCTAGGACCTCAGAGCGTTGATCGAATCGAATTACTTTGTATAAATATGTTCGAATTCTGAAAGAATTTTATTTAGTGCCCATCTTTATGTTTTAAATTATTGTGCCTAATTTCTCAACAGCCGCTTTGATTTACTTCTTGAGATAGGTTGTTGTGAGCTCGGAGGAAGCCAAAATTAGTGACGTTTTCGCTGTGATCGTAACGACTTTGGTCGTTGTATGGAACACTGAAGTATTTGAGTGTTGTAATCGTCCAGCAGAACACTATATATAGATGATTATTTAGCACCGTGAAATCCGACAGCTGGCTGGCCTGGTTTAGTCAGAAAATAAAACCCGAGGAAGTAAATAAATATAAATTAGAAACAAACACGAAAGCGGTAGATAGGAAAAGCTATTGTCTTATTGTTAGCTCACTTCAGTGGGAAACAAATAAAGGACTGGGTTTACAACAATGACAAAAGGATAAAAAAGGTGACGGTGATACATTATCACGTTGATGGATCTTTTGTCATGGTGTACCTACACGTTCAGTTCATTCAACTATTTTTAACCCATACTAAAATATAGATAAAATGAAATTCATTCAGATTTAATATTGAAAAATATATTTGAAGTATTACATTTTTTAAATTTTAATATCTACAATAAGTTAGTTTGAATAAAATGGCCGATTCCTATGTATTCATTCACTGGCCGTCGGAAGAAATTTGACATTACTTGTATGAAGCTTTTATATCAAATTTTAATACAGAGTTAACATTTACCATAGCAAATGAACGGTGTAATGAAGTAAGATATAGTAACTGGACATAATAGGTCAGTATAAGCACATTGTCATAAAAGTGGAAGAATAACACTATGAATTTAAATCGCCCAGTAGAAAACGCTGTTAAGTCCGTAATCCTACAGGACTAGATAACGTAACCTATGTCTCGTTCTTTTAGATTCGTTTTATTTATATAAATAATATTTTTTGCTTAATTTGCTAAATCAGTAACTTTTAACATTTGGATTTCTACTTTAAATTTTTGACTCACTAATTTGTCACACCAAAATGTTAGACCAACATGGCCTATGGTACTGGTATCATTTAGTCTTTCCGAGTTACTTACATTTTTTACCGGACGGTTGCTTTTGAAAATTAAGCATTCTGCTGCTATGATAAAAGTGAAGGAAATGGTTAACCTTGTTTTTTCACCAAAATACTTAAATTTTCTTATAAATCTTTTTCAAGCGAGGCCTTAAGGAAGTTTAATAATTAAAATCTGAATCAGAAAATATACATAAAACGTAGACTCTAAAAAAGCATTTCCAATTTTGTTACTAAACAAATTACCACCCACCAAAAGAACTCTGTCCGTAGACCGGACTAATATAGTCGTAATCTACTTAACGCATCTATTTTTAATCCGGGCAAAATGGATTGTTAAAAATATTTCTAATTTCTAAAAACAATTTCCAATTTCTAAAATATATTTCCAATTACTAAACAAAATATATCCAATGTTCTAAAAACGTCTAAAAAAGCATTTCCAATTTTGTTACTAAACAAATTACCACCCACCAAAAGAACTCTGTCCGTAGACCGGACTAATGTAGTCGTAATCTACTTAACGCATCTATTTTTAATCCGGGCAAAATGGATTGTTAAAAATATTTCCAATTTCTAAAAACAATTTCCAATTTCTAAAATATATTTCCAATTACTAAACAAAATATTTACAATTTTCCAAAAACGTCTAAAAAAGCATTTCCAATTTTGTTACTAAACAAATTACCACCCACAAAAAGAACTCTGTCCGTAGACCGGACTAATATAGTCGTAATCTACTTAACGCATCTATTTTTAATCCGGGCAAAATGGATTGTCGGAACGAAGATAAAGTCTGTTTGGGAATATATATAAAACTCTCTTGATTAGTCGGCTTTGTTTTTCTACCAAAATAAATGATTCGCTAGATATTTTTGCGAAGTTAATTTACTGCTTCTTTTGTCTGCAAAAACTTAGTGTTTTGATAAAAGATCAATATTTTTATCCAAAATTACACGCACATGTAAAACAGAAGTAAAATGTTTCATTATGAATGTTGTAAAATAATTATCCAGGGGAAAGGGAGCATGTATTGAGTCACTTACGTGGAAATTTATATCTGCATAATTGATGCATGTACGAAACGTAACACCAATTTATATGAAATAATAAAATAAAATAATATATACTCATATTACAAAGAAGATTGATTTTTATTTTTGTATGTATATAACGATTAAACTCAAAAACTACTGGACCGATTTCAAAACTTATTTTACCATTAGAATGCCATATCATGTTTGAGTAATACCTATAATACGAAAAACTTCAAAATGTAATCAAAAGTATAAAAATAGCCATAAAATGTCTTTCATCGGATGCGCTGCGGAAACTATTGATGGTAGAACAAAAACTGTTCTACAATATCAAAGAAAATATCAATATATACAAAAAACCTTTATAATATCATACGGCCCACTATAATAGTTATCTCACTATAAATACTTTTTTACATTTTAAAAGTTGATACATACGCCGACCAAAATCAGACCATGTTATCCATACCTTTGTATTAATCCTTATCCAAATAAATCATTTCCTATTCAAGACTGTTTTAATAACGGTAGATTTATTTTTAAATTATTCAAATCGGACATTCCATTCGAGAGATATTTCGATTTATTTATTATCATATAGATTTATCTTGTTTTAATCTAGAATAATCTAGATCGTTCCCTTGTCATATCATCAAACCTAACCTCACAAATACTTCTAAAATTAATGTATTAAAATGTAACCAATTATCTTCACCTTATATAATGTATTCCAACTGACGCTTATTTAAGACCCTTTCGCATAAAATTACCCTCATTACATACACATTCCCAGAAAACAGCGTTACCAGAAATGGTACTTAAAAAAGGCATTGTTTGGTCTGTGCAAGCATCAAAGGCGCTAATTAATTAACCCGAGCTCTGGTAATGGTTGAATATGACCCCAAAGGCAGGCATAACCCTTTTATAGACAAACCCCGAGATCCGCAAATACAGGACATTATGACGATCGTCGGGTACACATCTAATTTAATATAGCGCTTTCCATAATAAGGTTCTTTGGTTAATTACGAGCTATAATATTCCACTGTCGCGGGCTTTCATGTGTTTAAATTTAATACATTGACAGCCTGGTTGTAAGCCTTCGGCGACCTAATCATTGCAACGCGGAGGCTCCGGATTCCATACCTGGTATGACAAATTTCGGAAATTTCTCTATTATTTACCATGGTCTAGGTGTTTGAGACTGGCCCCAGCTTAGTAGAAGTACGCCCCTGTACAATATGCGTGTTTGTGTTGCCCCCAGACAAACACACATATTGTATATCCCTAATCTAAGCAAGTTACGCTTTTGTAATACATAATATACAAAGGACTACTTCGGGGCCGATTCTAGACACCCAGACCATAGTAAATAACAGAAAGTTCCTTTCCGAAATTTACCATACTAAGAATCGAACCCGTAGCCTCTGCGTTTCAGCGAGTTCGGCGTGCTAATACTTACCCTGCTCAACCACAAGGACCGTCTAAGATGGTTAAAGAGAGTGGGATGGAGAGATCGCGTAGAAGAAATGAGATAAAGATATTGGAAAACGGGGATATAATAGGGGGAGGAAGGGGAGGAAGTGGTCCATCGGAACTCGCACTTATCACTAAACGTTTTACTCCAATATTCTGTGAGAGCGTGGTATCATACCGATCGAGCCGGTTTTTACGCTTTAGACGCCAATACATTAAGCGGTATATGTTTGAATGTTAGTAATAATTGACTAACCAATGCCTATATTGGATATTCCCAAGCTAAATAAGTTCCCCTGTGTTACATACAATGGAAAACTCTGAGGTTAGATACCCAGATTATAGTATACTAGCGGTGTCGGCGGACAAATCTTAACCCTAATTAACTACAGACGTTATTAAAAAAAGTTAGCTTAAATACATTTTAATTTAATTTTGATTCGTAATCTGCCATAAATGTTTTTCATCTCAACTGTATCAGTTTTCTTTTAATTAAATAATTCATCTAATACAAACAAATAAATTATAAATACTACGAATAAAATTAACATTAAATGTAAAACCCAGACAGGAGGGAATGTCCCAAAAAGGCACAAGGTCGCATTGTATTGCTGCATGCTGGCTATAATTCAATACCCTTGGTATAAGCTAAACTAGCCTTCATTTATATTTCGAAAAAGCCTAGACGCTTCAGATACTAGAGACTCGACTCCAACATTCTCAAATATCCTAATTTACTTAAATAAAAACATCTCAAACGTATTAATAGATTTCCCACAGAAACAAAATCGATCCAGTGTTTTTATAATCCTTCATTCACATTGTATTTGTAAGATAGTAGGAACATACTGGTTGTATAACCAGAAAACTATCTCAGCATTGCGTATTATGTGTCTTAATTGCACTTGCGTCATTAGAGTGAAACTGTATTAATAGAAAAACCTCGTGGAATTATATAAACACTACAAATCCTATTTCTGATATATTATTGTATGTATGAAAAGATTGTTAGTTAATTTTTCATTATTAGCTATTATCGTATGCTTAGAAGCACACTTCTGTATACCCTTATAAAAAAGTAAATGATTAATCCAATACTTTTGTAAACGGGTAAAAATTGTTTGTCTATTCAAATCATAATAAGTTCTTGAACAGGAATTGTGATATTAAGAAAAACAATAATATACAAAAATCAAATAAATATTTAATCAGTTGTTTGACTTACCAGTAACAAGTTATTTATCCAGACACAAAATCAACTACTAAGTTAAATTAGTCCACAAATTTTATTATTAGCTACAACTACTATACTATATTAAATATACTTAATGATTGTTTAACTAAATAACGTTCAATACTGCCTACACGGCTGACGTAGCAATGTAGAGCTGACCGCTACGAATGCTACGACGCTACTGCCGTGCTACGCCACCAGTCTCCTGGATTTGCGAATACCGACTGCAAATAAAGACAGTCGGACTCGTTCGGTTATCGACGAAAAGAGCCGAATGGAGTACAAAGTTATTTAAGGCTGAGAGTAGAATGACTACGTCAGTTGAAGATTTACATGGCTTCAATTACAAACACTTAGAACCGTTGCAGTGAATAGGAGATTATTGAACATTTGTTAGCATAATTTATTAACTTACTAACTACTGTCCGCGGATTCGTTTGCCTAAAAAAAATCTTCGTTTAAAAAAACCGACTTCAAAACTAAAAAACTAAAAAGTATAAAATAACTTATTTTTAAAGCTATTATTATTAATATATAATATCTAAAACATCTTAAAGTCGGTGCTTAGTAATTTTTATGTTTTACTTTGCACCGCCTTCAAGATGTTTTAGATATTATATATTAATAACTAGCTGACCCGGCGAACTTCGTACCGCCATATTATCTGAATTCCTAAAAGACTTTGTTTCATGACACAAAAACAAAATCACTATAATCGCTCCCGGTGATTAGGAGGATTCCAGAACCCGTTCTCAGCGCCATCTACCAGTTCCAATTGTGGATTTAAACCATCCCGGGACCCACTCAAACACACACACAATATTTCATCAAAATCTGTAAAGTCGTTTTCAAGTTATGCGCTTACCAACACATTTTGCGATTCGTTTTTATATATAAGATTAGCTTCTGCCCGTGACTTCGTACGCGTGGAAAGGAAGTTAAAAAACACCCGCGATTTTGAAACATTCTTCATTGGTGCTCCGCTCCTATTGCTCTTAGCGTGATGGTTTATAGCCTGTAACCTTCATCAATAAATGGGCTATCTAACATTGAAAAAAAATTCAAATCAGACCAGTAGTTCCTGAGATTAGCGCGTTCAAGCAAACAAACAAAGAAACAAACTTGTCTGCTTTATATATTATATATATAAGACAAATCTCTCTCACTGACACCACACCCTATCAAATTATCCGCTTCTATTATGTTACGTTGCAGAGAAATTACTTTTAGTCTGTTATAAGCTGTTTAAGTAATTAAAGCTTTCTAACTATCCCACGGGAACTCTTTAATTTTTCGGGATCAAAAGTATCCTTATATGTTGACCAGGGATATAAGCTGCCAACATACAAAATTTCATTTCAATCAGTCTAGTCGTTTCGAAGATTAGCCGTTACAAACAGACAGACAAACAGAGAAACAACAAATTCAAAAAAAAACCAAATTAGTTCTATTTCACTTCTTACATCCCCCTGACTCGGTTTTTAGCAATTTTTTTAATTGTACAGAAATTCGACCTCTACAATTTTATTATAAGTATAGATAATAATAGCTTTAGAAATAAGTTATTTTATATTTTTTAGTGTCTAGCTATGTATGGGTAGATCTACGAAAGGTGCCGCGCTCCTTAAAAAATATAGGTCCCAAGAAACGGGCACAAAAAAATGTTCGTAAAATGAAAACTACGGGGCCAAACTATGTTAAATTTTGAGGCGACCAAATGGCAACTATTCCGCATCAAACTAAAAAAGAATCACGTAAATCGGATCATAAATCTCAGAGTAATCGGTGTACATATGGAACGGAATGGAATTTTTTTCATAAAAAGATGTTCATTAAATGAAAACTACTAGGCCAAACTCTGTCAAATTTTTAGAGGACTAATTGGAAGCTATTCTGCGTCGAACAAAAAAAGAATCACGTAAATCGGATCATAAATCTCGGAGTAGTCGGTGAACATACATAAAAAAAATAAAGATCCCGACGAATTGAGAACCTCCTCCTTTTTTTGAAGTCGGTTAATTAAAAATAATCTTGGTTTGAGAAGTTATAATTTAAAAGGTAACAAATACCTTTTTTCATCACCTTAGTGGTAGAAATTCCGAAAATGCCGATATACATGTGCATTTATTTCTTTCCACAAGCAGGGACATAAAATTTCTTCCTTCCTACTTTGAAAAATATGGGTATTTATCTCCTTTTTAGGGGCTGAAATTTCAAAAATCCTTCTTTAGTGCACAGCTATGGTATAGAAAGAATTGTCATGCAAATATTCATGGTCTTAGTCCCCGTGGTTTGTGATGTGCTTTGATATTTCAGTCAATCAGTGAGCTCAAGTAAATACAAATATATAGAAGACCTTAATCAATACCACCATGAAAAAAGAATACTATTCTTCCATGATACTACGTAACTTTAACAATGGTATTTCAATGAGTTTTTATTTTTAATCTGGCATTTCAATTACAATTTATATTTCGATGGGTATAAATGTAAAGGTAGACCAACAAAAAGATAGATGGATTGTGTGAAGGATGATATGATGATATGTGGTGTGACAGAAGGTGTATATCAGAGTAGAGGAGTGTTGAAGGCAAATACATTTTCTGCCAACCCCAAATAATTGGGATACGGTGGAAGAAAAAAGAGAGAGAGATTTCAATTACAATTTATTTAACACGGATGGATTTACTAATGTGTAATAGCCCGAAAACCTTATAATATATATTTATTATTTTAAAATCGTTTTGAAACTAAATCATATAAAATTTTGTATGTCACTTTTATGGTGTTTCAATAATACTTCATATTTAGATCAAAAATTCTAAGTAATCGTGTTTGTAAGTAAAAAACAAGTTTAGATTTCTTTTTGACTTTTTACTATATTCTGAACCTAGCCTAAATTTAGACTGATGACACTTAAAGTCAGTATACTTTAAGTATTTTATAGACTAGTAAACAAGTGCCTTTTGGACCAACTTTTTTCAGCAGTCTCCGAAAATTATAAATGAGGTGTCATTCGATTCGGAATGGCATCTAGATGATTTTTGAAAAAAATGAAGTTCCGCTTGCAAAAATTGTAAAAGACTTTTGAAAAGGTCTAATGTTTCTTTTTTTGTTATGTATTTGCGCACACGCACGGGCCCCGGGAGAGATCACGGTGGAGTTTTTTATTTTATTTTCATGGGTTAAGCAGCCAGCCAGATGGCCCATGGCCTACCTGATGGAAAGCCGTCACCATCGCCTATCGACAACTGTGACACCACTGTGCAGCCGCTCTCTAAAGGGAGACTAGAGCCTTGCCACCAATGTAAACGGGTAAATACCCTATCACAGGGCTGTGTGTTGTCTTGTCACCTCTTAAGACGGGCCGCCCAGCTGCAGGACGAAAATAAATTTAACAATTGTATGATATATAATCTATCTTCTTAATATATGTATAAACTAGCTGACTCGGCGAACTTCGTACCGCCTTATTCAAATAAATTAATAAACAAACAAATCGAGAAAACATGGCAAAGGGCTCATAGAATTTGAAAAATATATATAGCCTATAACCATCTACGATTAATTCCACGTCGAATGGTTGTGGTTTCATGCTGATCGGTCCAGTAGTTTTCGAGTTTACCTCGGACAAAGAAAACAAACTTTGCTTATATATATATAATATATAGATAGATAGATAGCCATAAACCATCTACGAAAAATTTCGCATCGAATGGTGGTAGTTTCATGTCGATACGATCAGTGGTTTAAGCGTGATTGAGCCTCAAACGAACACCATTTTTCATTATATATATATATATAGAAGAAGATAGAATTAATAAACAAACAAATTGAGAAAACATGGGAAATATATATATATATATAGATATATATAGATAAATAGCCATAAACCATCTAGGAAAAATTTCGCATCGAATGGTGGTAGTTTCATGTCGATACGATCAGTGGTTTAAGCGTGATTGAGCCTCAAACGAACACCATTTTCATTATATATATATAGATTACGTGTCACGTAGTTTGTCCCCGATGGACTCCTAAACTACTTAACCGATTTTAATCAAATTTGCACACCGTGTGCAGTTAGATCCAACTTAAAAGGTAGCATACTTTTGATACCGTTAGAACCGGTAGGTGGCGCTGAGGTCGGGTTCTAAAATCCTCCTAACCACCGGGAGCGATTTTGGTGATTTTGTATTTCTGTGTTTGAGTGGGTCCCCGGATGATTAAAATCCATAATTGGAACCGGTAGGTGGCGTTAGGATCGGGTCCTAGATTTTATTTTTTCAGAGCAGGACAACGTCTGCCATGGCCGCTAGTAGTATTATAAAATTCTTAACATGCCGTGTCTGTATATTGAAGCTATTTAAAGAAAGAGCAACTGGAATACACCACGATAGTAAACGATATAAAGAATACGATGCATTTTTTTTTGTCTGTTTGTCTTTTCTTCGGTTTGTCTGTTTGTCGGTTTGTTCTGGTTTCACGTAAATACTACTTGGCCGATTTCAATACAGCTGATCGATAGCTAATTCTTAGACTTAAACTCTGTCAACAATATTTGATTCAAACAAACTTACATTTTGAATAAAAGAATATTGCTTTGATAATACAGAAGATAACAATAATTCAAAAGGGATTTATCGCCGAAATAGTCTTTGAACATCTAGACATTACATTAAGATTTAATCAAAGGTTTGGTCTGACAAGGATTAATCATCTCTAAACAAACTGTCAAATTATTTCAAATTGTTCAGCTTATTACTTGTCCTAATTTCTTTTTAGAGTTGTAGCTTTAACAAGTATCAGCGCTATTTGTTCACTTAGGCTGCATGTTTACCAGAGACGGAAAGCACGAAAGGGATATTTAAAGGAGAGTTATGGCAGATAATAGGGTCGAATGGAGCGCTAAATTCTTTTATGAATAGCCAAAAAGTGTCTGTAAAGGCACGCTTGGCTATCCATAATAAAGGAGTGTTGGTACCGACCCTGATGTATGGTAGTGAAAGTTGGGTATGGCAGAAGAAGCATGAAAGTAGGATAAACGCAGTTGAAATGAGAACTTTGAGAAGTGTATGTGCGGTTATCTTGAATGATATGATAACAAACAGTGTGATAAGGGATCGTTGTGGATTGAAAGAAGATGTAATAACAAGAGTTGGAAAAGGAATGTTAAGGTGGTTTGGACATGTAGAGAGAATGGATAAAAGTAGAATCACAAAACAGGTGTTTGACAGTATTGTGAATGGTAGAGTTGCTGCCGGTAGACCGAAACGAACACACACCATGACCAAATATCAGAATTGTTAAAGAGAGATTAGGTAAAAAGCATTTCAAATAATCGTGCATGTATGAAGAGGTTAATGAAAATAGGTGAAGCGAAAGTTATTTGTCAGGATCGTCGCAAGTGGAGATACATAGTCTCTGCCTACCCCCATGGGAAACAGGCGTGCTATTATGTATGTATGTATGATATAATGATTAGTGTTGTGGCGGAAGACGTCTTTCAGAGTAGAAAAACATGGAAGGAAAAACACAATATGTTGACTCCAAATAATTGGGAGACGGTGCAAGAGAAGAGAGAGTCTTAAGTTTCATGGTAAACTAATTAAGCAACAAATACATAGAGAGTACAACTACTGGTCGTGTTATTTTGTACTTCCCTCTTCAACAGTCGAGACTTGCTACCGGGCCCAGTGAGCGATGGGCTCTCATTTCACCAACATTCAACAGAGGTCATTCACCACTGAAGTACCACACTAAATCAAGGCTTTACAATTATACATAAAAACATACCTTCTGGGAACTCGTAGGTTGGTGATACGAAACACATTGCTGGTTATAGCTGGGATTTCGATAATCTGTTTTCGCTCTCGCAAGCCTCACTCGCAGATCGGGGAACACTATAAATCATTTTCGAATGTTTTGCGGTTTTATGTGGATATTTGCGACGGTACGGTTTATCTTGTTTCGATTTGGGTCTCGCCTGTGAGCGTTCCAATGTTTTTGATTTACAACTGTAAATGGGCAGCCACCTTTTTCATTTATATGCGCATATTTATAGGCCGAATACAAACCTTAAAGCTTGAATATTGTTTCTGTGTCCCCATCATCGTAGGGTAAAATCCCTGATGCTTCCCAAGCTTTTATTAAAAACTGAAATTGATTGTATATTATGTCTAAAAGGAAAAATTAAAAACAATTTTACTTGTATATTACTTACCTATGCATTTGCAAATGTCCATGTATGACTTGAAGTCACCCGAATAAAAATTTCATAATTTGTATGGCTGCATTCATTTACAATAGATTACCTAAAGACTGAAGAGATTTAAAGCGTGACATATTCAAACAAAAATTAAGGACATTTTTATTAAATAAATACCATTAAAAATTACTGTACTTTATTAACACATTTTTATCTTTTTTATATTTATTTATATGATATTAAAAGATTAATAGTTGTAGATAATAAGTTACTATAGTAATTAATATTTTTGTTATGACATTTTTTATGTTATTATTATGACATTGTTTGTAGGACATTTAATTATATTTATTATTGTAATTTTTCTATATCTCACTGGCCAAACATGATGCACATTTACTTTTATATCACCGTGCATACTCTGATATGTAAATACTCATGTTTAAGAAATAAATAAACTTTGACTTTAACAAAAACTTGTGACGGTAAGGAGATCCATTCCTCAGTGTTATATTTCAGACAAAGCGCCTAAAAGCAACGCGCTTCTTCGGCTTGATTGAGACATGCTAAACCAAGCTACACCTCGCAATTGCAGTAACTCATCTTGTTAGGCATGGATATTGACTTACTTACTCTAAATATTGTGGCGCATAGCTCATATCAGTACAACTAAACTAAGTCTGTTATGAATTAATATTGAGCCAAAGTAATATAAATTGCATTTCTACGTTGCTCTGCCAGTGTTATTCAAGTAATAAGCTTTTTTTAAAAAGGTTTTTAAATACAAGCTTTTGAGATCCTGGATATCATGTAGCAGCAGAGTGCTAGCCAAAACAAGTAAAACGAGCCCAACTAAGACGGGTCGATCTTATTTATTACAGGAGTTCCTATGGCTACCTTCCGTCTCCATCATCAGATCAGCACCATAGTACCATATTATTGCATTGTCACGCTATATACATATGCGTGCAAAATTTCAGCTCAATCGGAAACCGGGAAGTTGGTCAAATTTAACTTGCAAGATTCCACCCATACATACATACATACATTGAAAGTTAAATAAAAGGTTGTAAAAATGGAGCGTACTCATTGGGTGCGCGCTTTGCGTTTTTCTCCGCGCATATCACTTTGTTGGGCTATGATTGACTCTTAAACAGTGGCTTAGTACTGTCCTTGAGGTACCTATTGAAGTTATGTAAGGTTTTTCATAGTAACTGATGTCTATTCGTTTATTATTTCCATCCATACATCGGGAGGTATGAGCTGGTACATAATATACAGGTCACGTAAAACTTATGTTTTACGTACTTAAAAGATTTCTAAATTATTTATAAAACTTTATATTTATTTTATGACATTCTAAACATGACGTGCCTGTACATTAAAGCTATTTAAAAAAAACTAGAATAGACTATATAAACGATCCAGAACACGTTCCAACTTCTTTTTTAGAATTCTCGTCTGTTTGTTCGGAATTCACGTAAAAACTACTGGACCAATTTCGATGTGGATTTCGCTAATCGATTCATAGAGTTAAAATTAGCGTCACTTCTTATCCCGATAATCCCACGGGATTTTTTCTGGGAATTATTTAAAATGGTCAGAACGAAAAAACATTGAATTATAATGTGATTTTGTCACTGATCGATAGCAAATTTTATGTAATAAAATGTGTGATACTTTTGTTCTGGGAAATTGACGGTAATTTTCCCGGGAGTGTTTTTAAGTGGATATGTCCTAACTTTGAAACCATGTGATGCTAGGACTTGCTTGATATGTCCGTTTCTATTTATGTTCATTAGACTTCTTTAGTGCAGGTGTAGTTATGTATGCCTTTAGTAACTTTTATTTTATTTTATTAATTTAGGATACATAATAAAAAAGGTATATAGTACAAAGTCAGTGTTTATTCAACTACATTATCCACGAAAATAAAGATGGTAGTGTACAATTCTTTAGAAGAATACGGAACATATACAACTCAAACGCACCCACACACTCACCCGCCCCCTCTCCCCCTATCCTCCTCTTCCCCCCCCTCTCTCTCTCTCACACACACACACACACACACATATATGCACGTTGCTTTGCTGCTAACAGTATTTGATTTTTAATACTGGCAATATAACTGTAATCTACGTTATCTTTCAAACGTGGACGAAGTCGCGAGCAAAACGTAATTTAATATAAAGATTTAAATACCAATAAACTAATATTATTAAAGGGCTTTTGATGAAATCCAGCGGATTATTTAAGTAAGAGTTTACTGTACAACCAAATTGGAGTTGACTTCTATGTTTCCAAATTGAACTTTATTACACCTGATATCAAACTCCTAAGTGACTTATAGGTCTAGACAAATTAGATTTGAGCTAAATTCATTAAACTAAGGCTAACAAAATAACACAGAGTAGGATCGAAACGATATGGCAATTTGTTTTATACAGTCATTTCCAAAATTTTAATACTGTTACCACCTAGGTGCCGACAAAGACTAATTCACACCTGCAGCCCTGTAGAAACACATTTTATTATTTTTTCGACATTTGGAATCCCATTGTTTACTTTGTGTTTAAAATTTGTGATAAAAAAACAGCCCATTGTGTGTAGTAATATTTACGACCCATTGTTGTATTGTGATCACTGCCAGGTGTCTCGGATTTTAAAAAAAACAAAGTGATTGTAAGAAATTCGGTCCACGCGGTCGGGCAGACATTATTGCATCTGTGCAGTATAAAGCAATGCCCCAATGGAGAGATCGGCAGTCGAGTGTTGCCGCGCCCAATAAAAGGATCCAACAGGAATCTAGAAAGAAGGAAAGAGATTTTATTTGAAGAAATGACGTATTTACACTAATTACAAATCATAGTAAAAAGACAGAAAGAAGTTTTGAGAACACGTTAGCCGCATTTTCAGCAAATAAGGTTTGCACTCAGCTTATTGCTGTGCCGGAGTTTTATCCGGCACAACGCTGAATTTCAATGCAGATCTCCCTTCTACCGCGATGTCAAAAACGACCCAAGTACAAAATAATTAAGTAAAATTTTACTATAATGATAACATATTGTTACAACTTAGCCCCCGACAAAAACAAATTTCACCTGCATATCTGTAAAAAAACACATTTTATTGCCTATCGGCCTTTGAACTAGTTATAATTCTTTTATGATCGTCTTCTTTTGTTTACTTATTTATTGCTGTACGTTGCTAGAGAACAGCCCATTGTTTTATTGTACTCGTTTATGGCCGCCGCGGCCGAATCATTAGCCAGGTGAATTTGTGCAGTATAAAATGATGGCCTGATTGAGGGAGGGGGGCAGTTCAGCGACTATTACGATCAAGGCGTGACGTGTATACTACAAACGGGAATCTAATAGTGACGGACTTTGAATGGCGTTTTATTGAATTACGAACTTCTGCATTACGTTTGGATTTGTTGTGTTCGGTTGTATTTGCACATGTGTTATACGTGTTTGTATGGTTCTAATAAACTCTATAATAATACTAACGGCATTTTAATTTGAGTCCTGCAACTCATAACAATATTATACAGTAAATATTATGATAATTTGTTAAATATAATAACTAAACTAGCTAAAATAATCATTATCATTCTTGTACGTGTCACTAACACTAGTAAACATTCTAATAATATCTACGTATAGTATAACCACTATTATTTACGAAAAGTAGTTTCCTATTCATACTAATTCAGAAAGAAAAATTATTATATATCTACCTTAAGTACATACTGCTGTGATCAGAAAATAAACATTAGGGTTTCTACGAAAGGACGATATTTTATAAGCAATACGATGAACGTCATATTACACATAAGGATAATACAAATAGGTTTGTATAAGTTAATGTATTGTAATCGAATTACAGCAAGACTAAGAATATATATTATTTTACCAACCGCCTTTTTTTTACCAAGTAACTATTGTCTTGTTGTGCATTTTTTGTATTTTTATGTTTTGGTGAATAACAAAGTGTTGTCTATGTCTCTATATTTTAATGTATTCCTTCTAAAAGATTCTTATTAATGTTATTAATTTGTATCTCTATACTAATATTATAAAGAGGTAATTTGTGAGGTGTTTGTAGGTACCTAGTAATCTCTCTACTAACTAACTACTAATAACTACTGAACCGATTTTGAAAGTTCTTTCAACAATAGATAGCTACATTATTCCTTAATGACATTGTCTATATTTCATTGTGATTAATTGTATTAATTATCTTTTTAAAGACACCCAGCGAAGTGGGCATGGGTCAGCACAAAAAGCAGCTTATAAAGATTTAAAAATGCATTGCATTTTGAAATGCTATGCAGCGCCTGCACAGATCGATGTATGACTAATGGGCCAGTTCTCATATCTTATTATTCATTCACTTGCTTTACCATCGGTTGAATTTCGACATTACTTGTATGGAGCTTATGTAAAATTTTAACCGCTATTAAAGCATATGGACGATCCGTAAGATATAGGAACCGGTCATAAGTAAATGTCGGCCAAGTATTGTTTTAACGACACCAAAATATAACACGGCAAAACGTATCTACGATTGAAAATATTTCAAGTTTTATTATCCAAATCCTCGCGCACATTTGATATACCAATAATCCTCTGTTAATTATAAATTCAAAATATTGTTTCAAATTTCAATTATTTTCATAATTACTACTACAATAGTTATGAACAGAGTGTCATAACTACTTAAATTAAATAACTGCGACGTAAATTTAGTTAATTGTACAATGTTAATATTCAAAATATGTCCAATATTTGTTCATGTTGAATAAATTGAATAAGTGTGTATAGAATTTAACACTCGTTAGAATACTTATTTTGAGTAAAAGGTTCACGTTTAAATTAAGTTTTTCAATCCACATAAATTTAACCTGAGTGCAAAATAAAATATATAAGTTATCACGTGATAACCTACAATTGGAATGGCACGCTATTTCAAGATTAATTACCCAATATCATTTAAATAAATGCTGTAGAGCCTTTGCTAAATATTTAGAAAATAAAATTATACGTTAAAATCGCGAGGTTAGTGGTACTTAAACCCTATTATAATACAAATACACAATTCACTTTAATATATTTAGCAGAAGGTGATGTCAGGAGCCTTAAGAACAGACGAGCGTGCATTACAAGAGCTATGAATGTCAAAGAAGCAAGTGAGGTGTGTAAGAATAAGCCTAAATGGCGCTCTGTTGTTCGTGCCTACCCCGCAAGGGACCTGGCGTGAAGTTATGTATGTATGTATGTATATTTCACAACGAAACCAACAAACATATTGCGAATAATATTTTCTGGTGCTTTGTGTTTATTTTTCGCAAAGTATGCGCTCCCATGCTTTATACCCGGGTACAATAGTGAGTTAATATTATGGGATTCGCAGTGACTGGCAGACATGCACTAAATAGACCTTACTGTTGTTTTTATTCCGTAATCCAAATTCTTTGGATACCAGCTACCAAGTATAGTGAGTCTATGGTAGAAACCAGCCTGCCCACTTTCAAATTTTTTGCTGATTCTGTTTGATGCAGTAAGTAGTTGCGAAGCGGTTTTCAGAAATGTGTTCTTCAGCAGAACTCGTTTTGAATAAAAACTTTTGAATTTAAAGACGTATTTTGTAGTTGTGTTGAATAAGCGTCAGCCCGCCTAGTTCATTGTATTTCGTAAACAAACTGTCCGAAATGTCTTATAGGCTGGGTGTTTTAAATCGACCATATTTGTCTGTTTTATATTGTCCATTATTAATTTGCTTAGTTCAAGAATGTACGACATCTGTATTTGTTTGCCGATTTATCAAAAAAGATATTACTAAAAAAGTTTTCGCTAGTGAGTTTTATTTTGACAGATTACAAGTCTATATCTAGTTGCCATCGATGCGGAGAACAGCTGGTGTCGAAGGTCCATGATCCAGCATACCACAAGATGTTCCAACTTCCGCAAAACTAGGTATTTACTCTTATAGCAAAAGAACTGTTGAACAACTTTATTTGTCTTGTATAAAAATCTTGATATTAACTTTATCTCTGTGTAGCAGTTAACTATATTGGTTATTTATATTAGTCATTGCCCGGACAGGACAAACAAAATGTTAAGTTAAAAAGGGCATCCTAAACTGCTAACGTTCGAAAAGGTCCTTTTACTGGCACTACAATGGCTTACGAGAAAAGCCAATATTTTTTCATGCGATGACCTTTTTTGGTATTGGAAAAACACAACAATATTTATTAAATTGTCGTTAAGCTTCAATATCCTGATACACTCAATAGACTTTTAGGTTAAGCTTGTTCTAGAGTGGTATTCGATGTAGTTTGCTTAGATATATTTATATTTGTCTGGATGGATCACGTCAGGGTCACCACTGTTGTATTGCTCGTGTAACTTATATAAATCAAAAGCTGGTTTTCGATTTAATATAATTATCGAATAATATAATTACTAATTGAACTCCACGAAATATACAATGGACAGAAAGCAGGTAGGTACACGGTATCACATCGCAGTAGTAACTCGCGAGAGTGGTTGCGACGAGAACCGGTGCGCCACACATCCTACGGCTCACCTCATCGACGACGCCTTCACTGCGCGGTCCCACTGGCTTAGTGGTGGTCTGCCACAGCTACCACCACTGGTCTAGAGTATCCCGCCATAACAACCTTGAGTTGTGTTTCGGCATTGATGGCCAAGTTACAATCTCCCTTAAGAGAGCAACAGCCCATTTGTAGCATCTTTGGTGTTTCAAATATCCATAGGTGATGGTAACCGCTTTGCATCAGGTGGGCCGTCTGCCTGTCTGCTGAATTCATGCAACAAGAAATAAAATTATGTAATATGTATACATTTTTTTGTATAGGGCACATTCTAAGTTATACAGAAGTATTAGTGTTCGATATAATAGTTCTTATAATGTAATAGCAATGGTAGTATACTCGTCACGCTTGTTCACGGTGAATTAGCGGGTTTTATATATCGGCCAAATCCATGTGTACCTTAATTCTTTACTATGTTTGTTCTGTTTTATTTTATTGTCTTTTTATTATTTCCAATTTTATGTAAGGTCCTTATATCCTAATACATTTTTCTTTTTACTGCTGTTATATATATATTTAGTAAACAAACAGTATACAAGAAAATTTAAATTAAATAACGTTAAATCTCCTTATCAAGCGAATCTTAGTGAGTGTGTGAGCCCCGGGGGACGAGTGCACTATGGCGGTGGACTTGTGGCGAGATAAGTCACTCTTCCGTTGCTTCTTCTTCCACGTCCCTTTGCCTTCTCTCCGCCATCGCATTGCTTCCGCAGCTACTTATATCTATTATATTTTAATATATTTTACTTATATCTTTTGTTTTTAAACTTTATTTTTTTTATAACACCTTAATTGCTGATAAATTACTAAGTACATACTATTTATATATTATTAAGTATATTCTTATTTACTTATAGGTTGCCGGCGCTTAGGATGGGACAGGAGGGTGTAACAAATAATAGGAAGGAATAAAGTGCAAGTTGACATTTCCTTGTTTGTATATTTTTGAAATTATCATGTTAATCAAAAACAACCCAACATTGTTTGAAAATTATAGGAGTGGTCGACATTTTAATAAAATTTGTATGCCGGCGCATACCACTGCATTATATGATAAAAGCGTATTTGGGGTGGCACCAAGAATATATAATAAGTTACCATGCAATATAATGCAAGAAAATAATATTAATATGTTTAAACAAAAAATATTCGAGTGGTTGACAAAAAAATCCTATTATAGCGTCCAAGAATATTTAAATGAGAGATAATTATGAAAATTTTGTGTTGTGAAATAAAATAAAAGACTAGAATATTACACAGAGATATTTTAAGTGATTTTATATTGCGATGCTATGACAGGCCAACTAAGTATTAAGTTCTGAAATATTTAATAAGACCTATGTACCATTTATGTAACACTTGGTTCGCAATAAAAATGATTTGATTTGATTTGTGAAAATGGAATGACATAGGGATATAGGATAGGGGAGGGGGCAGTAAGCCATTGAAAATCACTCATGGCTCGAAACTCAGTTGGCTCAAGTCTGACCGTTCCACAATGACATTCTCCGAGAGCGTATCACACCAAGTTTCTTCGCCATCTCACACCACCATGGTTTAGCGACATATGCACGGCGATTTAATAAGAATTCTGATTCTACCAAAATCGCTTCGGAACAGTAAAAAGTTACAGTAATATAGAAAATGACGCGTTTATTACTGTATTCCCTTTTTTATGCGACGAAAAAGACACCTGTGCCTCGAAATTGTGGTAGTTCACTCGTTTCCACATATACGCATATTACGTCACCTGTAGCACTACCCTATTGAGTTTTTTCGACAACATTGCGGTTTTCTTTAAAAGGTTTTCTTTACAATAAAGAGTTGGTGTAACACGTTCACGAAGATATAAATATTATTTTGTTTATTCTTATTTTTTTTTCATAGCTTTCTTCGATTCATATTTTATATGATTTGTTTTTTTGTCTATATATAGTTATAAATATGATACTGATTCTTTTTGGAGGTCTATGACGAATTTTCAAATTTATGTATTTTCGTAACAGAACATAGAATATTTCTTATCTTTAATGATTTTTTTATTTTTTATTGCAGGAGTTCAGCAGACAGACGGTCCACTTGATGGAAAGCGGTTGCGATCGCCTATGGACATTTGTAACACCAAAGGTGCTACAAATGTGCTGCTTATCTCTTAAGGGAGACTGGAACCTGGTCATTAATGCCGGAACACAACTTAAGATTGTTATGGCGATATACTTCAGATCAGTGGCGGAGCCATCCAGTCGGGCAAATGCCTTAGCTGTGGGTTGTTTTGTCGCCTCTTACGACAGGCCGCCCGGCCGCAGGAAATTGTATTCTTTCTCCGTTCCTGCACGGATAGAATATGTATAGGTCTTATTAGATACAAAGTTTCAAAGTTTACCCAAGCGAAGCCAAATGAGAAGCACGGGTGGTTTAAGTTACTATTTGCTAAAACTATTCACAAGTGCATTATTATGTTACGTGCTAATGCTTTTAAACAAATAGTGACAGTGTACTAAAATGTTTTGTTACTTTCCTAAAAGTTTCACATAATAAAGTAAATCAAATATGGGAAACTTATGATATTGCAAGTACATAATTTACTGTAGATATAGACGAAAAATCACTAAGTAAGCAATGTTGTTTTTTTACTAGATATATATATAATTCACAATTCTAGAAACATGAGACACATAAAAGTGATATGAACACATTGGAGCTCCCATATTGCAGTGAATATTTCAGAACTCGCTCACGTATACACGTATGAGACACGCAAAAATATTTTTTTAAGATATTCGCAACACTAGCGCGCAGTGTATGGAAATTAGAGGTGTAATAATATTTGTTATTGTTGGAATACCAACAGACAAGCCACCCATTTACTGTTTGAGACCAATATTCTCCTAGTGATAAATCAAGACTGCACCTGGAACAACTGCCACGGCGCCCGGGGTCTGTTTTATTCCTTTTTCTTCTTCACTTCGTACGGTCCTCAGCATACCCCCATTGAAGCCATTGACATACATAGTTTAAGTACCCTTACTACAATACTTCAAAATCTATCTATAATATTATAAATTTCTTTACATGCCATATCTGTGCTTTGAACATATTTAAAAAAAACAACGAGAAGAGACTAAATAAACGATGATGACTATGAGTTTTTTTAGATTTCTTGTCTGTTTGTTTGTTTATTTGGGATTCAAGTAAAAACTAATGGGCCGATTTCGATGTGGTTTAAGGTGATCGGCAGCTACTTTTTAGATTTAAACTCTGCGCTACATTTTATTCTGGGAATCCCGCGGGAGTTTTTCAGGGAATGATTTAAATTAGCTAGATAAAAAAATCAAATTCCAATATGATTAAAAAATCACACACATACACATTTTATTACACTAAATTTACTATCGATAAGTAAAAAACTTATCGATAGTAAATTGAGTGTAATAAAATGTGTGCTATCTTTTATCCCGGTAATCCCACGAGAATTTTCGCTGAAGCGGTTTATAGTTTTAGCTTAAAATTAGCTTACTCCGACACAGTTTTTCTCAAAAACGATAACGTACATAACTTTTTTTAAATCAAGCGATACTTTGTGCCCCGGGAATCCCGCGGGCAGTTAAAGTCATGCGTGGACGAAGTCGCGCATATAATATTGTTACACACCAACAAATTGAATGTACACCTGTAACCTTTCCCGCATTTGGACTTCTTTTGTTTACTTTATGTATTAAATTTGTAATTTTTAAAAAACATCCTATTGTTATTGTACTCGTTTATGGCCGCAGGTGTGCAGATATTTTCTTTAAAAAATGCAGTCCACGCGGTCGAGTGTTGTATTGTGTAGTTTAGGATGAAACAATGCCCGAACGGAGGGGTGAGGCACTTAAGCGAGGATTACGATACGAGCATGACTTGTACATTCGATAAGCTATATAGTGACAGACTTTGCGCGTGTTATTGAATCGTGCAGTTTGTACTGGTTGTGTCCAGATATATTTGTACCTGTGCTATACGTGTTTGTATAGATCAAATAAATTCAGTAGTAATTCCAACAGCATTTTAATTCGAGTCCCGCACTCGTAAAATATAGTATATTCATAAAATCTTTCAGTACTGCAAAGGCGGCGAGAAGCACAAAAACCTTTAATTCTCTATGCCACGTAATTCCCATTTTTTATATATATTACTAGGAGCCAAACACGTAGTTAAAGTCATTGCTGTTATTAAACATGTTTTGGCAAGTCATGATTTACTGAAGGAGTGTACTATACTGTGAAGCAATTCAGCAATACTTTGCTTTTGAAATAGAAAAGAGCTATCTATCTATATAGAATATTTTCGATACATTTCCTATGAGTTTGGTAAGAAGCCTACCTTTGAGATGCTCTTAGTGAAATTACTATATCGCGTGCCCTGTGTAATAATAGTGCCCGTATTATGAATAGATGTGTTCTGTTATACAAATTGTCTGTTCATTACTTAAAGCCTTTGAGTTCTTGGTAAGGTGTCGTTCATATTTCCGGGCCAGAGTAGGTATTTCCTAACAGTGTAAATTAGAGTGATATTTAAAACATAAAGGTTCTTAAGGAACACAAAATTATCGATGACTTAGTTTTCAACTATTAAAATATTGTATTTAGGTAGGACGTAGTTGATTGTTGCTTCATTGCCTGGTATCTCTCTCTCTTTTCTTTCACCATATCCCAATTATTTGGGGTCGGCACAATATGTCTTTTCCTTCCACACTCCTCTACTCTGACATACATCTTCTGTCACACCATTATCATCCTTCACACAATCCATCCGTCTTTTTTTAGGTCTATCTTTACATTTGTACCCATCTATCTTGAAGTTTAACGTTCTTTTTATCACGTGAGTTTCATCCCTCCTCATTATATGCCTATACCAACTTAATCTTCTTCCTCTCAATTTTTCAGTCACGGGTGCAACTTTCAAAGATCCCCTTATGTACTCATTTCTCGCCTTATCCATTCTTGCAACACCACACATCCATCTCAATATTCTCATCTCAGCTGAATGGAGACGTTTGTGGTTTAACACTTTAGTGGCCCAACATTCCGACCCATATATCATGACTGGTCGTATGACAGATTTATGTATTTGACCTTTTAGTTTCAGTTTTAGTGGCATTAGTTTGTCGCACGTCACTTCATTGCCTGTTACCATGACATCCATTTTCCTAAAAACTACAATTAGACATGAAACTATGTAAATAAGGACACTATTTGAAATATATTTACCTAATAATAAAGTTACTAATGCCCATCGCCAATTTTGTAGGCATTTTTAGATGCAGTGAGTGCCGAGTCACTGTCTGCCCATTTTTCCATGTTCCCAGAACATTGCAACGGGCAGACCCCATAGTCCCTATAACCTGGATCCCTAGTTGCACTAGCGGTTCATCCCAATAGCCTGGTACCTTTTGTTTTCATTCCCTAAAATAGTCCTACACTGGCCGGAGTTTGTCCTTGAGTGCATTTTATATGGTGTAGACAGGATAATCGCCGGTCAGTGTCACGCCACATTTACATTTAATTTGTCAAAGGGCCTCTACGTGTTGGCCTTCCTATGGTCCCACGAAAGCCCTTCAAAATTTCAGGCCATTTTTATGGGCCATGGTCTTGAAAGGCATACAGATTTAAAGTTACTAATGTTAAACAGAAGTGACATAAGTACTTTTTACGATTCCGTAAATATTATGACGAAAAGGAAATTTTTCTAAAATCGTTTAGCTGACCGCTTGTCTGTATCACATCTATTTTTCCCAAGAAATGAATGGTATTTGGCAGATGAGGTCATTTATATAGAATGTTCCGCTATATAATGATGTAATTATAAAATAAAAAACGTAAAAGTTACCTAATAATAATCAAAGGATTGAAATAAAGATTCAGTGTGAGCGTGAATAGTCATATCGATGACGCCGTATAACAATAATCAAGGATCCAAAAAATCAATATTTTAGAGGAAAAAATATTTTTCATTTCTCATGTTCTGAAAGTAAGCTTGATGTTGCCTGAATACAGGAATGAAAACAGTACTTTCTTCCCTATGAAACGATTTTCCTTGCTGACAAAAAATTTAAATCGCGGCATAAGTTACAATAATAAGTATCAACAATTTTGTAACATCGTTTTTATACTTATAAATTACTTTTCACTAAATCATTGTTTGCTTTAGATACATAAATTTTAGCTAAATATTTACTAACATCAGTGATAAAAAAAAATATAATATATTAAGTTCATCAGATTTCAATATGGTTTTAATCAAAAATCAATATGGATTTTCAATAAGGATTTCATTAGAGAAGTAGTTGTTTGTTTAACTAAACCATTTTTATTTACTTTCCTCACATTCGAAATGAAAAGCAAGCAAGCAGAGTGCTAACCTCGGGTGAAAGGCCTATTTAGGCACTCGTACAATACGTACGCCGTACGTACGTACGTACGCCCTCGCTACACTCTTGCGCCAAGCCACCTCATGCCTAAATAGGTCACTTATACGTCTCGTGTAACTCTGCTCACTTTCACGTCTGCTTTCATTCATTCTATGTACTATTGTGTTTTTTTGACAGTTTGTAAAGTGCCGTGCAATAAAAATATCACGAGAATGTTTTTCATAAGTAATGGTAAGAAAACTTTGAAAAAAATGACATACATAGGTCCCAAGTCAATGATTCTAAGATATAACATTTTTGAAGTGATAACTTCTTATGGGAGGGTTAACCGCTTCGATAAGTTACGCGTTACGGCGCCAGTCTATTTGGTTTCCCTTTCTCTCACGTTAGATTAGTTTAAGTTATCACTTCTGTCGGGCGTCTCGATACGCACACGTGTAATTTTTTTTTCAGAAATTGTAATGACTTTTGGGTAATTACTAAGGGTATTGAACACATTCAATGTGTCTATATTTATAGAGTTCTTTAATAACCATAACGATGTTTCTTAGCAACATTTTTATTTAAGTCAATATAAGGTACTTTCAAATTCTCTAATGTAATTATACCTTCTCCAATGATTCGTCTATAATACATAAAAAAATCTAGAAAGGCTTCATTACTTTTTAGACTTATCTTTCATATATCTCCATAAGCCTTATCACAATTTACGTTACCCTATTATCTCTAAGATCAAGACGAAAAGAAAAAACGCTCTCTTTTGCTTGGAATTTACGGCATAGCTTTAGGTCTAGACCAAAGCTAAGTAATATATTTTTGAACTAATTCAACGTCTATTTGAACCTTTTTACGAGTTTCATTTAATTTCGATTTTATTTAGAATCCTTTCAATTGACAGTTTTGACTATAAATCGATAAATTTATTAATTATTCTTATATTAAAGGAAAATATTAATTGTCCTAAAATTCTCAAACATTAGATACCTAAAAATTTCAAATTGCAGTGAATATATAAACTATATAAACGTGCATATTTATTAGTTGATTAAAAGTGAAAATATGTTTAAATCAATAAAAGCTAGTCTGTATATTTATTGCCCCTTCCTCATGGATTGGAGAGCAAGGTAATTATTGTAAATTTTTATATATTTGCAATTTGTAATGTATAAAAACATTTTAAGAATAATTCTTTCATAAAAACATACTTGTTTTTTCGAAATATTGGACAGTTTTCCTTGGTTAGTGATTTACACAAACAAAGCCATTAGGAAAGGTCTAATAAAAAAAAATGTAAATTTTTTCATCCATTCCATTCATATGAAAACCGATACTTTTAAAATATACAATACAGCGGTAGACTAAATTGAACGTTCAGCTGCAAAGCGTCTTACTTTTTTATATGAGATTTAAAAAAACCAGAAGTAGTTTTATACTTTAACATGATCGGAATAAAGATATATTGAGAAGTCTTTTTAAAACTTGTAATGTTTAATAAATAATAAAACTAAGTTTTAACGGTTTCTAATGTTTATTCTAATACCCCGAACTTAGGCAATAGGTCGAGCTGACCCGACACGGCCTAAATCAAGTTCGCGTAAGTCGAGGATACCGATATGTGTGACAACATAAGACAAATCCTCCAGACCAGAAAATCGCGTAACTCTGAGCGCACTCAGAGTTGCAAGTCGGGGTAGCATTAGTCAAGGTATTATTTTGTTCCATACTTTTAATCGGCAGACAAACACAGTCACTGTTAATTTCCAGGCTAAGCAAGTTACGCTAGTGTTATGAATATTATACAACGGACCACTCTGAAGCCGATCCTTGACATCCAGACCATAGAAAATAAGTGAAAGTTCGTTTATAAAATTTAGTATCCCAGGAATCGAACCCGGAGCCTTTGCGTTCCAGTGAAATTGACCAGCAAAAACAATAAAGGCCGCCAAATAAAACTTTTCAATAATAATAATTCCTTTATTTCGAAAACATATTTCGACATAAAATTGAAATTACAATTGAAAACGTATAAGTTAAAAATGAAATTGTTATTAATACAGCCAAAATTTTGGGAACGCTTCCCACCGACAGTGACCTGGATTCCAATTTTTTATCTGTAAATATGTATATAATAGTAGTTTTAATTTTAGATTTGATATATATTATTTAGATATTAGTACTAATGTAAATAGATAATAAACAAAAAAGGCTGTTATTTGTATAAAATAAAACTAAATGCACCCAATTTTAATAAAACTAATTACTATGGTATTTGACCCGCGTCATTATTTAAAGGTATAATACCCCATGACGTTATCAGACTCCAGAATCTAACAACAATATCAAGTATAAAAAATACAACAAAACATTATTTAGAACTACGATTTACTGAAAGCATAACAACGACGTAAACTAATGTGCCCATTGTGTTGTATAGCAGCCATACATCATCTCCACGAGTACCTGCCCTCGAACTCAGAGGATTTGAATAGATACCCCATATCATTGCGTCGTGAATTGTTCATAAATCTTCGTGCATGCCGCCTTTTGTTTAGCTCTAGTACCTCCGGCATTTCTACCTTTGCGTTGTGCCGCACCCACGTCGCCGTGTGAATAAAGCCCTTGCAAAGCTTAGGCAAATTCGGATCCTCTTCGAAATTGGACGCCTTAATGCATTTTGGAAATGGTTTGGTGTTTTTCTTGTTCTGAATTTTCATTCGCAATGTGAAAATGTGTTTATTTGTAAGTCAATCTGTAATTAAAAGAATAAACTTTGTAAAGTGAGCAAACATTGTTTGCTAAAAATACAACGTATAAAATATAAATACGTCATTATTTCTTCAAATAAACTTTTTCTTTCTTTGTAGGTTACGTTATAGCGTTTTCTGACAAATATGGAAGTCCTATAAAATCATCATGTCTGTCTGTTTCATCATGTTTATGCCACAGCTATTTATTCCACACTGAGCTCATACAGTTTCGTCTCCAAATGACAAAAACAGTGGTTTATATTTACGAAATTTTATAATTAGTTTGCATAAAATTACTGATGGCGCGGGCGAGAGCGAGGATAAAGAGAAGGAAAGGACTTCAGATTAAAGTCGCACCAGTCACGTTACGAACGCTGCGGGCTTCGCAGCAGCAGGAACCTTCTTCTTCGTGATCCTTCCTTTACGTCTTGCGGTTCCGTTGACTAGTGGAACAGCTGGAACGGTACAGCGTTTTCTTTCCAACATGTGGGTTGATATAAGCAGGTGTAAAAAGCGACACAGCACACAAAACGCGACGAGTATCGCACGGAAGCAGCGGTGCGTTCAGCGGTTGAACGTAGACTATGTCACATTACATAGTAACAGAGCGGCGATAGAAAAAATGAAACAAAGAGACGGCGACCAAATAGGTCGGCGTTAACATTTACATTAGACTGCTTTTTGATTTCTAATTGTAATTCTCTAATGCAAATGACGTTCATACGTTTTTTAATCAATTAACTGTTAATTTTATATAAACGTATAATTCCCAATATGTATAAAGAGCGGTAATAAAATTAAAATATAGTTATTACTTTCTTAATTATAATAGTTCTGGATATGGTAAAGGAGAAACGCACAATATTAAAAACTCTAGAGGAAAGAAGGGGGAAGATGTTTGGCCATTTGCTAAGACACGACACCTTCTTATGCACGTTAATGGAAGGTAAAGTGGAAGCAAGGAGAGCGAAGGGAAGACCAAGGCGAGCATTTATGGACCAAATAAAAGAAAAAGTGGGTGTCTTGTCTTACACAGAAGTAAAACAACTGGCCCATAATAGAGAAGATTGGAAGAGGCTCCACCGACAAGAGCATGCTCTTAAATAATAAATGAAATGAAATGAATGAAAAAAAAATCTGGTCCCAACATAATGTATACAAATAATAAAACCAAAAGAATTAACTGATATGACAAAAAACCTCCTTCAATAAAACACTTTAAATTTGGATATAAAATTCAAGAATTTTGCTATAAAAAATTTGAAATTCAACTTGAGTGAAATACTTATACTTTTACAGGCTTTTAATTAAGAATGTTATAAAACTTCGAGCTAACTTAACCATGTTATAAATCAATGAAGCGTCCTAAGAGTACAACGCAATTTTCCCCTTTTTGTTAAATAACTTTCAACTGAAAGAAAATAAAGAAAGAAAATCACTTTATTTACGAAATAGCAGCACAGATTACTATGATTTAGAAAAAATATATCAAGTTTTGAAAATTTGTACGCCGCATTTTCAAAAACAAGGTTTGCAATTTTTTGTATCTAATTTCCATTTTATCGTTTTATTCGATTTTAATATTTAAAATTAATTTTTATGACAATTATCATCTACAACTGCAAAATAATGTCTTGAAAATTAGATAATATAAATATAAATTGCTGATTCGCGAGTCTCAAACATCGGTAATCATGACGTGCCGATTTCATCATTACCATTTATTTACTATTTATTCACCAGCAATATTTGATACATACATACATAAATATTGTCACGCCTGTTTCCCATTGGGGTAGAGACGATGGATTTCCACCTGCTACAATCCTGACAAACATTTTTTGCTTTATTAACTTTCATTAATCTCTTCATACATACAAGCTTAAGTAAAATGCTTTTCACGTGACCTTTCTTCAAAATATCTTCAATTTGATCATGGTGAGTACGTTGCAGCACCGACTCTACCACTCCCATTACTGTCATATTTTGTTTTGTGATTCTCTTTTCATTCATTCACCGTAACATTCCTTTTTCAACTCGTGTGACTAATGGTTATAATATGCATATTAGGTTAGAAAAACTACCAAACAATGAATGCTTCGCAACAACGATTCGAACAAACACATGTAAAATCATATTGGCGTGGAAGCGACACATACCGAGCGAATCAAGATCCGCTCATAGAATTATAGGAGCTCTATAAGCTTTTTAGTACCACGAGAACCGATTCCGCATCGCAGCTTCACAAAAATTCTTCTTCCAAATCGTTTTTTCAAATTTGCTTAAATAATACCCGAAAAATTTTCAACACACGACCTGTTAACACATGTCGTAACATACCCAACTTATGGTAATTAACTGAAACATTCTAGCGCTGTAAAACTTTGCGCGGTTCAAAAATGACACTCGGGTGTCATAGAATTTAAAACGAGATGCGTAAACTTGATCCTTTCGTATCTAAATTAATTTAGAGAGCACGCTCCGGGCCCCGAGGCGTCAGACCGCATGGAAACGCTATGCAGTCCCCTAATTTATGAAACTTCCAAGACGGATGAAGTTAGTATAAAATTATTATCATAATTTCTCACCAAAAACTTCCGAGTGAGTTTGTGCCATGAATATGCAAAGGGAAAGTTCACACCACGAGGCATTTTTATGAGCCCTATCAGGTTCTTGTAATGTTGTGACGATTTGAATTATCAATTTTTCTGTGAATTACAAAAGTTAATGTATTCCACGAAAAATATAATTGGAAATATTAAGCGTCTCTTAATTATTTACTGTTCTACCTCTAATATCAATTTACGAACGTCCCATAGATGATGTTGTCATCACACTTAACGAAGGCACATTGGCGAGTTTTACACGTCGATATTAAAGATATGTATGAAATATTGTCTACGGTAGCACCTTTGGTGTAATAATGTACCACAGGTGACGGTAACTAATTTCATCAACTGAACCGTCAGTTTGTTAGCTATACTCCAACAATAAATATATGCGTGTAGCGAAAGGGGAAATACAAAAGATTTTCTAAATTGCTTGAATTTAGCAGAGAGGCAGACGGCCCACCTGAATAAAAGTGATTACCATCACCTATACACATTTGTAACAGCAAAGGAGCTACCAATGTGTTGCTGATCTCAAAAGAAATACTGGAACCTCGCCATTCATGCGGGAATACAACTCAAGATTGTTATAGTGGCATACTCTAGACCAGGGGTGGTAGCCATCCAAACTAACTCCTGTTTTTTTTAGTTTAATTCAAGCCATTCAAAGAAAAAACTAATAAGGTTATTTTTCTTTTTAAAATAATTGATTAAGGTTAATAGAACTAAAATAAATAAATAGTAAAAAAGCGAGAGAAGAATGTGAATAACTTCTAGCACCTTCAAATCGTGTAGAATATAAATACGTTTTGATTGGGCGATTGTTGAGCTAAGTATTCTTTTTCTAAATCTAATGATTTCCAAAGCAAACAAACGAAATAAGCAGCAAACAGACATCCAACAAAGTAAATTTCCAAATACAAAACGGGTATGGATATCAACTTATTTCTGCCCTTCATTACTAATGTGAGGCATAGAAACCGAATGGGTCGTGGATCGTGGAAATCCAAAAGGTGTCGCAGACAATTCGAAGAGTTATGCTCAGACACTTTAACACTCTGATCTATTGCATCTCCAGTTGAAACTAAAATCACCTGATATAAAGAGGCTTTTACATTTTTATGCAGTAAACTATTTGTCATACACAACGTCATGCATTTTTGGTTTTTTACACCATGTGAATACCTAAGGAGTACATTTTTTTTATTGCTTCAGTTCGGCAGACAAGCAGACGTTTTCCATCAGGTGGGTCCTGTTGGAAAACGGCTACCATCACCCATGAACATTTGTAACACCAAAGGTGCTAACAATGTGCTGTCGCTCTCTTAATGGAAACTGGAACCTGGCCACTAATGCCGGAACACAACTCAAGGTTGTTACGGTGGTATACTGTAGACCAGAGGTGGTAACCATGTGGTAAGGTTGTTTTGTCTCCTCTTACGACAGGCTGCCCGGCAAGGCAATCGTATTCTTTTTCTGTTCCTGCACGGATGACGAATGATGCATGTAAAGAATATTTCATATTAAAATTCCCCCCTACTTTTTTAACCAATTCAGGCATGATTTTGCAAAAACTCTAAAGCACGTGTTTCTTTTTATTTCCTAATGCCTAGGGCAATGCTGTAATGATTATCTTCATTATATACATCTCGCTGCTTTGAGCTAATCGTATTTCGTACCGCCAGTAAAAACTTGTCCCTTCCCCTCTAAACCATCCTCCTATCCCATCCCTACTGTCTCATCCCCTCCATTCCATGCCTCCTATTTCATCTCGCTTATTTTTGCCCTTCATTACTAATGTGAGGCATAGAAACCGAATGGGTCGGGGATCGTGGAAATCCAAAAGGTGTCGCAGACAACCCCTCCTTCTTCATCTTATTCCCACCGCAACCCTTCTATCAGTAACCAATTTCATACAGGCGAACCGTCTACCAATTTGTTTACCTACTTTTAGCAATCAAAAATTAATAAAAAGGCAATAAAAAACCTCACTATGTAATTTATTTATTTGAAAGTAATAATTTCAATCGAAAAAACATCACACGTCTGTTTGATATTTTTAGAGTATTGGTGGACGTCTACCTGACGCCCATTGAATTATCATCACTTAGGGCTTATGACCGGGCAATAAAAATTAAATAGATTTCCTTAGTATTTTTCATTAATATAGGAGTAATAATACGCTTAATGGACTCTTAAATGAGTTAGAGCGGTGGGTCGTAGCGGCGGGTGCGGTGTTATATTATTATTTTATGAATATTGAAAGTGGTCTAAGTAATTAATATTTGTGGGGATCATTATTTTAATTAATCCACAGTTAGGTGAATTTAAAACTACTTTCTAGTATGTAGGCAAATACAGAGTATGTGTGTTAATATCCAAATGAATATAGTTGTTAGGGCCGACTTAATAAATTACTACAAGTTTGTTTGTCTCATTTACTCTACCGAGAATCGAACCTATATGCCTTAATTATTAATTGAACCTAAAAGACAACGCCCAAGACATTACACAATAATGATCATTTAAGTGCATTATTTTAATAGTTTAAGAATAAGTATTATCGTTCTATTTCTCTGTATTTTTTCATATATAATTTTTAGAAATTTCAATCAAACAACAACGTTCTCGTTCTGTAAAATTAAAGGGGATTTCCAATACACCATCCATACTAAAAGTCAAGACTATCAGTTTATTCCAAAGACTGTGACGAAAAAACATACAAACTGCATTACACATGTACAGATTAGTATGGATATGAATAATTTAGTATAATGTCGATGCTTTGTTAATAAATAAAGATTATCAGAATTGACCAAGTTTAATCATTTGTAATTAACACATACAATGCCCTGCAGCATGAACAAATAAATAGTCCATTTAATACGACCAGTGGTCGTTGTTTGCTCTTATCTCCAGCCGTTATGCAGATAACTAAAACCTACTGTTATTATTATATTGTAGTTTAATAAAGCTAATACGAATTATGTAACAGAAATTTGGTAATTTTCGTAAATTAACTGATACAAATATGTGCAAGTAAAAACAAAATGTAGTAGATTAAGTTTACACACACAACATTTACACAAATAACACAAAACTTGTCACAACACTACAAAAATACAACACACATAGAATAATTACTATAATTAATAAAATATATTCAAAGTATATTACTGACATACAATAAGTGAAAATAGTAACAATATACGAAACAATAACCCCTAAAATAATGAACTATAATTAATTTAGTGTGTAAGAATTAATAATGAATTTAATGTACTTAGATTTTAATGAGAAATATATATATATTAAAATACGCACACTTCACTTTGTTTCCTTTTTCAGGGATCTGGAAATAAACCAATGATCCTAGATAACGTACATACATATACATCTTTTCGTAAGATGTTTGAAAGTAAGATACATTTTATGCTAGCAATCAAGGTTGTTTCACATGACACACTTTATTAAACTATCATTAGTTTAAAATGTGTGAATTTCTATGAACTTAGGTTAGTGTATCGTCATGACATTTCTTTGAAAAATCTGAAGTGTAACTAATTTCTAATTTAAAAAAAACTTTTATTAAAATTGGTTTAAACGAGATCCGAAGACTAGTTTAAAGCAACCAATAGAGTATTTTCGATTATTCTAAATGCCCCCTATTCTACTCTAGGCTAGTAAGCTAGAGGCTGGCAACGCGTTCGCATCGCTTTTGGTGTTGCAAATGCCCATAAGATGCCCACTTTATTGACCAAGTCGCGGTTATGCTCTAGTAAAAAATATAAATGAATAACAGTGGACGCAATTCAAATTCATCGCAATTACCATAAAAATCTTTTCTCAAAAACAAGTACCACGTTTTCCTTAATTACTGACGCAAAGTATTGCTAAGATTACCTACAGTCTAATTCTTAGACAACAAAGTAATACGAAAATTTGATATGACAAAAATATATATATATGTATACTTATACCATTAATATACAGGTCTAAGTCTGGATATTACTCTTTTTCGTACTTCCATTTATTATTACCAACTGCACAGTAAGTCATAAAAGCTCAATGTAAGCACTCATTTATTTGCACCGTGTAAATGGGGTTTCAATGTGAAAAAAATATTTACAGCACACTGCGAACTTTACACAACAAGTATCGTAAAGAAAGTTTCTTATTCTATACTTAAGGGACTTCTCAGATGCAGTAAGTATTATACGTGAAAATGATACGCGTTTCACTTCTTTGAACAACCAGTTAACGCCTCTTTTAAAATTATTATAAACATCTTGCGGTCAAATGCAAAAGTTTAATTTATTAAAATGTAATTTAGTGTTGTGGTCGGTGAGCATAAATACAGTGGTGTTAATAAATAAATATTATGGTTTTGTGTTAATTTACTGTTATTTAAACCTAATAAACACAATTAACATTAATCCATGTATTTCCGTCAATATTTTTCACACGACAAAAAAAACAAACCAAAACTTTGACATAAAAATCACATTCAAAAACGCTATTCTATGAGCAAAATAGGTTTCTACAAGAACGAGACTGCAAAAGTTATATTTACTAAATAAAAAGAAAAAATAGAAAAAACAGTAGTTAGTGCACGCGTCCCAAACTCAAAGGGCGCGGGGACGAATCCTGACCGAAAAGCATGACTTAGACAGTTTTTTGACCTAAGGTGCTATTTGCTATATTGTTACAATTACCACGTGCTAACGGCGAAGGAAAAAATCGTGATGAAACTTTCACATCGAGATAATCGATGTGTCAAACCTACTAAGCCGCAATGGAGAAGCGTGGCAGGTATACTCCCCCCCCCCCCCCCGTAATAGGAAACCCGATCCCAGCAGCAGGATATTAATGAATGGGCTATTAATATTTTTAAATATTTACTAAATTTCCTTTTTAAAATGCAAAACAAACCAATGACGCACCTTTGAAAGCATATAAGCATAAGGAGGTAATGTATCATTTATATGACTATACTATTTTTAATCGTTTTTTTCAATAAAACAAAGACTGTCTGAGATAATGTTAAAACAAACAAAATATGGGATAACGTTTATAATTTAATTATTTCATTTTATCTCCATCTGCCTGACACGCCACAATTGGAGTCAGAAAAGAAATCATACTTCACAGCAATAATTCACTTATATCGCGCAGAGTAACCTATCTACCAGCTCAGTGGCAATATACTTTTAACCACACAGTCACACAGCTGACAGTTATGAATCATATTTTTAGTCTTTTGATATTTAAAGATAAAATGAAATCCGAATCCTTTCACTCCAATATTTGTTTTTCTGTCGGACTGTGTCTTATTTGATTATCTTGGGAACTACTTTGGCGAGAGATATGAAATTTGACCCGCAGACATTTTATCTGCTTCCAAAAAATTGCAAAAATGTTTTGTATTAATTTATAAGGTAAAAGGTTAAAGGTAAGAAGAGCTTGTTTTAAAAATATCTTGTATATCAAACTCGAAAGTTTTTATTTAAACTAAGTTCATTGGAGATCATTTTTTGAACGTCGTAGGTACCTAAATATAACTTCAAATTTAAATCTATTTGCTATTTATTCTATGTATTGGTATTTATTTTGTAAATATTATTTCGTTGTTTTCTTGGGGTATATTATTGTATAATTCTTATATAATTATATTTTGTTTATTAATGTAATAGTGCAAAGTTACCTACATACTTGGGGTCTTAGGATATATGAGATTATGGAGGTGGGCACTGAAAACCAGTGCTGTGTCGGACGGAACATGTTTCGGCACAGCGAAAGACTGAGTGCCAACCTCATTTCATATATTGCTGCTTTCTTTTATTGATATTTTTTTATCAGTTTGTATTGTGTGAGTCGCAATTGGAAATAAATATGTTCTTTTGAAAAATTAAGTTGATGATTGAATAACCAACATTGAATGGACAAAGGACTTCAATTAAAGCAACGTTTATCAGATACATGCCCCCTCTCCATAGACCAATAACGTTGAAGCTTCTAAGTTTTTCAACGAAGTCATTGAACGCACACTTGGGGGAATTACAGACGGTATTCTAATTAAACTAAACACAAGGCGCCGGCAGATGTATGCCGCGAATAAAGCGTTACACTCGGAAAAGTTTTTAACGCTGATGAGTTGTAGCTCGAGGCCGCAATTTAAACTTTAAATTTATAATGAATTCCCCAACTCTTCTAAAGATGTACGAATCCGCTCTTTTAAAGCGCAAGCCACACAGAAATGACGTGAGAATACATAGGCAAGAACTGCAAGAAGAAAATTCATTACAATGAAAAGTATACTGTAAATCATGATTTTATTAGTCCTAAAACTAGTATGACTATAAATATTTTGAGAAAAACCGGAAAGAAAGTACAACATACCATCACTTTATGGTATAAGCGAAAGAACCATAACTTCCTATAACTCTGACGTAATAATTTATTAATTTTGCATCACTAGCTTATCTGCAGAAGACTACTTGAAAATAATTTGTATGTTCTTATGTCTATCATAACAAAATGTAGCGTAAAATTTCTGTTTATATCCCTGCTAATCTAATCATGTGATTTATTCTTCTCAACTTAAACCAATTTTAATGAACATCGATGTGTAATAGAATAAGATAAGTTAATAAATAAGATATATCAAAGAATAATAGATAAGGTAAGAAGAATAATAATAAGTAAGGGAAGCCCCAGGCTCTCAATGGGAAGCCGGCTAAAGGAAGTCGATCTTGGAACAGGAACCGGATAGCGAAGTAAAATAATAAAATAATCGAATTGGTACGGATAAAGGTGGAATAGTTTCCAGTGAATACATTATATGGCTTTCGTGGACTACGAGAAAGCTTTCGACTCCATTGAAACTTGAGCTGTTCTGGAGTCTTTGCAAAGGTGCCGTGTTTTTTGGTGATACATTGAGGTATTGAGATGTCTGTACGACGCCGTAATGATGACCGTCCAGATCCAGGATCTGAGGGTGAATCCTATACCCCAATATCGTAGGTTGAGATAGGGGGATGTAATATTCCCGAAACTGTTCACCAACGCGATGGAGGATGTCTTCAAAACCCTGGACTGGAGTGGACAGCATCATCAACGGCGAGCACATCTCTCATCTCCGTTTTACCCACGATATTGTTATCTTTGCAGAGACCTTGCAGAAACTTAACTAACAGCTGGGAAGCTTAAATGAATCAACCCTACAGTTGATCTCGGTATGAATTGGGACAAGACAAAAGTTATGTTCAATGAACACGTCATGCCGAGACCGCTAAACGTAAATGGCACCTTTCTTGAAATTGTGCAGAAATATCAGCGTCTACCTTGGACATAAAATAAAGGTAGTTGTACAACTTCGAGGAGGAAGCCAATACGAGGATTCAGTTTAGCTGGGAAGCATTCGGAATGCTTCGTCAAGTCTTTTTCGTCGACCGACTCGCAATCCCTAAAGACGAAAGTTTATGAGCAAAGCGTCCTCCCCGTTCTCATCTACGTGGCCGAGACGTAGACACTGACGGCAAGACTGGTCCACAAATTTCAATTCGCTAAACGGGCTATGGAGTGAGCTATGTTGGGTGTTTATTTTATGAATAGAATTAGAAATGAGAATATCCGTGACAGAACCAGGGTAACCGACATAGCTCGCAAAATTAGCAAGTAGCAATTTGAAGTGGTAGTGCTGCTGTGCAGTGCAGAAGTGCGGCTGGTCACGTCTGTCACAGGACCGATGACCGATGAAGCAGACGAGCCTGGACTGGACTACGACCTGCGCAAGGTCTCCGGTAGGCGCTGGATGAGGAAGGCGGAGGACCGGGATGAGGGACACCGACTTGGGGAGACCCACGTCCAGCAGTAGACTCTGACTGGCTGACGATACATTACTATTAACCACACAAACAGTATACACCTGATACTATATAAGTTCATGCACAGAAATAAAAAAAAAATGCTTTACTTCATTTAATGATTTTGTTCAAGGCGATTTTGTCTATTCGGCCTTATAAGATCTTCATTCAAAATGAATTCATTCTGAACTTTAATGATTTCCTTGCTTGTTTTACTATCACAATTTATTTATTTAAAAATATATACTCTAGGCCTTACTTATAATAATCTTGTTGAGAAAGGATTACCCATCTCTTAAGTAAGTATTTTAATAAAACCCTAGTGATTTTATATTGTTTAATTTTATAAAACTTTTAGCATTTCCTTTAAAAATTAGCATTTTAGCTACTGTAACGCCACCAATTTAATGCCTTTTGCCGTTACTATACTGCCTCCTATCCTTAAGAGGAGCTTATGGGTAAGATTTAATCAATTGCTGAGCACTTTCTTAAAATTTAACAAACGATTATAAGTAAGGCCATCTTAATGTAAAATTACAAGAACAAGAAAAATATCTTTGTTTTATCTGTGTGACTTGCGCTTAGCGTATTTTGCATGTATGCCGAGACGGACGCGTCGCAGCGCGGCATAAGAAATAAACATACGTTAACTATGCTTCGCGGGAAAGTTTAAGTGACGAAATATGTAAAACCGAATGGATGTTCCATGTTGCATTTTAATTTCAATAACTATAGAATAATAGAGGGTAGGTCGCTTGCGTTACTGAATAGCTCTTCCATTTTACTGGATAAAAATATATACAAACTGGTTGATCCTAAAATCTATCACTTTTCATTAATTCATCAAAAGAAGTACAGAAATTGTTTACTTGTTCTAAGGTTTAGGCACTGTAATAATATAAAATTGTTAATTCATATTCAATTACTGAGTTTTTTAAAATTAGAAGTATCAGAATAATAGTACTTACTGGTGGCCAAATATTGATAATCACAATTAACGGCATTAGTAATTTACTACGAAAATTTATTTATTATATTTTTTTTATTGCAGGAGGTCAGCTGACAGGCAGTCGGCGCACTTGATGGAAAGCGGTTACCATCGCCTATGGACATTCGCAACACCAAAGGTGCTACAAATGCGCTGCTGCACTCTAAAGGGAGACTGGAACCTGGTCACTAATGCCGGAACACAACTCAAGGTTGTTATGGCGACATACTTTACACCAGGGGTGGTAGCCCTCTAGTCGGGCAAATGCCCTACCACCTGGCATAAATTACTACATGTATTTCAAAAAATATGAGTTATTCAGGACTACACTATCCAAATAACCGTAATCACGTCACCAAAGTAGTGCTGTACGTATACTAAAGAAGATATTTTTTACAACTACATTCATTATATATTGTTACTAGCTGACTCGGCGAACTTCGTACCGCCTTATTCAAATAAATTAATAAACAAACAAATTGAGAAAACATGGGAAATATATATATATATATAGATATATATAGATAAATAGCCATAAACCATCTAGGAAAAATTTCGCATCGAATGGTGGTAGTTTCATGTCGATACGATCAGTGGTTTAAGCGTGATTGAGCCTCAAACGAACACCATTTATATAGATAAATAGCCATAAACCATCTAGGAAAAATTTCGCATCGAATGGTGGTAGTTTCATGTCGATACGATCAGTGGTTTAAGCGTGATTGAGCCTCAAACGAACACCATTTTCATTATATATATATAATAATAATAGATAATAGATATATATATAGATAAATAGCCATAAACCATCTAGGAAAAATTTCGCATCGAATGGTGGTAGTTTCATGTCGATACGATCAGTGGTTTAAGCGTGATTGAGCCTCAAACGAACACCATTTTCATTATATATATATACTAGCTGACTCGGCGAACTTCGTACCGCCTTATTCAAATAAATTAATAAACAAACAAATCGAGAAAACATGGCAAAGGGCTCATAGAATTTGAAAAATATATATAGCCTATAACCATCTACGATTAATTCCACGTCGAATGGTTGTGGTTTCATGCTGTTCGGTCCAGTAGTTTTCGAGTTTACCTCGGACAAAGAAAACAAACTTTGCTTATATATATATATATAGATAGATAGATAGCCATAAACCATCTAGGAAAAATTTCGCATCGAATGGTGGTAGTTTCATGTCGATACGATCAGTGGTTTAAGCGTGATTGAGCCTCAAACGAACACCATTTTCATTATATATATATAGAAGAAGATAGATAGAAGAAGATATATATAGATACTAGCTGACTCGGCGAACTTCGTACCGCCTTATTCAAATAAATTAATAAACAAACAAATCGAGAAAACATGGCAAAGGGCTCATAGAATTTGAAAAATATATATAGCCTATAACCATCTACAATTAATTCCACGTCGAATGGTTGTGGTTTCATGCTGATCGGTCCAGTAGTTTTCGAGTTTACCTCGGACAAAGAAAACAAACTTTGCTTATATATATAAAGATAGATAGATAGCCATAAACCATCTAGGAAAAATTTCGCATCGAATGGTGGTAGTTTCATGTCGATACGATCAGTGGTTTAAGCGTGATTGAGCCTCAAACGAACACCATTTTCATTATATATATATATATATATATATATATAATATAGATAACATGAAACTTGATGTACTTTTTAAATTTCAATTTACGATATATATTATACGTGATACATATAATAATGTTTGTATCGACTTTATTTTACCGTCGCAAATGAGAAAATTTATGTAATTTTAATTAGAATTTTGTCTAGTGGTCTTTCACAGCTATTAACAAACTATAATTTACTGTAGAAAATACGAAACTTATGAAGAAATCAAGCTATCAAATTGAAGGAACTTTTAAAAAAAAGTGGATCATAAAGTTACCACTGGAAATAGAAATCACAAATTAATCCCAAACTCATAGTATTTTCCCGCTCGCCTTAATAAGAAACCCAGGCTTAAGTAAGGACACTATTTTTTCATTTATTTTTGGGCTAAGCAACACTACTTAGTTCGTCTTCACAAAAGAGAGTACTTTTCCTTGTTCACATTGCGACGAACGGAGGGATTTAAAAATTCTTTGACCGTTGAAATTGCAAGAAGAAAATACATTTTATCATATTAATTTTAACTGTGAAATAACTTGGTCTTATCTATAATATTATAAACTGGGATGTGCTCACGATTTCGTCCACGCTTGACATGAAATTCCCGCGGGATTCCCCGGACACAAAGTATCGCAGTATTAAAAGAAAAATGTAAGGTATTGTTTTAATGAAAACTGTGTCGGAATAAGCTAATTTTACGCACCCGAACAGCTACAAACCGCTTCCGGGAAAATTCCCGTGGGATTCCCATTCCCGGGATAAAAAATATCACATATTTTATTACACTAAATTTTCTATCGATAAGTAAAACAATCACATTGGAATTCGATTTTGTGTAATATGACTACTTTAAATCATTCCCAGAAAAATTCCCGAGAGATTCCTGGGATAAAATGTAACACAGAGTTTAAGTCTAGGAATTAGCTGTCGATCAGCGAAAACATACAAAAAATCTAAAAAAAACTTGAGAGGTGTCAAGGGACACCCGGATGGAACGAAGTTCTTTCGATTAATTAGTGAAGGAATTGTTTTTTTTTTTAGTTATAATAATATTTTTTTCACTGTATGTCTTTCAAGACCACGGGCCATAAAAATGGCCCGGACTTTTGGAGGGCTTGCGTGGGGCCATGGGGAGGCCAACACTAGAGGCCCCTTGACAAATTTAATGTAAATATGTGGCGTGACACTGACCGGCGATTATCCCTGTCTACACCATACAATAATGCACACAAGGACAAGCCCCGGCCAGTGTAGGACTATTGTGGGAAATGAAGACAAAAAGTACCGGGTTATTGGGGTGAACTGTTAGTGGTACTAGCGGTCTGGGAATATGGGGACTATGGCGTCTGCCCGTCGCAATGTTCGGGGAACATGGAAAAATGGGCAGACGGTAACTCGCCACTCCCTGCATGGGCTCCAAAAAAAATAAAAGGCAGGGGCAACATGGGTATGAGTGGCTAAGGGGTGTAGAGAGGTGGGCTGCAGGTTCACCGAAGCTACTTCCGACATTAGGCCATTTATCATTTCCACCCCTGGACCTTGAGTCTTAGCTCTAGTGATCTCCACTCCGTGCCGGCTGGCTAAGGCAAGCACGGAGGCGGGGGCCTTGTCTTGGCCCCCGGAGTCAGGTACGAGGTGTCGCCACTCACCTAAGGCTTCGCCACAAAGCCCCCCTGTATTATTATATTTTATTATTAACAAATATAATGTTATATAAACTTAATCAATAGGCTCAATTTTAGTAATAATGAGAGAGAGAGAGAGAGACAGACAGAGAAAGACGCGAACGCCGCACGGCTTACAACTATAGCAAAAAGTGTCGTTACGACTTTTGGTCTTAATTTTTTCCGTCTAGCCCCCTTTCGCAACGCGCGATAAGGAACTTCGTTCCAAAAATTACATTGTGTTCTCCACGTTTATTTAGCGTATTCCACTTGTTTTTTTTATAGCTTAAATGTACAGGCACGACGTTTATAATATTATACATATACAAGTTTAGTAATAAAAGCATTTGTCCAGATCTTTTTTCTGTCTAAGTACTTCCGTTAGTTTCTTTGTATATGCGATTTATGTTAAGGAGTTTAAAGAATTTTTTTAACATAATGGAAATAATAAGCAAAAAGAAGATCGTAAGAGTATCGGAAGATGGTATATAATACCACCCTCTAAATTTTATTGATCATTGAAATCCAATTTAAAAAAATGTTTATGATTAGGCTTTGTAAGTATAAATAACAGTTTTCACTTAAAATATGGCATTACTTTGAAATTACAGACAGACATTTAAATCTCAATTAATTACATAGAAAATCTATTAGAAGTTATTTTTTTAATATTCTATCAGCGTTTTGTTTAATATTTTAACATAACAGGCACAAGACAAACAAACCGTGACTGTGTTTACAGAAAGAGGCTTAAGAATAAATTGAAAAGAATTACATGCTTAGGCTGAGAGGCGAGGGTATTAGTTGATTAATTTCAGCAACGAGGACATATCTAAGTGCGCCCTGCGGCCGTGGACCTCGTATTTTTTCGTTACAGAAATGTTAGTAAAATTTTTAACAAAACATTTCTCATTTTGTCTAATTAAGGCACTCTCATTTTAGCTAACGAAAAGGATAATCATTATCGTACCGTTGAAAATATTTTAAGCAACAAAAATACGGCGTCTCAGTTTTTGAGTAAGTAGGTAAATGAAATGTCCTACAAATTTGTGTGCGTAATCTTATTATGTAGTATACACGTGGTTAGCGTCTGTGCAGGTAATAGTATAATAATAAAACATACCTACTAGAAACTATTCCACCTTTATACGTAGTAATTCGATTACTTAAATACTCGTAACGCGCTACAGAGCGATCAGCTACCTCTGGTCGGCTTCACTCTAAGATGTGGGGTCTATCTATTTAGTAATAAGAAATAAATCATATAAATATGTTGCTATAACAACCCATCAACTGCAACACCCAGTAACTGCTTATGTATTTTCGGATTCATTGTCTAAACCAATTTCTTTTATAGTGACAGCTATGTTTTAAAAATTAGGTACATTCAAGGTCCGATTTCTAAGCCAGTCGCATTCTCGCTTGTGAATCAGTGTATATTTAATTTTGCCGGCAGTCACCGATCTTAAGACATTAATAGAACCAGTAGCTTATGCAATATTTACACTAATCAACAAATCGCCGATATTTGCTAGCGACACTATCTTATCGGTGGATGTAAATATTCTCACTAGGCTACGTTAACTAGGGCCCAACCAAGGCCTATGATTCGAGTTCTCCAGTAACCTACCACGCCGCGTCACGGTAATATGAAAACATAGAGCCAACGAAGGCCAATGAAATCTTTTGGTTGGCTGTGTGTGTAAGGCTACTTGTACATGCTAGCAAAAGTCGCTGGGTCTATGCAAGAATTTGTGTCGTTTCTATACACACTCTGTTCATTGTGCCGGCGCTAACTAAGAAAAAATCTTGTCTGCGCTAGACACGACGCACTCTGTGTTGTTACGGTGAAGAAAAGTTAGAAGTCAGAAGGTGAAAGTTGACTAGTACACCCTACCATAATACCTTACTCAGGACTGCCCGAAAACAACCTCATGGTTCACACGTTCCTATTTATCTTATCTGAAGCAGAGATGGCAAATTTTTGTCGCTAGATCCGACTAAATTCTAGTCGTATACGTGATGAATTGGTCTTATCTATTGCGGGCGCAGTAATGGTGTTTTTTCTTTAATTAAACGAATTTCCACCATTGGACCAAATGTTCGCGCCGCGTGACATTAATATGAAAATATTCAAATAATTCTACATTGGACCAAATATCTACATAAAGCCGACGAAGACCAATCAAACCCATTTGTTGTTTCTGGTTGGTTCTGTCGGCGCTGTACGCCGCAGTAGGGATCACGAATTATTCACGGCGAACAAAGAAGACACCCCCGTTCCGGGCAGGTGTCTGAAATTCCAAATTCATTGCGTCGTAAAAAAGGCCTATTTTAGGTTCCACTCAATGCTTTACGTTATATTTCAGTGTCAATTCTTACTAGGGTTAGATTTATATCATTATTAGTTATCTACGGTAGCTATAAAATACATCTTCATAGTTTTCTGAAAATTAAATGACTGAATCAATAGTTAAATAATTTATTACGGAAAAAGATATTTGTGAGCTCCTTGCCTAGAAATGTAGGTCGAATATCGCTCCATCAATTTTACTGTCTACCCTCTTTCTGAGTGAGGTGACGGCCAATGCACTGAGGGTCAAGGCAGCCATATTTTGAACACTTACTGTCAACGTTTTGACAAAGAAAGATCGCGCCGTGCGTTTTTAATTTAAACCGTTCTAAGATATTTAGGCCGTACTAAGAGCTTATTGTACAATACTAGTCAAAAGAAGTGATCACTCCGTAGTGAAGTTGGTGCCGTGCAGTACTCTTCTGTGTTTTTTTTTTGCAGGCGGGGTAAATGCTGTTTCCGCACAATACTGGGCCCTTTGCAAGGGATTAGACCATTATCTCATGCGATAGGGTTACTGCATGCTTTGTAACCCACTCGCAACCGATCAGCTTGTGTGGAGACTCCGAGAAGCTGCACGGGCAGCAACCAATACCCACTAAAACCACCCTCCTCCCATGTGCCCCGCGCTTTTGTGTAGGAAAGGCTGAGACTCAGAACGTAGTTACGCCCAGTCCGATCCAGCGCAAAAAGTGCCTGAATATGCCCCGGGAATTAGGACACATCCACTTCGTCGACGGGGTTGATGAATCCTTTGCTCCGTTGATAGCTAAAGGCCCCCCGAAGCGGTATTATTCAGGGTCATGCGCATACCCGAGTTTCCGGATGCCGGCTGAAGGCCGGCGACCTCGTAAAAACGCATTAGTACGCGCAGTAACACTCCCCTCCCTATCTCGTTCGGCGGCCTCTTTGAGAGCCATTACTGTCTCACAAAAAGTAACCGCATCCCCCCAGGTATCGCTGCTATGCAGCATGGCTTTCACCAGACTGCAGAGCGAGTCGATCGCTCCTACTTGGGTCTCGAGTTCGAAACGCTGCGGCGGCCATGCTGTGCACTCGACTAGCGTGTGAAACGCCGTGTCAGGTGCGCCGCACTGGCGGCATTCCGGCGACGGCAACAGCCCACAATGCGATACAGATACTTATCGAAACACCCGTGTCCAGTAAGTATCTGCGTCGTCCTGAAGGTCAGGGTTCCGCTTTCACGGGTGACCCATTCTATCAGCTGTGGCCTGATTGCCTCCACCGTGTAGCCGCCGGCTGCAGGGTTTTCCAGCTCTTGAGACCAGACGGCGAGCATGGAGGCGGTTTCCCGCTTCCTGATCGCCTCGATTACGACCTGGCAGAAGACCAGGCCGCGAGAGAGAGCATCCTGTCGGGAGCGCCGCACTTTTGCCAGTACGTCCGCCTGGAGAGGCCAGCGCGGATCGCCTGCCAAAAGTGTCGACGCCATCCACGATACTGTACGGTATCCTCGAATAGTCCTCACGGCCAGAACCCGCTGCACCCGGTGCAGCAGAGTCCTATTGCAACCTGAACCAAGTCAGAAGAGGGCGGATCTCAAGGTTAGTGGAGCTTCTGCTTTTCTAGTGCAAGGATCTGGTTCATATCTCTCCCAATACAGTCCATAACTATCGAATCATGTTATCCGTGGCTACAGCGCCGCCCGACTTTCGTAACTTTGAACTTTTCAAAACTTAACCAATACCGATAACTTTCGAAATTTTGAGTGTAGTTTAAAACTAAATATATTATTTACATCATATTTTAACAAAGAAACTATTCTGTCACATAGATGTTATTTGACAAACAGTAAGTAAATATTTGATACCCATATCTTTTCATTCTAGTAGCCTACTTATAGTGAGACTTGCGTCTGTCTGTCAAAGTGTCCAACACATAACACAGGTATCCATAACTAATATACAGCTGCGTTTCGATAAGATCTTATTACTTTGAGGTAAAGATTATTATCGCATAAATAAGGGTTGTATTAAAATTGTGAGACTCCTACAATGTTATTGCGTACGCGTGCGATTGTAGGCTGACGTTGATGTTTGACGTCACTACTCGCTTTATTGGAGTTATATTGACAGACGATGAGGTAGCATCATAGAAAGTATTACATACTATAGATACACATGCTGTTGTGTATTTTTTTGTTAGTAGTAGACGTGTCTGGCTTTTTGCACAGATCTGCAACAATCTGTCTATAGTTACTAGAGATTTTAGACTTCAAACATATAACTGACGGTACTTTCAAGTATTTTATAGTATTTAACTGGTGCCTGAGGCGAGATACAGTTGTTTCACCAACCGCCAGGTGCTACGCTCTTTGGTAAACCGAGTAAGTGATACATTCATGTTATCTTTAAACGTTTATGGAATTGTTGTTGTTTGTTTTACTGTGTATATTTGAGATGATATAAAGACTTCTCGGGTAGTTATTTAATGACTGCGCAGCATGGGGTGACTATAGGGGAGGTTGGAACTCACCAGGCCAGTTCAGACCCAATTTTTATGTGTTCTTGGTAATATATCTAAATGTGTTGTTATCAAATGATTTAATAGACTTATTATTTCTCTTGTATCTGTTGTTATATAAAAGTGAAAGATCTAAAAAGCATTTAATTGAAAATACCCATTATCTCAAGAAGTATCCGTGCAGGAACGGAGAAAGAATACAATTTCCTGCGGCCGGGCGACCTGTCGTAAGAGGCGACAAAACAACCCACAGCCAGGTGGTAGGGCATTTGCCCGACTGGATGGCTACCACCCCTGGTCTAAAATATGTCGCCATAACAACCTTGATTTGTGTTCCGGCATTAGTGACCAGGTTCCAGTCTTCCTTAAGAGAGCAGCAGCGCATTTGTAGCACCTTTGGTGTTCCAAATGTCCAGAGGCGATGGTAACCGCTTTCCATCAAGTGGGCCGTCCGACTGTCTGCTGAACTCCTGCCATAAAACAAATAAAAAAAAACGGTAGTACTTGTATTTTTATGTTACAACTAATTGATTACTATAAAAGTATTAACGCTGAAAATCAATTAATCCTATTATTGCTAAAAATAGTTGCTTGGTTCCAAGTATCACGGTCATACATGAAGTTAAATACACTTTCAAGTAATTTCATAGCCCTTTAACCCTTTCATAGACCTGTAATAGAATCCCTAGTAATCCCATGTTAAAATCTACTTTGATGCGAACAACTCACTCGAAGTCATTACGAGCAACCCTCCAGTAATATTACAACAGAGTTTAGTGCACGACGAAGCAAATCAGTCAAACGTAGGTACGAATTAGTGTTGTACCTTTGCATTGAATAAATATACGTGATTGAATTGTTATTATAGATAGACAGGACTCTTTATTGTACACTAAAGCATACAAAAACAAAACAAAGAGCAACAGGGTCATGGGTGCTGGCAGCAGGGTGCTAGGGGATGCACTGACACCACCCTGTCAGAAAAAACATAAACACAGGAAAAAAATGCATATTTCATTAAGAATTTAAATACAAACTTAAGGTGTTTAGTTTGGATGTGAATTTCAATATTTTTTCGAATTTTGTTTTTCGAGTATATTTGAGAAGTCTACCAACTTTTTGGTTTGGTTTTTCTTTGTGGCATATGGGCTTGGAAAATTTACTCGTGACTTAACCTCTATATGGACCAGATAACTTGTTTAAGGTGCTTTAATTTCTTTATTTAAAGACTAAAGACTAGATACGAGCACTTCAAGCTAAGATATCGATCTTTGAATGGAAATAAATCGTTTTACGTTTTTTTTTTATCTCAGGAACCAATGATGAAAGTTCAATATGAGTCAGAAACTTTAATAAATTTTCTACAACTATAAGTTATTGTATCTGCGCAAAACTTTCATTTCAGTTTTTTTGGAAAACCAAGCGCCTAATAAAAAATATCAAGGAAACCACTAATGTTAAGTGTGCCTTTTACAGTTACAATATACTCACAAAACCCTGCAAAGTTTTCAATGTAATCCAGCCAGCCGTTTTTTATGCCCGCTCAATTGAATTTTTGAAAAAAATACAGGAATTATTGCTCTAAAAAGCTCATGACCCATCGAGGATATTGTATAGTAATATGGGTAATTACAAGACCTTCTAATTTTTAAAACGCCTATTACACTTATATATGTTATGTTATTTTAGATCTTATTCCATCGCAGAAAAGTTCGAAATTATATAATAAGGTCAGCATTTTTCTGTTTGGTTACTTTTTATCTAGCTCCATCTGTTGAGTAACTTGCGATAAGGAACTTTGTTCTAAAAACCAGCTTCATAATAATTCATCTTATAATTTCATATTAATATGATTTTGTTATTAAATGTAAGATTCGTCATGCCCACATTGTCGTAAGAAATAAAAATATCAAATCAGGCTTCAATTCCCATCACTAAAATGAATTTAGCCCGCGGCATTAACTCACACATCGATGTCGACTATTACCGCTTTCAGAACAAGGCGAAAGGTAATATTTATTCAAAGAAATACCATCTTCCTTGTATGTAATTTATTGTATCTCACATATTAATTTCTCATCAGTGTAGATGAAGTGTGGGTAGGAACTACGTGCTGTAAGGACCATTAAGATAGCCAAATCTGAATGCTGAACTTGATATAGAATTATTAAAACTAATTCCGTCTTCTTCATTCTATCATTGGACATAAAGCCCTCTGCGTCATTACAATAATCCGAGTGATAGTTCAAGTAAACTGGAAAAGCATTGATGTGATATGCTAGGACTTTCAATAATTTACAAAGTATTGTACTTTTCTACAAATAGAATATAGGTGTTATCCTAAACCACATCATAATATAGTCTAGGATGGAACTCGCGTTATCATTACTTGTCATCCCGTGAATAGATGATCAAACAAAATTTTATACCTCAAAATCGTATCCACGTGCATTCAATTGATCAATAATTAACTGCTGATCTTAGTGTATCAGAAAGGCAAATAATCAAAAAGTCGTGGTAGCGATGGCTAGTATACACGTCACAAACTCAAAAGGCGCGGGTTCGATCCTGGCTGGAAAGCATACACCACTTGAGCAGTTTTCTGAGTGAACGATAACATCGTGATGAAAACTACACATCGAGATGACCGATGTGGTCAAACCTGCCAAGCCACCTTAGAGAAGCGTGGCGGGTATACTGTCCGTCCGCCTATAATGGGAGGCCCGAGTCCAGCAATAGGACATTTATGGGCTGTTATTACAAGTTATAAAGTGTGTCCATTCTTATTTTGTTCTAGTTATCTGAAGGTGGCGCTTCAACTAGGATAGTGTTACAAATATAGGCCATTTAACGCAGGTATGACGATGGGCTTAATACTTATTATTTGAGATGCGAGATTCTTAATGACATTACATAATGATATATAACGTATGTATATAAACTACTAAGGCTTATAAATTAGCGACAAGTTTTTTAATGCTTTAAATAAGACAAGAAATCTTTAAAACTAACGCACGTGAAGCTCCAGCACAACTCAAAACAATTATAGACCTTTCAGGATTAAAAGCGTTTTAATATGTTTAGGTATTTATTTTTAATCTAATATTGAATTGTCAATGACTCAATTGTAGCTATAATTCCTATTTACTCTCTTTCTCTCTTTTCTTTCACCATATCCCAATTATTTGGGGTCGTCACAATATCCTTTCTTGTCAATGTCTTTTCCTTGCACACTTTATTCTGACGTACATCTTCCGTCACACCACAAGTCATCATATTATTATCATCTATCCATCCATCACTATGCGAGATAATTTAAAGCTCTGTCTTTTGAACACGGATTACTTATCGTACTAATTACATAGCAGTCCGTAAATGTACATTAATATTTGTAACACTAACTGCTACTGTTTTACACTACTTAAGTGACCTTTCCAACGTAGAATTATGACGGTTATTACACAAAACCAAATACACACATATGACGGCAATTAGTGATGCCGTGAAAAATCGGCGTGCTTTTGTCGAGTGTTTAAGTTGTTTGCACGCGAGAAAACGCTCGGTTTGCGCCACTTTACCGTCACGAAAATTGACTGACTCAACGAAACTTTCCAATTAAGTCATTATTTGAAATGACGGGTGACGTAACTGTGAATAACAGTTGCCCTTTGATTTGTTTTTCTAACGAGAAAGACTGCTTGTGCTGTGTGTTTAGAAATAAATATTAAAATATCTATTTGTAGCAAACAGTTTTCAAATGCAGGTACATAGATATATGTTCAATACATATCTATATCGATAATATTACAAAATTATAAATATGCTGTTTGTTTATTGAAGCAATTAAAAAAACAAACTGGAATAGTCTGTTTGATCGGGATTGGCGTAAAAACTACGGGGCCGTTTTCTATACAATTTTCACTGATCGATAGCAAATACTTAGACTTGAAATCTGCATTACTTCTTATCCTGGGAATCCCGCGGGAATTTTCGTGGGATCGATTTAAAATAATCAACAAAAAAATCGAATTTGTCACTGATGAATAATGAATTTTATTTAATGAAGTTTGTAATATTTTTTAGCCTGGGAATCGCACGGGAATTTTCCCGGTAGCGGTTTGTAGTTATTCGGAGCATAAAAATTACCTTATGTCGACACAGTTTTCAATAAAATGATACCTTACATTCTTTTTTAAATTCTGCGGTACTTTGTGTTCTGGGAATCCTGCGGGAATTTCAAGTCAAGCGTGGACATATCCTAATAAATAATATAATTCAATTATGCATATTATTTAATTCATCTAAAATTATGTCTAAAAAATCCATTGTCAATTTAGTAAAAACGGAACGGAATTATAAAGTGGATTAGCCCCATCTGTATATTTGTGTATCTCATAACATTTTTTTCTCATAAATATTTTTGGAGAATTTAAGTGGCATGCAAGTACTACTTAATACATAACAAGTTAAATGTACTGCGCACCTAAATCATAAAAATTATCAAACCAAAAATGTATTTCAAACTAAAATTTTACATATAACAATGATAAATGGAAAGATACGCTAATAGAGTTTAATGTGTACTTAATGTAAGTGGCATTTTTCTCTGTACGGGCATGGTAAATAGTAGGTCCACGTATGACTGCTATTAAAAAAACAAATTACTAGAGAACCTTAGAAGCGTTGTTGCGTCTAAAATCCACTTTAATTTGCTACAGGCATAGGTTTTTCACAAATTTGACACGTAACATTAAAGTACCAATTACCTAGACGAGGCTTCTACGTCTAGATTACACCGCTTCGTGTTAATAAGCTCTGTTTTTCACTTAATATATAAAAAAACATAATTAGGAAAATAAAACCATTTCAGACATGCCAAGTTAAAATAAATTGGGTAAGTGTGTGTCAATCCAAGTACAATGAAGAGTGCTTTAGAGGTGAAAAACGTTATCTACGATAAAACCGTATTAAACAAAAGGAACAAAATAAGTTCTCATTGAACCCAGTCTCGACAACCAACTAGACTCAACCAGCCTTTTTCTTCCGCCTCGGAGTAATAAACAAATATCCCATATTTCAAAAACAACCCATTTTAAAGTATTTTGAAACTTCTTGATTTGTTTAAAGCTAATGTCACGTCATATATTGACTGAAATAAAAAAAGTATTAAGAAATATCAGCATGATTCCTTAAGATATGACTATTGATATCCGATCCATTTGATAATTTCTGCAGCCGGGCAGCCAGTCGTAAGGGAAATCACCCACAGCAAGATAGTAGAGCATTTGCCCGTCTGAATACCTCCATTTACAACGTTTAGTTGTATTCCGGTATTAACCGGTAGTAACCAGGCCCCAGTACCTCCTTTGAAACCTACAGGATATTGGCAGAACTAGGCGATGGCAACCATTATCCATCAGGTTACAACCTTCAGTTGTAATTCAATAGTAACCAGGTACCAGTACCTCCTTTGAAACCTACAGGATATTGGCAGAACTACAGGCAACGGCAACCATTGACTATCAAGTGGACCGTCAGTTTGTATGCTGTATTATTTTATTAATAATATAATAATAATGAGCAAACAAACAGACATATTGTATATCCTCAAATTAAGCAAGTTACGCTTTTGTTATGGGTAATATACAACGGACGGATCCCAGACACCCAGACCATACATAGTAAATAACTGAGAAAATACGTTTCCGAAATTTACTATACCAGGAATCGAATCCGGGGCCTCTGCGTTGAAGTGCGGTAGGCTGGCAAAGGCCTAGCCCGCTCAACCACAGAGGCCATCGAAGCGAAGTATTGTATTAAGCCTTTTTTTTTTGTCAACACTGGGGGAATGCGTTTGTACATATCCTTAGGCCCCGGGGGATGTCACTAAGGGATATGTGGGACTCCCGGCTGTTTGTGCATGCACCGACCGCCAGGCTACCCACTAAACCTTCCAGCGTCCCTCCGCATCATAATGAGGTGCCACGGGACCGTAACCATGGGTATGACTGCCGTGTCACCTCGATGCAAGCCGACAAGGGGGGGGGCTAGGACACCCCACGGCACTGGGTGTGGTTCGTCGGGAGGGTCCCCTGACCCCCCCGTCCCACTATGTTATGGGGAGGATATGAGCAAAGCGCCGCCTGTAAGCCCCTGTTCGCCGTCTGCGACGGAGGTCCGCCTGCTCCTCCTCCTCCCTTGTTCTTTCGGCAGCCTCCTTCTGGGACATAACGTCCTCGCAGAAGGAGGTCACCGCTAGCCATTTCCTCTGGCTGTGTAGCATCTGGTTGACCACGCTGGACAGTGAGAGATCCCTACCGATGATTGACATCAGGTCATGCCGTTGGGGTCCCCAAGCGGCACATTCTTCCAGCGTATGGCGCGCCGTGTCGACTGGCGCGCTGCATTCGTACAGGTACTTACCAAAGCAGCCATGCCCGGTAATTATCTGCACCATTCTGAAACTTAGGGTTCCGTGCTTTCTGCGGACCCAGCGGGATAGATGGGGGCGAACTGCTTCAACTGTTTCCCGGCCTGCCACCGGGGATTCTAGTTCCTCCGACCAGTGGCGGATTAGGGTCTCATCTGCGCGTTCTCTGGTCCGTTTTATTTCTTCGGGACTAGGCCTCCCGCCCCTATCCCGGACGCTTCTCCGGAACTGGTACATCTCAACAAGCACATCTGCCTGGAGCTCCCAAGGAGGATCACCCGCCAAGAGTGTAGCCGCCGTCCAGGATACCGTACAGTAGCTCCGTATAGCCCTAATCGCCAGAACCCTCTGACAACGATGCAGCCGGGCTTTGTTTGTGCGGTTCAGGGCCTCGGCCCAGATAGGAGCACCGTACAGCGCCATGCTTCGGAGAATGCCGGCATAGAGTCGCCGACATGTCGAGCCCGGCCCCCCAAGTATTGTATTAAGCCTGTATTTTGCGGAACACTACAAACGTGACTTTCCATAATTATTACGTAAGGTGATTCTGAAGCCTCTAGACAGACCAAAGTTCTTAATTAATTAATATCGATCTTGACGAAACTTAGGTAATTAATAGAAACGCGGTCCCCACAAACTTAGGAGTAGATACCCCTTTGGGAGCAACGAATTAATACAGTCGGGACACAATGAATACTTGTCCCGAAAACTTGGTTACTCGACTATTTGTATTGGTAGCCGATAAAGTTATTTATAACAGGCACGTTCGCAATTTATTATCCCTATCCTAAACTGATCTATGTCCTATAAATATACCAGAATATTCAAATACTAGTTGTATTGTATGTTATATTTTCATGGTAATCCTTTAGACGAGAAGATATTGTCAGTCCCAATATTTGATATCTATCTGTCAATCTTTGTTAGCTGTACTTCATTGGTGGACGTATGTCTCTCAAATTTGCACCGTTTAACTTAGTTGTCAGCTTTCTCATTCGGTGTCTCTCGGCTACCATTTGCAGGTTTTTTGAAGTGAAACTTCTATATAGACGGGGGGCCGTAGGATTTTTATGTCACGAAAGCGTTACGTTCGCGTGAAGACGCATAAACAGAGACTAAACGTGGCAAGAGGCGGCGTAATGTTAGAGTAGACTATCGATGTTTTTATTGGTTCCGGAGCCAATTCAGTTTTTCTGTTTGATAAAATAAAACATGTTTAAATAAAAAATTTATTCATTAAAGTGTACCAAACCTAACCAAATCATAATTTGCAGTAAACCTGCGAAAAATCGAAATGTGTGCTGGGACACATAGTAGAAGTGAAACTTCAACGGACAAGTGAAGTATAGTAGAAGTGAAATTGCAACAGAGAAGTGTAAAAACGCATCAAACCAAAATTTTAAGTTGAAGTTTTACGGGCAGATTGTTAATGTACTTGTCCAATTTTAAAACCTGCCCGTAAATCTTCAAGTTAAATTTTATTTGCGATTCATTTTTCCATTTGTTCGTTGAAATTTCACTTCTACTATAGTTCATTTGTTTACTTATCCGTTGAATTTTTTTATTGCTGAAGCACAGAAGACGCGCTGACGTCTCAACAGTGATGGAAAGTGATAACCTTCGCCTATGGACATTAGCAATACCAGAGGGCCTGCCAATGTGCTTCCGACCTTGAAAGACTAACTGGCACCTGGCCACTGATACTGGGACTGAACTCAAAGTTGTTATGGTGGCATACTCTAGACCAGGGGTGGTAGCCATCCAGAAAGACAAATGCCCTACCACCTGGCTGTGGCTTATTTTGTCACATCTCACGACAGGCCACTCGTATTAGGAAGGAGTTGGAATTCGCCAGGAATTAGTATTCTTTTTGCGTTCCTGCACGCTGAAAAAGAGATCCTCGTTAGTTTCCACTGAGCTGTAGTATCAAATATTTCATAGATAATTTTATTCGAGTTTAAACACTCGTTAACTCGAACATTGTATACACATATTTTATCTTAAATATTGTTACGTGCGAGCGGGGTACGCACTTATGGATTGGAAGAAAACACCAGTTTTTAACTAAGAGCTTTTATTGACTTACTCAGCCGCACGTAGTACCTGTCTGCAGGGTTGCCCCTATACGCACGACCAACGATGCACAGTCCCGACGATAAGTTGTCACACCCTCAATACCGTCGCCGATATTGCGTAGACCACCTCCGAAATTATCGCGTGTAGCTCGCCTCTGGTTCCTCTCTCGAACTACGCTACACACTTCCTTCACGTATCTATCCACCAAACTTGCCACTAAATTCACCACTTGATTCGTCTCTGTACTCTATTAATCTTCTCTAACAACTCTTTAGTATCGCACTTGTTGCTTCACCGTCTTAGACTGACTCAACTTTTAACTCTTAAACTTTCAACTCTAAACTTTCCGGTAGGCGCGCCTTACGCTGTTTATATACCCGGAAGAATTTTCTAGAAACCATATATCTATCTCTGTCTTTTCTTTCCCGAACCTTCTGTTCGGGAAATTTCGTTTATACATCTATCCCTTTCTAACATCTATCTATCTCTTTCTCTCTTTTGTCGTCTATCTCTTTCTAACATCTATCTATCTCTTTCTTTCGTTTATCGTCTATCTTTTTCTAACATCTATCCGTCCTTGTCTTTTCTTTCCAGAAATGTCTAGTATTTTCTAAAAGTTCTAAAACTGATTTACGCTGTTGGGCAGTTCTACCCTTGGTCTCCACAATATGTTATAAACGTTTTTTGACCTGTAAAATAATTATAATAACATCAAACGTGTCAACATAATGGAGGACACTAAAATGATAATAATAATATTATTGTACGGCTAAAAATGATTAAGTATTCGGAATAAATGGACTGGATGGCCCGCAATAGCAATATATTAGTTTACCCTATATTTTAAATATAATATTTTATAGACTCTATTTTGAGCTTAAAGATTCATAAACTGAAACATGTCCACCTTTATGTACATAAATACAGCTGCATGTTGCATTTCATTACAGAAATTCGACCCTTAATGTTGTACGAACACGCGATTATTATGTTTTTTTACATTTATAAAGAATAAAGTCGTAGCTTTTGTCGTAGCTAGCTTGCTGTTTTCTTTTCAGTTTTTTATCCTTTGGTCAGTTTTATTGGTTAAATTTTGTTTTACCAAGACACATCTCCATACTAAATCACGTATATCTATGACATCCGCACATTGTATGGCTTAGTTTTTAAATATTAAATTCATTATATTATTTTTAATAGTACGCGCACTAAAGTTCAAATATGTTTAATTTATCTCGAATTTAGTTTAATTTCAAAGCACAATATCTATAGTTAGCGTTGATAACAATGTGTGTTTCAAAGTGCAGTTTACCCTATATCTGATTGAACATAAAGGCGATGTTACTGCTAAAAAAGGTCTCTTCCAAATAATCTCAGACTTTATACCCTTGCGTGTTCCACAAGTGCTTACCTAAAAAAATTGTTATCGCCGTAAGTATACCGGTCATTAGAATACGCGGACTAATTACTAAAAAAATCTCGAATTTACTACAAGCTCTATTTTCTGTGCTTTCTTGAAGACGAAAGTTTTAGAGCACTGGGTCTTCTCCGTTCTGATCTACGAGACTGAGACGGGGACACTGAAGAAAGTATTTCCATAAATTCCAAGTCGCTCAGCGAGCTATGGAAAGAACTGTGCTCGCAGTTTATTTTAGGGATAGAATCAGAAATAAAAATTATGTAAGAAAACCAAACTAATCGACATAGCGCGTAAATTAGGTAAGTTGAAGTGTTAATAGGCCGATGATGTCTATCTATCACAGGATCGATGGCCGATGGACCAGATGAGTTCCATAATGAAGACAACCTCTCAGTAAACGTAGTGTAAGATGCCCTCCAGCCCTTGAACCTTGAACGATTTGCATAAGGTCACTGGGAGGCGCCAGATTAGGATAGCAGAGGATTGGGATATGTGGTGCAAACTTGGGGAGACCTACATGCACCAGTGAACTGTGGTTAGATGACGACGATTCTTTTCTTATTGTAAGTAGCTCATACTTTACGTGTAAATGGGTGCTCACCCTATGGTGATGCACCAGGCATCCACCATTTTATCAATTTAATCATGATCATATCAAATCATATCCCATAGAATAGAATAGAATAGAAAACACTTTATTGTTTTCCAAATAAACAATTACAGAATAAATAAATTACAACAATGTAACGGCAAAACAAAAGGCGGCCTTATCGCTCATAGCGATCTCTTCCAGGCAACCTGACTGAGAGGATACTTTAAAACTTATGTCTAGATATACCTAGGTATAATGAAATTAATAAGAAGTAAAATAAAAAAGGAAGAACAGTACAATGTGGACAGTAAACAGCTAAGTTAAGAAGAATAGAAAAAACATATATTTTATTATAAACTAAGGTAATGGTTTTTGACAGATTTTTTAAATATGGCAAGTGATTTAGCTTTTCTGACATCTACGGGTAAAGAGTTCCACAGGCAGACAGCCTGCACAGCGAAGGATTTGGAGTAAAATGTGCACGGGCCTTTAACAGGAGGTTATTAGAGGAGCGCAAATCGAAGGTGTGTGATGTATGAAGGACGTTGAAACATTCCTTAAGGTAAGAAGGAGTGTAGGGTATAAACAGTGTACGATATAATAAATGTAGAAGATGAGCATTCCGGCGAAGTGAGATTGGGAGCCACTTGAGTTTTTTGCGATATTCAGAAACGTGATCATATTTTTTTAATCCAAATATGAATCTAATACAAACATTTTGAAGACGCTCAAGTTTAATGAGTTGCTCTTGGGTGATATTAAGATAACAGGCATCCGCATAGTCAAGGATGGATAGTAAAATTGCTTGAACAAGCGAAATCTTAGTGGCGGTTGGAACAACAGCAACTATAGCAACAAGCCGAAGACGGCCCTGCTTCGAGTACGGTCCTGTGGTGCGATGACTCAATGGCATGGGCCACCTGCATCGTCAATAACAATTGACACATATACAAGGGAGCCCTCGGCATGCCGGAGACACAGTGCAAGATCACCATCGAGACCACACGCTTCTTAGTAATCGCGAATACAAACGGCGGCACTCTGCCCATTGAGGTTCTTTAAATTCAAAAGCAATTCTCTTAATACAAACTTGTACCCCTTAATTAACGTAAAATCCCGATTGAATTGAACCCGGTGCTAAGGAGTAAGAAGACGCTTTTCAACCACACATAAGTGTGTGTTCAAAGGCTACACTTACATGACAACTCTGGTCACCCCTACAATCCTTATAAATACACAATCCACTATTTATATTTTACAAAGTATGCATCAAATGCAGAGAATTTTAAATTGAATGAGTTTAGTTTGTAACTTTGTTCACACACCGTTGTGTTGTTCAGCGAACTCATTACGAACTTTTCTACTTCAAATTACGATGTACAAATATGTATTTATTGCCAAGCACAGTAGTATGCTATGGTGAGCAATAACGTTTTCAAAGCAAATTTACAGATTAGTATGTTTACTTGATATGTTTACTTTGAATATTCATTCACAGTTGGGCAACAAGTAAATATAGTATTGATATATTTCTGTTGTAGGTTTGGCTCAGATTTTATTATATTTATTTATTTAATTTTAGGAAAGCTTACAGGTTAATACATATTAGTAACAGTAAAGAAGGTAGTATATAAAATAAATGCTGATAACAAGCCTCTCCACCTATTGGTAACAATACAAATAAACGTACACGATTCCTAATGATAATATAGTTATTAATATTATTTTTATTATTGTTATTCTCTATTTGCAAACAATTCTTGAGCCAATATTCGCTTGACCGAATTTACACTATTGCAGTATAAATCTAGGCTCAATTTTACTACGATTCCGTTGAAGAATTTGAGCTTCTTAAAATAAAGCCGTTTTGTAATTACATTTTATCTTATTCTGTTTTGTCAATATTAAACAAAGCATGGTATTTGTTTCCCGGCAATCCATAATATATATATAGTACTTATCCATATATAGTGCTTAATGCACTCGCGTTGCAAATAACTCCGATTCGATTCGAGTCGACTCGAAGAAAAACGTTAAGTTAAAACCAATCGAGCAATCTAGATAATGATTGTTTGACATCTGCCAATCCGCTGTCAAACTTATCGGTTGGGGGAAGCAACATTAAATTGTTGAATGAGTATAGTTTTATTTGTTAGTTCTAGCTACTGTAATAATATGTATGTACATTTTCTTAAGAAAATGATAACAATTCATATGATTTTCGGTGTACTTACGCATTCTTGTGCATCTAGGGCATTTTGCATGATCTCCCAGCTGAGCTTTTTCCACAGCGCTGCGATATGAGATTTTTCAAAAAAGGTACCATAATATTCCTTGTAAACCGGCAGCGAATTGCTGACAATAGTATTGCATGTGTCCTTAAGCAACAGCAACCACTCTCCATCAAGTGGGTCGTTATCTCTCTATTGTGGGGGAACGGACAGTATACCAACCACGCTTGTTCGAGGCGTTTTGGCAGGTTTGAGACATCGGCTATCTCGATGTGCAGGTTTCATCAAAATTTCTTCCTTCGCCATTAGCACTTGGTAATTGTAACAAATAAATGTCTAAGTGGTGCATGCTTTCCCGCCACGATTTGAACCCTCACCCTTTGAGTTTGGGACGCGTGCGCTAACCATTAATCTACCACGGCTTTGAGTGTTCTGTTGTACTTAAGTAATATTCAAATTCAAGTTCATTAAAATTTATTTGCTTAAACCATGTCTGGTATACAATGATGCTACAATTTAAAAAAGTACACAAATGTTTTTGCCCGATTGGCATGCAAATATCCATCACGCAATTAATTGATTGACAATATATATTATGTATAGTAAAAATGTAATTTATAATAATTATTTAACATAATCCGATTGTCTTTATAAATTAGACTTTTGCGTTTTATAAAATATTATCTCTTATAACTCTTACTCATAACACACTCGTCCAGAGAGTCACTACTGTGTAATCCCAAGCGTCTACTTTAACGAAGCGTTGGAATATTTTTCGTCCTGGCCGTAAACGACAGTATCTAAATAATTTAAGCCAATTGAGACTTTAAGACCAAATGTTACAGTTGGATTTTAAACAACCGATAAAAATGTCTCTTGCACTCCATTTGTGGTTTTGTGAATATTTTTTGGATGCCCTCGTTAATCTCGCTGTGCCTTCAATTATTCTGCAGCTTTCATTCTTTATGACGGTGTTAATAAATTTTGCATACGACGGTTTCTGTGTTTGATGAAACGATTTTTATGATAGCAATATTCATTTTAATGTCACGTTTATTTTATTTGAAAGATGGTCACTCATAGCATTCTTTAAATCAACTGCTACATAACGAGGTAGCAAAATTACAATCTTAAATATGTTTGAGTTTTGGGGTATGATTAGACAGGTTTTTAAATCCTCATCCTCGTTTAGAGCACCTAGTTTAGAAAAAAGATTTCACTCTTCAATTCCCTTTTCTCCTCTTGGCACATTAATAATTTATTGTGAGAACACTGGATTGAATAGGCTATCCAATTTCATTATGTTCATTCATAAAATTATTGAAGGTACTAATTCAACACTGGAAACAATATTTAAATTGATTAAGCTATTATGAAGATTCACATCAAAACAAACAAAGCTTTGTAAAATAACCAATTAACTATACATATTATAATTTTTTACTAAATATCATATACCTACATGTCTTTTTTAAATTGCTTCAAACTTCACTATTCGAGGTCCGATCAAAAAATTACAACGATTGGTTTCTTTAATTTTCGAAGAATGCAGGCAGAACTTAACACTTCTACAGAGTTATCTATACATACATACACATATAAATAAAATTGGAGTGTCTGTTTGTAATATTGAAAAAACCGCTTTTTACTACATGCATATGAATGCTACTACATGCATAATATATTCGGTACATACGCCAAAATAACATTTTTTACAATTTTTGTCTGTCTGTCTGTTTGTTCCAGCTAATCTCTGAAATAGCGGGGCCGATTTTGACGGAACTTTTATTGGCAGATAGCTGATGTAATAAGGAGTAACTTAGGCTACTTTTATTTTAGAAAAATTCTATTATTTTGGAATTTTCAATCACCACGCGGGAGAAACCGCGGGGCGCAGCTAGTTATATTATAAATAGATATATCATAGGTATCATAACACTCACCAAAGTTACAGACACAATACATTAGTTACAATATTTTTAAGCAAAACTATAGGCCTTGTTACTTAGAGCGATCTCTTCCAGGCTCAAGATCACCTAACTTATACGATATTCTTAGCTAATCTCCCGATGTAAATAGTGCACAATACAGATTTTTTTAATACATATTCAATTTTTAAAATAAATACCATCCATATACACGAAATATATTATAATACAAACATGGATTATAAAAAAAATACCAAAGTTATTGAAAAATTTCACAGCAGACTTACTCAATACATAATGCAAGATTAGGTATACAATAAATGCTTTTTATTAAAAGTCTATGGTTTTATAGGTTCGGTTATTGTACGTAAAAGGTACACACACTCGCTGTAATTGAAATCTGAGTTGATTAATTGCGCTGGAGGTGCCATAATAATGACCGACGCACAATAAAGCTATCATAAAATTGCAGGACCCCAATTGTTTTTCTAGTTTTCATATTCAAAAGTAGAATATAAAAATCAGATATTATTTATAAGATTACACTCATGGTGATATGAATGTTTGTAATGAAACGACATAACTTTTGGTAGTTATCTGCTCTATGTCAAATCTTACTAAAATCTTTACATAGTATAAAACAAAGTCGCTTTCCGTGCATGTGTGTCTGTCAGTATGTCTTTATATCATCCATCGGCAGAATAGGCGAACGACTTGCTCGCTATCCTTCTGGAACGCGAAAATTTTGGTCGCTCGCTAAAGCTGTCGAGTGCAATTTCTGTCGGCCGTCCTTTCCATCATTACGCACAGCGGACGACCAACAGGCTCATACCTCAACAGATAAAGCCGAACTACTAGGCAACATCTTTGCGGCCAACTCGACACTTCACGACGGGGGAGCAATCCCACCTACAGTACCGCGGTGTGGGAGCTCAATGAAAGAGATTCGCTTCACCCAAAAAGCAGTTCGTAGAGCTCTTAGCTCCCTCGACTTCAAGAAGTCGTCCGGCCTCACGGTATACCTGCAGTTGTGCTCAGGACATGCGCTCCAGAGCTGTCTCCAGTCCTGGCCCGTCTTTTTACACTTTCTTACACCACTAACTGTGTCCCGTCTTCGTGGAAGGTTGCCCTTATGCATCCTATCCCAAAAAAAGGTGATAGAACTGACCCGTCCAACTACCGGCCTATAGCGATTACTTCCTTGCTCTCGAAGGTGATGGAGCGGATTATCAACGGACAACTTCTGGGTTACCTCGAAGATTCCCAGCTACTCAACGACCGGCGATATGGCTTCCGCCATGGTCGTTCCGCTAGGGATCTCTTGGTATACTTAACCCACCGTTGGGCAGAAGCCGTTGAGAGCGAGGGAGAAACCTTGGCAGTCAGCCTCGATATCGCTAAGGCCTTTGATCGGGTCTGGCATAAAGCACTTCTAACGAAGCTGCCATCATACAGGATACCTGAGGGGCTTTGCAAGTGGCTAGCCAGCTTTCTTGGTGGGCGCAGCATCAAGGTCGCCGTCGGCGGTTGCTGCTCTACTTCCAAGCCTCTCAATGCTGGTGTGCCTCAAGGCTGTGTGCTGTCACCTACACTGTTCATCCTGCATATAAATGATCTGTTGTCTATAGAGAACATTCATTGCTATGCGGATGACAGTACAGGTGACGCTAGATATACCAGCCGGGCTAATGCCCCTCAGTCGCTAGTGGAAGAAAGTCGAGTCAGACTTGTGTCTGAAGTGGCGAACTCCCTGGAGCGAGTCTCTGAATGGGGACGACAAAACTTGTCCAATTTAACCCCACGAAGACACAGGTCTGCGCATTCTTTGCAAAAAAGACCCCATTTGTTCCTGCGCCACAGTTCCAAGAAACACCCCCTACCATCTCCAACAGTATCGGGATTTTAGGCGTTGATATAACGAACGACGTGCAATTTCGGGGTCATCTGGAAGGCAAGGCTAAACTTGCCTCAAAAAAGCTTGGTGTGCTAAACCGGTCTAAGCAGTATTTCACCCCGCGGCAAAGACTTGTGCTTTACAAAGCACAAGTTAAGCCGCATATGGAATACTGCTCACTCTTATGGGCTGGACCACCCGCTTACCTTGCAAGCGTCAATAGGCGACGGTAACCACCTTCCATCAAGTGGACCGTCCGCCTGTTAGCCTGCTACAGGCAATTTAAAAAAAATATCCTCTAACTCCGCCTAAACCACGTAACGGATTCTCTGAAGGTTTATTTAAATAAAAAACCTAATTAAGTTATTGTGTAAATTAAATAAAGTTACTTCGTTCCTAATTATTATTATGATTAACTTCTGGGTAGTAGTTCATCCTAGACCGTGTCATCAAGTGAGACAGTAATCAGACATGAACCTATATAAATAGTAAAGTTAGAAGACTGTCTAAATAGCGCATGCTTCGCATCCTTGATTCGAACCCACATCAAATGAAAAACGAATGCTTTTAGCCACTAAGCTATTAAGGCTCAGAGTACTACCTGTGCGCAGAAGGTTTGCCGTTAGCCTCATGATGTCACGCGTCGATGGTCACAGCTGGGTTGACAAAAAGTTACATAAGTATATACAATCATAGTAAGTAATACAATACAGTGATAGTAAGTAGTCATCGGCAATCATGCGCGTATTAACCGGATGTCAACGTAGAAGCATTTATTATCGAGCCAACGGATATCGAAAATGGAGTAACCGGAAGTTGGAAGTTATACGGATGGCGGAAGTTGGTGTTATGACGGAAGTGAAAATGAAGTGGCGCCAAAGTACTACAGGATGCTGTCACTGCAGACGCACTACGAGGATCTTATAAATACTCGGTGTTCGGGCACAGGGGACGAGTCTACATCCGCCAGTCTACGACGACAGTCTTCAACCGACAACAGTCTTCAACCGACGAAAGTCTTCAACCGACGAAAGTCTTCAACCGACGAAAGTCTTCAACCGACGACAGTCTACGTTCATCGGTTGAACAGAGCGAAAGCTTTGTTGGACAAGAGGCGCATAGTATATTGTGGTCGATAATTACTGTTCGATAATCGCAGTATTATTTAAGGGCAAATTGCTGCTCGACACCTGACAAGCGTGAAGATAACTCTTGGAGTTGTCCTAATATTTCTGTGTATTATTGTGCTGTATTTAATATTGTAATTGTAATAATTATATTTCAGATTATTATTATTTTCCTATTACGCGCGGCTTATAGTCTATAGTTTGAAAGCGTAATTCAAATATTTAAAAATACATTCCTCTTGAAAAACAGATGTTGCAATCTTCTCATATTTTACAAACGGTGCCGAGTGAAATCAGGTCATCTACGCAATTGGTTTTTTCCAGCCCAGCCCAATCTCCTGTAAACTAGGCCAGCCTACATCGACGTTCAATAATAGTTTCCAATCAACTTTAATTCCGTTTAGAATAATGGTGTGAAATCCATTTCCGCCTTGCTAAGTAATATGAAGCTCAGATTGTCTTGGAATTAGAAATATTGCGGTATAATGAAAAAAATCGGCAAACTGTTCTATTTCTAGTAAGACATAAAGGTATAATTGACTTAGTTACATATTTCTGATGACATATATATTGAATTTAATGTTTAATTTTTAACATGTTTAGGACTTTATTTTTGTCTATTACTAGCGGCCCCGGCAGACGTTGTCCTGCTCTGAAAAAATAAAAATCTAGGACCCGATCCCAGCGCCACCTACCGGTTCCAATTGTGGATTTAAGCCATCCGGGGACCCGCCCACTCAAACACACAAAAACAAAATCACCAAAATCGGTCCAGGTGTTTAGGAGGACTCTAGAACCCAATCTCAGCGCCACCTGCCGGTTCCAATGGGATAAAAAGTATTCTATGTCCGTCTCCTGGTTCTAAGCTGCCTCCTCCCCACCAATTTTCAGCCTAATCGGTACAGCCCTTGAGTTATAAATGGTGTAACTAACACGACTTTGTTTTATATGTATATATATATATATATATATATATATATATATATATATATATATATATATATAAGAATAAGATATTTGAATCAGAAATGGTTTGTTTCCGGTTCAAGTTTGCACACTAAACACAACTAGTTTAAAAATTAAAGCAACGAATATAGAATAGTTAAGTAGTAATAGTTAAGTTAGTTAAGAAGAATAGTTGCCGTCTGAAAGCATTCCAAGATTTAGTACTGTTATCAAAATAAAGCATACGTACTTATTTAGCTAGAAATTATTATCTTGAAAATTTCTTCGGCGAAATTAGGTTGTAATATACGCCGAAACGTTTCATTCCCTACTTAATTTTACATGTTCCCGTTCTCACATCCAACATTAATAATTTCAAGATTAATAATCATTTTATTAATAATTAGTTCGTTGTTTGATCGTCAAAGTAATTTAATTTCGCTATACTGTGTGGGCTTTGCTGCCAGCCACTTGAGTGCTGCGCATATTAGTACAATGATTTTAACGATGTATATTGAATTGTCCATATTCCTAAATAATATAATATTGTAAAGAACCTAATTTTAAATTGTAATACCATTTTATGAAAACCGAGCGACTGTGAAACTATTTCAGTGTTTGGAAGTATACACGTATGAATAACATGTTTGTATTCTTATAAATTTTTTGAACAAAATTTTATTTAAATGTGGGTTTACATTGTTCACGTTCATTAATAAGCTTTTTTTCTACTTTAATATCCAGCTTTAATGTTCCTTGAGTTGTTTAAGACTAGTTTATATATAATTTAAACATCTTTAATTACATTAGTTAGTTCCAAAATAATTTTCATGTATTAAGTGCCTTTTTATTTAATTAAGTTTTTTACTGCCCTTTCTAATTTCCCTGTCTTATTGACATAATTATCTCTATATATAATATTATAAAATTCTAAGCATGCTGTGTCTGTACATTGAAGCTATTTAAAAAACAAGTGGAATAGATTATATAAACAATGGAGAACACGATGCAATTTTTTATTTCTTGTCTGTTTTTCGGTTCATCTCTTTGTTCGATTCGCGTAAAACCTACCAAGCCGATATCGATGCGGTTTTTACTGATTGACAGCTAATTCTTAGACTTAAAATCTGCACTACTTTTTATCTCAGTAATCCAGCGGGATTTTTTATTTTCTATGAACGATTTAAAATGGCCAGATTAAAAAAAATCGAATTTCAATGTAATTTCACTAATCGATAGTAAATTTTTCATATAATAAAACATACATTACACTAAGTTTTAAATGACGAAATCGAAGAGCTGGTGGATGAGGCCAATATAATAGACGAGAGCAAGGGACATGGCTTGCGCTGGCTTGGCCGCCTACATAGAAAGGGGTGGATCGCGTGATGAAAAGTGCCTATCTGGGCCGACGAACGGGACGGTGACCAGTTGATCGCCCCAGATATCCCTAGAGTTACATAGTGGAGGCTGATATGCACGGGCTTCAAGCCTGTGACGATGTATATAAACGAGTGAGTATTCTCATTTAGGAGGCCAGGACTCATTTTGGGTCCTTGAGCCGCAGCAGTAATTTTACATTCTACATTTATATTTGCTGGTTTTATTTATGCATAATTTCTGTTATTGTATTTCTAAATAATACCTTTTATTTCTTTCTTTTATTCACAAAACCGTTCAAAGCTGTTAAGTAAATTGGATCGTCTTTAATGTTACGGCTCTCTGTAAGATTGCAAAGAAATGAAACGAGACAGAAATAAAATAGTGAATTTGGTGGCGCCTTTAGCTTTACGGACCATTTCACTGCACTTTTACTGAAAAACTTAAAATTCAATGAGAGTTAGTTGCAACTTTATGGGGAGGTCTAACAATAAAACGTGCTATAAACCATGATAAATACGTTCGTGAAAACAAACTGGTGTATTTGAAATAATGTATATTGTTATAATGGATTTAATGTAACGTAGGATGATTACATGTCATTATCGTTTACCATTCCCATCGAATCCATTTAGATATTACCATCTTCTACTGTTTTAATGGGGACTAACTTAAAGATCAATTAAATCTCGTTGTTAAATCCTATTAAATTATTAATATCATAAATATTACAGTTTGCGAAAGAATATATGAAAGGAAACTTAATGAACCTTTATCCCGTCTGGGCATGTTTATTTATGCTTCTACAGCCTAATGACGTAAAGACGACAAAAGGAAACGTTTGTCATCTTTACGGAACCCTGTGGTTTATGCGAACTGCTAAGCACAACCTAAATTTAAAGATAAGGTTTTTAGAGAGTGGTTATTACTTATATATTTTTTTCGTATCCTCAGAAACAACTTTTTATTTAACGTTTAATTTTTTAATCAGTAACAATAGGTAGCGAAAAGTATCGAGCCTTTATCGGAAGCGACATTTGAACCTTAATACAGTTTTTGTTGTAAAAGGTATTTTAAACTATTATTGTTGTGGAATAGATACTTATTTGTTTAAATATTATAATAACTCTCGGTTTTTACATTATGATAATTAAAAGAAAATCGAGTTGGTTGTGATTCGAAAGTAAGGAAAGAATGGTGTTTCATTTTCTCTAGTCAAAATGAGTCAAATACATGGTAGTGTGTGTAATGTTTTTTTTATTGATTTCATGTATTTTTACTGCATAATTTTAAAAAGTATTAACATCCTGCACTCCTTCTCTATATCTCAGGAACTACTGGTCTGATATGAAAAAAAACTCAGTGTTAGATAGCCCATTTATCGAGGAAGCTTATAGGCTATATACCATTACGCTAAGACCAATAGGAGCGGAGCGCCAATGAAGAATGTTTCAAAATCGCGGGGATTTTTTTACTTACTTTTTTTTTAAACTATTCCACGCGAACGAAGTCGCGGGCAGAAGCTAGTAAACTATAAGTGAGCAAAATTTAATACTCCTCCATTCGATAAATTTTCGTAAAAAGGGTACAAAGTTTTTGCTTCACTTATTAATATAATGATGATATATATAATTTTGCCTTGTTCGGGTCCATTACAAATATTTTGTTTTAAGACTTTCAGTTTGTGATTCAGTAGGGTCTAATGTAAGTAAAACTAAAAGTCTTCAAAGAAAATAATAGTTTAAAATACCTTTTGTAACAATAACTATACTTAGATCCAAATGTCGCTTACTACAAAATGGTGATAGAGGTTCGATATGCAGTATAAGTATAAATAAACAACCATGTATTTACAGACACTCTAAAATCTTTCATAAAACATATAAATCTTTGTCGAACTTTCCTATATTAAACCCCGAGTCGCTTATGAAACTTTTGAGTGAAAAATTGCAGTAATAATTTCCGCGAGAACTGTGAACGTCTTGGGAAACGTCTTTTGTAATTAGATCCGGGACTGAACTCGAATATCCTGCGGTCGTTCTCTTAATAGCTTTGTTAGTAACTTATTTTAATCATCCCTATCGTTAAGACTTGTACCGAACGTCTGTAATTTTCTAATTGAGTTCGTGCTTAAGCATTCAGTTGTGTTGCCTCAGGCGTTGAGCGGTTTTCTTCAATTATATTACCAGAGTACAATGCCAAAATATGTTCACTCTAAAGAAATCAGAAATAGGATATTTAATACTTGATCTATAATAAAATAAATCTTTTGAGGGCGTCGAGTTTATAAAGCGCCTTAAAAAAAGAGAAGGTATTCAGGTGGGCTGATTCGGACGAGCTGGTTTTGAAAATAAAACTTTTGGAATTTTTGTCTGTCTGATGGAGTCCGCATACGTACTCCCCTCCCTTTTCTTCTCTGGCGACTCCTTCTGAGACATGACCGACTCACAAAAGGAGGCAGCCTTGGACCACAATTTTATACCGGAAAGCATGGCTTTCACCATGTCCTCCAGGGATGTTATCAGACCAACAACACTTTCCAAATGGGACCTTTGAAATCCCCAGTTGGCGCACTCCATAAGGGTATGGAGATCTCGTCCCTCTGTCCCAACCTAAAAGCTATCGATATGTTGGCTTTTACCATTGGTATTGCACACGTCTATAGGCGATGGTAATTACTTTCCACTAGTTGGGCCATCTGGCTGATTACCAGCTTTGCAATAAAAAAAAACTAATTTGGTATTCTGATAAGTAACAGTAACATAATTAATCAATCAATATCCTAAAACTTTTCACTTTTATGAAAATTGGTACATTTTCATATAAACATGTCGAGCAAAGAAATATTTTAACAAAAGCAAAAACATAAATATGTAATCGACATCTTCCTACAACATCACGAAGTTGTTGCAAGTAATTTTTTTTTTTAATCCGAATTTGCAAAATATAGTAATTTTTATGTAACTTGAAGTCGTCAAGATATTGTAGAAAGAAAGCGGTAAAATATTTAATGTTTGCTTTTAAGTTCAAAGTCAGTTTAATTTTGTTAAAAAGAAATACTTTGTAGTTGCACAAATATTTAAAAAGACAATTGGCCGATAAGTGACGGAGAAATCGCGTAACATGCATACCATAAAATTTAGCGCCTGTAGAAAATGTAATACTGGCACACATATACAAGCTTTTTTTTCTAAGAATGTAGGCGCTTGGCGTTCTTTAATAAGGGTTACTCTCAATTTCCCTGGAATCCACTTACCAGATCCTGAGTTGTGGACCATAACACCACCTCGGGAGACTTAAGAATAAAGAAAAAAAAATCGCTCCACGAATGACGTAGGTATCGTGTAACAAAGAAGTTAGTTAACAATTTTTGAGGGTTTCTCTCGATTTCCCTGGCATCCACTTATCACAACCTGAGATGATGACAAATAGGATTAATTCGGTAGTATATACCCTTTCGGTTAAAAGAAAAAAATTGTATATCGGTTCACAATTAATGGAATAACGAATATACAAAAAAAACAAATCCAGACGAATTGAGAACCTCCTCTGTTTTGAAGTCCGTTAAAAAATCACATTTAAAGATCTTTCATAAGTTCATTGAAAATCCCATTTCTTGAAAGTATGTAGGTAGACAGCAAGTTTTATCATTTTTATTTTCATTCCATACAGTCTCATAAATAACTTAGACAGCCATTCTAATGATATGGTTTAATGAAAACTGGGAATTTATTAACAACAGAATTTCTATTTGCAAAGTTAGTCCAGTTATCTTTGCTATAAATTGTGCGATCCCCGCTCATGTTGGCAGATTAATGACCTAAATTCGTTAGAAAAACAACAAACTCCCTTTATTAGTTCCCTTATCTATCTCTATGTCAATTTAGGAATGAGAAAAAATTCGTTCAGTAACCTAAAACTTCTTCAAATCTTTCCCGTAGTGTACATTATTTGAACCAACAAGTCTTGTAATCTCAATAGGATGATAATATAATGAACACCTTTTTTTAATTTATGAAACTTAAAATGGTCGTTTTGTATTATAAATAATTATATTAGAATTTATTTCAATTCTAAGAAATCATGAAGGCATGACATTTGATGAGGTGAATAACAAAACCTCACAATTCCACTTTCTTCACTTTCAGTTTTGGAGCAAACAATTAAATGTTAATAATAACCGACTACATCATCTTCATTTATTTTAGTTATATTAATCTTGTGTTTCAATCAATCTCATGTACCAAACGGCAGATAAAAATGTTAAGAATCTTATTCAATATTTTGGAATGATATTTGGAAATTAACGGATCAAACATTTTTGGAAATCTCTGGTATTGATAAAAACTTTCATAAAAATATTAAGCCTTGAAATGCCACCTTTATTCTAAACTATTATTCTGCGGTTCTAATGAAGTCTTAATAGAGTACCATTTAATTTTACTCCAATAAAGTGACCTTTTTAAACAAAACAAGGTAAACTAATTTTCCTAGATGGTTAAGTCCAGTTTTATGTATACATACCTACACGAATTCATTACATAGATATAGGATACTTATGTAAAAAAAATCTATTATCATTGTATACGACAAGCATATCATATTAAAACTTTTACAATAGATGTAAATTATTATTGTATTAGACATATTTATTTAAAGACAAATAGTAATTTCTAAGTGAGTGCCCATAAGTAGGTAATGATTTGGCCTCTCTGACAGTAAGAATTTGACAGCTTGCATTGTAAAACAGTTATCATAAAAGGATAAAATGTGTGCAGATATCAGGAGTCTACGATACGTATATCTGAGCGCAAATTGTAACAAATGGAAAGGTGAAAGAATTCAAAACGTTCCTTAAGGTAATGATGACTGTCAGGATTAAATAGTATATTATAAAAGAGAGTTAGCATTTGAGTATTCAGGTAAAACGAATAGGAAGCCACTTCAGTTTTATACTAAATTCAAAGACATGGTCATATTTCCACAAAATACAACATAATACAAAAATTCTGAAGCCGCTAAGTTAATTTAGCTGTTCTACAGTTATGTCTGTCTGGCAAGTGTCAGGATAATCACATATGGGAAGCAGGAGGGACTCTGCATACATAATTAATTTTAATGGCAGCAGGCAAAAAGATTCTCAGATTTCTGAGGAATCTAGAAGACATAAAAACTCGACGACTCGATTCGGATATGTGAGGCCTCCAAGACAACCAACTATTCCCAAGTTTGTGAATTTGTAAAATGGAATATAAATTTTCTATTTGTAAATTAATATAGTTTCAACTTCCCATTTCAATAAGTACCTTATTTAAACATTTTTTCGAAAATATAGTAAAATACTCCACTGTCTCAATTAATTAATAAGACATTCTATTATTATTTATCTTTGTTTAAACACATGGTGAAATTAATTAACATTATATTCTACTTATAGCCAAACAAGTGAATGGAGCATACCGCAGTAACGGTGAAACAGTAATTTTTAACATAAAAACTTAAAATTTAATAACAACATTTTATTTATCCCTTAAAATCATTCTAGAGCTTTGCCATAACGGATCAAAGTATTGCAAAAGGATCATATTAGCCACACTTATTTTATAGAAAAACTATTCAAGTCATTTACAATTGACTAAACGTCTTAGGCGTTGTAAATTTACTGAAATATTATCCGAGTATTATGTTAAGTATTATTTAGTCTTAATAGCTGTAAAATGTGTACTATTAGTGTAAATGGAAACCAATTATTACTTAAAGTAATTATAAACAGTAGGTCTTTAATTTCCTATATCCAACCATATTTTAGAGCTTGGGTATTAACGCCTGTTAATAACTGTGAATTGTGACGCTTGCAGCATTAATAATTAAGAATAATACGCCATAAGTGTCGATATAATGTTAGAATATACATTTCTATTATAATTTATGTATGTGTTGTATTATTTTCAGATACTATACTGTAATTATCCTTACACCTATTTCGTTACCTTATTAATAATTTATTCCGTAAGTATATAAGTATATACATACATATTAATTATACTTGTTTTAATGCCCTTCATTTTAAATTGAATGCGTGTGTTGATATTTCTAATCAAATTTCAGTCTTCGTCAGGTACCTGTAGAAGATGGCACGGAATTTATTTCACAATAAAGTAATTAATAAAATGAAACAGAAGGAGAGGAGAGCAAAACAGAAGCATGGAATTTAATGCTAGAATGATAATGAGACACTTGATTTTAAATCACATCTTGGACTTCTCATCGGAAATGTTATTTTAATTTTATTCTTGACTAGCTCCTGCCCGTGACTACGTCCGCGTGGAATAGTAATAAAAAAGTAAGTTAAAAAACCCCCAATTTTGAAACGTTCTTCATTGGTGCTCCGCTCCTATTGGTCTTAACGTAATGATATATAGCCTATAGCCGTCCTCGATAAATATAGATAGACTATCTAACACTGAAAGAATTTTTCAAATCAGACCAGTAGTTCCTGAGATTAGAGCGTTCAACCAAACAAACAAACTTTTCAGCTTTATATAGTATCGATTAAGTTTATTTCTTCTCATATATCTATATCTTATTGATGGTATAGTGACGCTAATTAAATAGTGTCCCGCTGTATGCATGTACTTTGATGTCGAGCCCCTTACATCTGACCTTATCAAAATGCAAAACCGCAATATTCACGCATTTCAGTCACGCCTCCCCTGATCTGATAATACAATTTGCTGTACAAAATCATACAATTTTGCGTTGTCGAGCACGGTATCGATTTAAGGAGAAAATTAGATTGTAACCTGCTTTAAACCAATTAGCGTCGTCAGCGCATAGAATATGTATGGCATTTGTGATTTATACCTGTGTAATGTTGGGCTGTAATCTCGTTGTGCAGCCAATTTGAATGTCAGAGCGGTTCGGATTTGCTACATTCGTAATGTGAATCGGAAATTATGTGTCCATGTCCATTTATGTAAGTATTCCTTAATTGTATTTAAAGTTTATACATCACATTCGATATTTATAACAAATGGCATTAATTAAAGGTGCCCTTAAACGAGTAAATAAAATTGTTTCATCCCGATCAATTCTTATCAACTACGGCATCACGACAACAACAAGTACCTAATTTAGGGTGGTGGCAATGTTATGTAGCAAGGTTTTGCAAGAGATACGGCCACACAATAACATTCAATATGGATCAACTTAAAAACTAGGCATCCCCACGCCCCCGCTGATGGCATATTACTCTCGCGAAAACGAGACGTTATACGTACAAACGAGATAGAAGAAAATTGCCTAAAAAATTCCAAATCGCTTGAATACTCGGCAACTCATATCGCGACGTTGAGAAATGTGGAATATATGAAGCAATATTCCCGAAACAATAACTGCATTTTATTGCAATTGTTCCTCTTAATTGCTCCGGATTGATCCATTACTGTTGTCAAGCAATAATTGCTCAAAAAATTGCCCGTGTAAGAGCGCTTTTGAGAATAATAGAAAGTTCCCGTAAAATAGGAGCTAGAGGTACAGAGATCCAGCTACTATTTTACGAGCTCCAGCTACTGTTTGATCTTGCTTAGAATTTTTAACAGTGTTTGCCAAAACATTAAAAACTGTTAACTGAAGCACTCATGTCTGATTCCTATTATCTTGCTTAAAATTTGTACAATGTATTCTGCTTGTCAAAATATATAAAACTGTGTGACAACATATGGTTTTTAATTGATACATTATTCAAGTCATATGTCATATTTGCTTCGCTGTAAAATTTCTTCCAAACCAATTCCTCGGTTTTGATATTTTACAGCTGATATAATTTCAAGTAAATCTACATCGTTTCAGAAATTTACACTACCGGCAATCGAATCTAAAACTTGGCGTTTATTGAGCTAAGTGATCAATACTAAGACCACTTTACTACAAAGGTCTATTCAATTTGGTAATCATTAAGAATAAACAAAAGAATATATACATATTTTTATGTTCACGTCGAAATCATTCAAAAGACACAGAAAAATGAGAGAACACAAGAAACAAAAGACTGAAAGGCATAAAATTTCCTTTTTGACAACCCTAAAACAACAGTCGTTTAACTTTTCATATTTGCTTTGGCGTTCTGGGTACTGGTTTACGTCTTTAAATATTTCTAAAGGGGTTTTTGCGAAAGCACGCTTCTTGGTCGTTTTATTGTGATCCACATGACAGTTTTCTTTGTTCTGAGTTATCCTTCTGGAATAAAATAAAGCTACTGCAGATTCCTGGCTTTCCAATATATATGATAAGTTAATTAATTAACAATTGTGTTATCATTATTGTATATAATTATTTGTACACCTGTAGACCATATATTGACTGCAGTGCAATAAAAATCTATCAAAGAAGTATATAAAAAGCAAGCAAGGATTATATTTGATATGGAGTGCTGCCCAGACACTGAGTGAAACGGTGCAGTCAGCCCTTATATTGGATTTTTCTATTATTTTAGTAAAATTACAAAAATGGGAAAATAATTGAAACAGATAGAAGTTTAAACAACTTATTTTGTTAACTTATTTGTAAAATATTCAATGCTTCTAGCAGCTTGCTCTTATATTTTGAAATACTTTTGTAAGATAACAGAACAATCTTTTTTCGAGTACCAAATAGCAAAATTCTCAGACATAGATTTAGTTAATCCAAAACTTCTTAGCGTAAAATATACTTTACATATATCATGGATTGAAACTAAACAAGATTTTATATCACCTGTCAGCTTTTGCTTTGCTGTTGGCGTTTTAACATCTATTTTTCAAAGAGATATACGAGCGGACATTAGATTTATTTTGTTAGAGCGTTGTACTATGATAGTGATGTAGGGTTTTGTTGTGACTGATATGAAGTTGGCATTCAATTAAGCCACAAAAAGTTGATAGCAGTAATTAAACCAAAGTAACTGTCATTAAAATGCTAACTAGTGAACACAAATATATATAAACGTATAGTTTTTGTTATTTAGTTACGGAAGCTTAAAGCGTTAAATTAAACATTACCTAGAAACTATTCAACAGCTCCTGTTGCAGCTTATTTTCACCCAAAATATCTATCCAGTTATATAGACCGAGAACATTTGTATTAAAAATTAGTGGGCGAAGGGGCACACATTTTACAATTATTTTCAAAGTTGCAATTGCGACATATTAATTTTACAAAAACTTACCTAAAACATCATATCATTCAATTTAAAAATCATTCAATGTGAATCACAAAAACAAAAACGTGTGAGTCGGAACAAAGCGGATTATTAGATATCGAAACGACTTACATTGTTTAAAAAATAAATAAACTATAAACACAGACAACAAAACGAGTTCTTTGTTTTAAAACCATAATATCTTCCCCCACTCGACAACTAAGGGAGGTTGTAATAATCCCACGCCTTGCTGTGGAAACTTTCTAATAACGCCCTGCTCTTAGATTCATTGCACCTTGTAGAAAAATTCAAAAGCTCCCCTCTAAGGCAACTTAAGAGTTGTTTGAAAAACTTTTAGAATGACATTAATCCTGGTAATTTCTCGCCAGATTTCGAAAACATCAGTTCTTTTCCTAACACAATAATTCTTGTTGGAAAAGTTTTAGATTTGTGAGCAGCTATTGCACGACCATTTATATTTAGGTATTTTGGAATATAAGTAAATTACTCGTGTTTAGTTTTAATTTCTATTAAATTATTTGACAAATTATATTTTAATTTTACGCAAATCAGTACGTTATTGTTTAGCGTCATATGAGAAACATATATCTAATATATTTCGTTTATAGAAAACTAGTAATTTTTGAAAATAAAAGGGCTTCCATGAATATCCAGATAGACCAAAGAAAATAAAAAAATTATAATAGTTTTTACCAGTATGGCTAAGGAACATTAAAACCACACACAAACATACTATTTTCTTATTCAGCCCATCGATGTCCTTACGCGTCCCAAACATTACGCCGCATATCTATTATCCTATCCTCCGCTTTTCTCATACATCCCCTGCAAGCGATCTCACGCATGACGTCAGTCCACCGGCCTGAATCAAGCTTCCTACACTACGTTTACCGAGCGCGGTCTATAATCTAGGAGTTGTTTGGTCAATCGATGAGAGAACCCACCAATTTGCCAGATAGATCATTTATCTTGATTCTCTTACATTGTGAAATTAGTAAGGATGTACGTCCTGGAGATCAGTAGACTCATCGCTTATCGTGTTGATATTGCATACATTGCACAATCTACGTGTTTTTAAATATTTAAAAAAGGCAGTATTTCTAAAATCTTCTCCACTGTAGATATTTCATTAAAATATAAAGCATTGGCAACGTTGTTAAGTTTAAAAGTTCACCACCTCGTGAAGCGAGCCGTCGTCGCTGAGGCACCGTCTTAATGAACTTATGATGAAGGAGTTCATTTTCATGAATTTCACTCTAAATAAAGCAGAAAATGTAGGTAAATGTTTTGATTTAATGAAACCAACTGGACCGTGGCGGAATGGAATTTGTCTTTGAGTTTAGAGCATCGTATTTTATTTTTTATTTAATTATGATGGATTTTTTAACGTTTAACGTAAAAGGTCTACGCTCTTAGAAGCAACCGTATAGAATGGTGTATATATTTATAATTCGCTACCTCGTCTATCATAAATTACGACAGAAGTCTTTCGTTTTATTTTATTTTTTTCCCTTTTAACACTTTAAGGGAAATGGGTGGGTCTCTATACATTTTTTATTTTTTTATTTCTCTCTTTCATAACTCTTAATATGTTCCTTTCCATTACATATTCTTTATTGTTCCATTACATATATTTTATTATTTACTAACATTATAACTATTACATAATATACTTATTTTATTACATGTTCGTACCTTTACAAATTCATACTATTTTCTTACTTTATCAATTTATTTTCTGTCAGTACACACTTAACTATTTGCACAGTATTTACTTATACATTTATTTATAGCTAAGTATACTGTATATTATGTTGTATGCTCTTTATGTCATATACAAGTATATATGTATTTCTTACAACCTTCTACAATAAGTAAAAAGTGATTAATTTATTGTCACAGGCACAGTTCCTCTTAATAACACTTCAACACGACTTTATGCAAAATACATGATATAATTGTACTACCTCAAAATAATAATCATTCAGTTAATTTATAAAAATACTATTTCAATAAAAGCTACAAAAAACTGTGACAAAAACGATAGAAACGAAAATCCAAAAAATAAAAGCTTCGTTTAAAAAAACCGACTTCAAAAACTAAAATGTATAAAATTACTTATTTCTAAAGCTATTATTATTAATATATATTATCTAAAACATCTTAAAGTCGGTGCTTAGTAATTTTCAAAATATTGTAGTAATTTTTATGATTTGCTTTGCACCGACTTCAAGATGTTTTAGATAATATATGTATATTAATAATAATAGCTTCAGAAATAAGTTATTTTATACATTTTAGTTTTTAGTTTTTGAAGTCGGTTTTTTTAAACGAAGTTTTTATTTTTTATTTGTTACTTTTTAGTGTCTAGCTATCTATGGGTGGGCCAACGAATGGTGCCGCGCTTCTTAAAAATATAGGTCCCACGAACCGGAAACAAAAAAATGATCGTAAAATGAAAACTACTGGGCCAAACTATGTCAAATTTTTAAGGGACCACATGGCAGATATTCCGCGTCGAAGAAAAAAAGAATCACGTAAATCGAATCATAAATCTCAGAGTAATCGGTGTACATATGGAACGGAGTGAAAATTATTTTCATGAAAAATTTTCATAAAATGAAAACTACTGGGCCAAACTATGTCACATTTTTAGAGGACCACATGGCAGCTATTCCGCGTCGAACAAAAAAAGAATCACGTAAATCGAATCATAAATCTCAGAGTAATCGGTGTACATATGGAACGGAGTGAAAATTATTTTCATGAAAAATTTTCATAAAATGAAAGCTACTGGGCCAAACTATGTAAAATTTTCAGGGGACCAATTAGAAGCTATTCCGCGTCGAACAAAAAATAATCACGTAAATCGGATCATAAATCACGGAGTAATCGGCGAACATACATAAAAAAAGCAACAAAAAAAAAACAAAGATCCCGACGAATTGAGAACCTCCTCCTTTTTTCGAAGTCGGTTAAAAATATACTTTAATTACACATCACCAGATTTCGCCACAATTTATTGTCCGCTCTCTCTCTCGCTCTCTATTTGATGTTTTATTGTTTAAGACACATGTTTTGAGTTAAATAGATTAAAAATTAAAGCTTTTATAATTTGATTTCTAATTTTTATCTGATTTGATCTAAAGAAATTGGTTTTAAATAATATATTTTTTATTGTAGTATAGGTTCGCGTTTGACCACAATTTTGCCCTATGTGGAGCGAAGATGTGGTCTAGGATGGAACACGCTTACCTAGAAGGTACCTTTTCACACGGGACTTGAAGACACCCAGGTTATAAGTATCGGGAAAGACCGACTTCGGCAATGAGTTCCACTCCTTTACGGTGCGTATGATGAAGCTTCATGTAAAGCGCTTCGTTCTTATAGGTGGAAATAAAGCGTTAAAACTTGATAAGTAATCGCTATGACGCCTTTTTAACATTTTCAGAAGTACATTTTTACTGAGTGATTATCATTTTCAGTTTTTAGTCAATATAATTCAACTAAAACTAAGAGTAATAACAAAGTATACTTTACTAGAACTAGTAAACAATAGCATAGTAATAATGTAAATTTATTCAAAGCACTGATTTAAAGAAGCGTTAGTAGTCACTATAGCGTTAGTAGTAGAATTTCGCAATTTTCTCAAAAATTCACGAGCTCGGACCGTTGGTAAGATCGTAAACTTAGATATATGTCTTGTGTACTCAAATATTTAAAATTTGAAATAAATTTATATATACAGGAACCTAAATTTAGTTCATTGACAGTGATTTTGTTAGTTCACCAAGTAATGTGGTTATCAAAAAATTAGATAATTTTCAAAATAATTGATTAGTAGTAGTAGAAAACATGTATGTTTTCTAAATTATTTTTTAGGAGGGTAGTGTCACTAACTTACAACACGATAAGTCGCGTATTTATAGTGTTTACAATATTTTGTCAGAAAATCCTTGTTTTCTGAAAATATTTGTTCATTATTACAATACTGTCGTTTTAATATGAATCCGAAAATTACAATGAGTACTAAATTTATATTATTTTATACAGTGATTTTATTCGTTTCAAATGTGTCGCATTAACAATTCAATAATAATTTCATATATACACAAAAGCTTAGCTGTTCAATGCCATGGTGTAGATGAAATAAATTGTTAAAACAGTGGAATATAGTTTGTTGCATAACAATAAGTAAAATTAGTTTCATAATAATTAGACAGTTAATTTTTCTAAAGTAATTCTTATTACATAGTACACACGTAGTAGCGTATAAATATCACAATCGTATACTAATAAATAAAGCTGAAGAGTGTTTGTTTGTTTAATTGAAGGCGCTAATCTCAGGAACTACTTACTAGTCTGATTTGAAAAAATCGTTCAGTGTTAGATAGCCAATTTACCGAGGAAATTTATAGGCTATATATATCATCACGCTAAGACCAATAGGAACGGAGCACCAATGAAGAATGTTTCAAAATCGGGGTTTTGAAAACAAATTCCACAGGGATGACGTCGCGGGCACAGCTAGTGTACATATATACATACTGGAATGAGTATGAAAGTTAGTTTTTTGAATGTGACAATAACCATATCATGGACCTTGTTATCGCAAATTATGTACATTGTACGATATAATGTAAATTGCAACATAATGTAAATTTTGCAAATTCATTTTACTTTTATATTATTATAACTATTTTTCCGTCCATATGCGATAAATTTATGCTACTTGTGCTAGCATAAATTTATCGTATGTGGACATATTCAGAGTGTGAACATTGTTAGAATTATTAACTTTTAAAAAATAAGCAGTAATATCAGAATATTAAGAGAAAGGTATGTCAATGTCAATGTCATGTATATGTCAATCACCGCTAAACAATTCAATAAAGTAGAAAGACAAAACCGATTTCGTTCTCAAGCTTTGTAAGTTATGACGGGGTAATTTCCTCAGCTAGTGTTTGTATAAAGCAATAAATTACAAGTGAAAACGGATTGCTTCCATCAAGTATGTTTCACGTTTCGCCCGCGAACAGATTGTGTGGACCGCGTCGAGGGTGTCGACCCGCCTGATGGGGTTGAAATATTTCGATGGCTCTTTAAGTATAATGCGTCAACTAACATTGTAGGATTTTTTCTCTTTGGTTTATTTTGAGACTTAAAGTAGCGGCTTTTGGAGAATCGTTTAGTGAAATTGGCACAGGTCTAGTTAGCATTTTAGTCATTATAAGACCTTATTTCGCAACCTTGATCGCAAAACTCGAAATAAGACTAGATTTGATGATTACTGGATCCCTGGATCGTCTTGTGGGCGGATTATTCAAGTTACGCCAAAGTAGTGGTCGAAAATATTCAAAAGCTTGTATAAAATCAATCAATTGGAAATTTTCTTATAATTTTCAGTACAATTTACCGAAAAAGAATGAGACAATAATTATATCAGTTGTTAATTTTAATCAAGAACCTTAGTCACGCACTTTGTATACAAGTGCAAGTGGTAATTAGCTCAATAAAAGATAAATGACTTCTGAGGCAACTTCAAAACCTCGAAATATAACAAATTAGCTTTACTAATATATTTTAATATCCAATGCATCACATAGTTATAAAACACTACATTTAACACGTTGCTATAATCGCGTTATTGTACATTTTATAGACGGAGTCATCCTTTTTTTTGTCCAGGAAAAATCCGTTTGAGGACTAAGCCGCGACAGGCATAGAAGCCTGGGGGGATAATTCGCGACCCGCGAGTGTGGGATTCGCCAGATCGGGGGCGGAACTAGCGTGCCCAGTCAGAACTGGTGCCACGCAATTGCCACTCCCCAGTTAGGGATTCCCACTAAAACCCCTGGGTGTTCCGTCCTGCGCCTTATGCCAGGGCTACGGGACAGCGGGGTTCCCAACTGCGCGTGCCCTGGCAGGCTTGGGCCTCCCTCACTAGGCCTCTTCCAATGCCGGAGGAGCTTCTCCCCCGGCGCCTTCCAGGTCTTTCCCTAGGCGTGGGGCGGTCTGTAACAGACGCAGTCATCCTACGGGAACCGCACACTTTTCTGACATAATAAAGTGGCCCATGTGCTTTCGTATTTACATGTAGTATCTTAGAAATTATATTCTAGCATTAAACTAAAGAAATTATAATCATGAAAGATAAACTCTGATATAAATTAAGATTTTTTCTTTGACTCTCTTTACGTAGGCGTTATCGATTTGTTCCGGCATTTTGGTATACCCCTGTTAGCCACTTTGGTTTGTTACACAAAACACCTAATTAATCAGTCGGTTGGCTTCTTGGTTTCGCCTCAGGCCGCTGTCTTGTTATTTGAGGCATTATAGTTTCTTGAAAGTTAGTACAATACTTTATTAAAGGAACTGTAATTTGTTTAGGGTATAAACTCAGTTGGAGATTTTACTTGTATTACGATAAATTAATTGTTGTAGGTAGGTACTATTTGAACTAGACCAATTCATTGGAAATTCAAAATTAAGCTTTATATGTTTAATTTATTAGTTAGTTAGCCTCTAAAATTTGTTTTAAATAACACAAGCATACAAAAAAGTGACCTAACTATAAATTTAACCAAACCCACTTATCTACATGTATTTCGTCGCGCTACATCCGAATCTAAGGTCCATTGGGTTCGTACACCCTTAAATTTTCAAATAAATTGCGAAAATCTGCATTTATAGAGATCAGGTTTTTTTGTCTGCCGGTCTAATTAAACGTCAAAAAAATTACCTGTAACGCCATCTATTTAGTTTTCTAGGATCTAAAAGCTATTCAAAGTTACGTTATTTATTGGATGATTGTTATTCCTAGTACGCTTCTATGTTATGTCATTAATACTAAATTATTAGCAATGTGTGAAACCCACCAACCTACTGTTTTCCGAATACGCACTCAAGGTAGGATAAACATACGATGGTAGTATACAAATATGTTATCCATTCTCATAGAAGTGCAAAGATTATTTGTACATTTTACATAAACATAATCATAAAAATGAATCAGACGTTAAATAAATTGATTAAGTTTATGCCAATTCAAGCAGTGCGAAAGGTTCCGTAAGGCTGTCAAATGTCCACTTTCTGTGTCAATTCGTTTCGGAACTTTGAAAAACGTTTAGCCGAAAATACCATATATAAGAAAAATATAACAAACAACATTGTAATAATAAACAAACAAGCTCTACCACCTCGAATTGTGTTCGAAAATTTACCTTCACATAATTTGAAGTTAGAAAAGGGCACAATTTACAAGTGAATAATCCCAAACTATAAAGTTAATCGAAAATTAACAATTGTCCTGATCAAAATTCTCTACGACACATATTTATGTGCGTTAATGATAACATCTCTTACGATATGTCACACGCCCAGATACTTATAGTAAAATAATTCTCAGCTATATAACATATTTATCTGTATAGCAGTAAACAGAATACTAATAAGAAGTCGTGGTAGCGTAATTGGCTAGCGCACGCATACTTACAACTCAAAGGGCGCGAGGGTTCGAATTCTGGACGGAATTCATTCACTATTTAGGCAGTTTCTGATCTAATGTGCATATTGTTACAATTATCACGTGCTAACAACGGTGAACGAAAAACATCGTGATGCAACCTGCACACCGAGATAACCGATGTGTCAAACCTGCCAAGCCGCCTTGTACAAACGTGCTGGGTATAACGTCCGTTCCCCTATAGTGGGAGGCCCGAGCCCAGCAGTGGGACGTTTATACTGTTATTGAAAAAAATATAATAAATACACCTTCGTAGCAAAAACCCATAAGGCTCTAATGTAACGGCATTATCCTAACTTGTATTTTTAAATAAGTTTTTTTTCGCAACAAATTATATTAGAAAGAAAAAGCAATTCCATACCTTGAAGCCCTCAAAAACAGTCGCTCTCTCTCTTTGAGTTAACATAATGACATGACTTCAAATTATGCGGTCCTCTGACATGTACCGTCCAAACATTTTACATGAGAATATTTGAAACTTATTTGACATTTTAGCTTTCAAATTCAAGTTGGAACGGGCTGGCCTCCCAAAGGAAGCTTGCTATATTAAAGTTTATATTGTGTGCGCAAAGTTGTGTTTACAATTTAAGCAAAATGCACAAAAGAATGAGGGTTATTTGCTTTATTTTTTAATTTTTACTCGACTGTCAATGTTTCTTGGGTATATCTTTTATCCTCGTATCTTCCAAACGGCTTTACGGATTCCGACAGTTAAAATATATCTGTGTATATATTCGTCTTAAACACCCAAGTATCTTTAGATAGGTGTTTGAATAAAAATGGCAGACTTTTTGCACGATAATAATACGTTAATAAAATAAAAAATAAAAACTATCGTATCTAAAAAGAACAAATCAAGATTGAGAACAGAAAGCAAGATTAAAATATACTATAAACTAAATAACTCTACTTTGGTTTAACATACTATATTACGAGCTAAAAGCCTAAGTTAAATACCCGAATTAAGTTTAGTAGTAGCAGGCGGGACCCAAAGCAAATTATAAACCTATAGAAATAGAGTATATAAACGAATAGAATATATAAACGGTGGAGAACGCATTTTTTTCAGATTCTTGTCTATTAGTCTCTGTCCTGAACCGTCTTCGATGCGGTTTTCGCTGATCAACAGAAAAATCGTAGACTTAAAATCTGTGCTACTTTATCCCGGTCATCCCGAGGAAATATTCCCGGGAATGGTTCGAAGTAATCGCATGGATAAAAATTTGCTTATTCCAGCTCAGTTTCCACTAAAATGATAGCTTACATTTTTTAAATGCTGCGAAACCCTGTTTCCCCGCGAATCCCGCGAGAATATCAAGTCAAGCGTTTACAAAGTCGCGGTTATATAATAGTTATTAATAAAAATCCTCATAATATTTCCGCAATAATGTTATATGGGCAAAAGTTAATAGCAATAAATCACTCGGAAATGCCAACGCATAAATATCGATACAACATTATTCACGAAACTTTATTCGGCACATAAATATTATGAAATGGTAGCGGCTACTATACACAGTGTGTATTTTAACTAAGTTGGCAAAGACTCTTAGCGAGAAAAAACATGCCAAATCACCAGCCCACATAACACAGTAGCAAATAGAGCGTAAAACACCATAAATCCCACTTACTTTGCCCCTATCCAACGATTTAGAACTAACACGTAGATATAAATTTCGGGGTACGCCGCCGAAAATAGCTCTGCGGCGAAGGCCTGGTGTGCAGCCAAACAGATGAAATGTAGCCCCGTCGGTGCTCCATTAGGAATTAATGGGCCGATTCGAGAAATGTCATCTTCCGGTAAATACTGGCTATAATTCATTTCTTGGCTGACGACCGACCGGTCCCAGCCCGCTGCGGTCGCGGCCTCGACAAAAACAACGGCACGCCAGCCGACGACTGCCAACCTGCAAATGAAAGTGATTCATACCGTAAATTAACCACTGAAAAGATGCCTTTATTTGTGTATGAAAGAGGACCTCCTCCGAGACCCATTAACTTTTGTGAGGACATTTTTATGAAAATAAACAAGCTTGTTCTGCTCGTAAATTGGATAGGGACAAATGCGTTTTGGAAGTTTTATTAATGTATGTTTTATCAGTATTTTATATTAGACGTTTTGGTATTAAGATCCAAATACAATCCTTATTCGTGTATTGCTAACATAACCACGTCTCATTACAATACAAGAATTCGATTGTTGTCTAGGAAATATGCGCTTCTTATTTGATCTAAGTAATTTGCAAATCGTTACAATTAACACCTGCTGGTGGTAAAGGAAAATATCTTCAATGCCAATGCAAACCTACACATAGTTTACCCCTAAAAACTGAAAAATTATAGTCCCACAATGAGATATATATAGGTTGACAGTATTTTAATACATTTTATACATTTCTGTTTTTGTAAATTTGGGAATATTATTTTCAAATACCAGGAATAAGCCACTGCCGGTAAATCCAACGTTTTTAATTCATACCAACCTATTACTATAATATGTTATACTACATATACATTTTAAATGTGATCATAATATTAGCATATTGCCTACAGCCAAAGTATGACACGCAAGAGATACAACACACCAAAGTGTAGTTAAGTAATTAAATTAATATATATATCATGTAAGTATAGGTACTTACATGATGTACTAAACTTATGTTGTCATTTGTCTAGTTCATACATACATACATAACTTCACGCCACGTCCTTTGCGGGGTAGGCACGAACAACAGAGCGCCATTCAAGCTTATTCTTGCACACCTCACTTGCTTCTTTGACATTCATAGCTCTTGTAATGCACGCTCGTCTGTTCTTAAGGCTCCTGACATCACCTTCTGCTAGTACACGATCAAGTTCATACAGGGCTAATATAGGTTTTAGCTTTGTATGAACTAGACTAACGAATACGACATATGTATTCGTTAGTCTAGTACAATAACATATTTGAAATTGTATATTCAACTAGAATATGTCGACGACTTCGTCCACGCTTGACTTGAAATTACCGTGGGTTCCAAGGGGCACAAAGTACCGTAGCATTTAAAAAGGAATATAAACCAGCATTGTAGTGAGATAAGTGTCACCTGAACACATTTTAATACATACAATTTCTCGATCAAGGAAAAAATCAAATTGGAATTCGATATTTTTAATCTGGCCATTTTAAATCCTCCCCATAAAAATGTCCGCGAGATTCCCGGGAAAAGAAAGTAACGCAGATTTTAAGTCTAATACTTTACTGTCGATCAACGAAAACCGCATCGAAATCGCCGAGTAGTTTTTATGTGAATCCAGATCAAACAAACAAGTCAAGAAATCTAAAAAAATGCATTGTGTTCTCCGTCGTTTATATAATCTATTTGTTTTTGAAATAGCTTCACTGTACAGATACGGCATTTTTAGAATTTTATAATATTATAGATTAATTATTTTTTACTCTTTATTTTAATATTAACAAAATTCGTTTTGATCTTACGCCTAAAGGAAGGTTTGCACAGAAAATCAGCGTTGTGTCGGATATAACTCCGGCACAACAATATGCTGAGTGCAAACCTTGTTTGCTGAAAATGCGGCCTACAAATTCTCAAATAATGTTTTGTGTATAATAATGTGTAAAGAATGTAACTACGTCGCTATTTGTCTCTAATAAAGTTTTTCTTTCTTTCTTTAGATTACATTTCTTACGTTTCCTTCCTCACATACAACACATGTAGTAGGTAGTATTGATTGTACTAATAACTTACTGTACTCGTATGTAGGAATATAAATACTTTGTGCTTATTAAAGCAATAAAGAACGGTCAAAATGTACCACATCAAAAAATGCTAAGTGACCGGAAATATTAAAAGATGACCTAATTACGGCACCATAAGTATTTCTTCAGTCAGTGTAAAACAACCAACGTAAATAGTTTTTGTAATATCTATAATATTACTAAATTTTAAACAGACGGTCTGTTTAAAATTTAGTAATATCTGTACATTGAAGCTAAATAAAAAAAAGAACCGGAATAAAGTATAGAAACGATTGAAAAGACGGGTTTTTTTATTAACTGTACTTGAAATTAATGCAACTTCTGTACTAACAATATGACATAAATTTAATTACATTGTATTATATATAATCAACTATAAGTAGGGAATTCAATTAAAATTGTGCTCAATACGTCAATATAATTAATGTTGAACAACAGATTAAATTACAACCTTAATTATGGCGATTCATGTTAAGCTGGCCGCATATTAGTACATTGTTAACTATCCAATGGAATTTTTTCATACAAAGCATGCATCGTGCTGCCTCCCTCGACAGATATATCGAAGATAAACTTGCAGCCTTTATATATATATATATATATATATATATATATATATATATATATATATATATATATATATATATAGTGTGTATATATATGTATATATATAATGTATATATATATATATATATATATATATATATATATATATATATATATGCTGCAATTATAAAGGCTGTTTTGTCACGATAAGAAGCGTTTGTAGAACATATAATATTTTATTATTTCTATTAACAAGATTGACATGTGTTATCTTATTACTTTATTCATTACTTTTATGTACGGATAAGCCAAATATAGGGAAGTAATTGGCTATAAGTGTAAGCTCACTATAGTGCGAAGGCGACATAAGTGCAGACACGCTATAAATGTGATCACACTATTAGTGCAGTCTTGCCAGTCGAACGTTCACATGTTCACACACGTGATATAAACATTAAAACATGTGTCTTCAGGCTGTAAAACTTCGAAGCTATTGAAATACGATCACTAATCTCTTTTAGTTCAATCGTAAACCATACAGCCACTATGCGGCCAGCCTTAGATAATTTACGTTGTCTATGCCATAACTAATATCTTGGTTAATTAATGAAGCAAACATAATTTGTGTAACACAGCAGCGTGTACAATAGAGATTGCACTTATAGCTAATTAATTGCCTATAATTGCTTTGGACGTGAATTCCTGCTTATGCCATGAATTGCTAATATTAAACAAAGGCCATGCCAAAGGGAAGGTGGCCATTCTAGATTTGATTTGCAAAAGGCTGTGTTTACAATCAAGCCAATAATCGAGATACAATTAGCTTGTAGTCAAACCTTTGTTACCTATTGATGAATTAGTATTGCAAATTCATGGAGTTTTAATAAAAGGAGTCATTGTAAGGGTCATATTATAATTACAAATGGTTTTAATCGTTATGTCTTAAAAACAATACGTTAAAAATGGTATTTTAAAGCTAGTGTTTTACGTGTAAATAATTTTAGAAATTATTGTACATCATCAACCCGATTCTCCTGAAAATTTATCAAAATATCGCTTAAGCCAAATAACCTTTCGATATTGTTATAAAATATTAGGATTTGCCCGCGACTTTGTCTATATTTCTGTATAGCATCACTTCAAAAAGGACTTAGCTATCGTTCTAGTGAAATCGTATCGAAATCAGCTAATATTTTGCAATGTAACTAATGTATGCCATTCCCAGAAAAAAATCCAGCAGTGTACACGGGGCACGGTACCACAACATTTGAAAGCCTATACAAATCAGAATTTTTTATGCACATGAATCACTTTTGGATAATTATTTCGCCCCCGGACACAAACTATCGAAGCATTCAAAAAATACTGTAAGCTTTCGGCTTAGTGAAAACTGTGTCAGCATAAGATTATTCTCATACACCCGCTCAACTTCAAACCACTCCCGGAAATATTCCCGCGGGATTCCCGAAATGAAAAGTATCACATATTTTGATACATAAAATCGACCAGTGAAAAAATCGTATTGGAATTCAATTTTTGTTTATCTGGGCATTTTAAATAATTCTCAGAAAAATTCCCCACCGGATTCCCGGGATAAGAAGTAGCGCAGATTTTACATCTAAGAATTTGCTGGCGATCAGCGAAAACCGCATCGAAATCGGCCCAACTCAGTACGTTTTTACGTGAATCCCGAACAAACAGACAAGTAATAAATAAAAAATCATCGTTTATATAATCTATTCCAGCTGATTTTTTTATAGCTTCAATGTACAGCATTTTTATAATTTTATAATATTATAAATAGTGGTTAGCTATGCAATCCTATAGTCTAGCTAGTCTTTTAGCTATCAAACGCCATGTATTCATCAAATATGAAGGCTATCAATTCCTCCTTGTCACAGCCAATACAACTAGCCAGTGTGCAATTTCCCTCTGTTTTATCCAATATACGTTTTCCTTGCATGAGTAAGTGCACATCTAACTAATATTACTTGTACATCTAAGGAGATTAAACAATTTCATTAAAGTATTAACGCTCTTTTTCATATTGAGTACGACATAATATTTGCAATTTTACTCTTATAAAGATACAAATAGGGTTTTCTTGAACATTCTCTATAGGTACCTCATGTACACAAACATATTTCTCATCAACATAATAAGTTACACTTCTGTTAACGGTTCTTTTTTCTAGAAAGTAGAATAAACACAGTCAAAATAAGAGCTTTGGAATGTAACTATTTCTTAGATTAAATTAAGCGATCTGATAAGAAACAGTGTGATACCTAAGGGAATTTTGAGAATTAAGAGAAGTTGTATTAATACGATTTGAAGGAAGAATTATTAAGGTGGTTTAACCATTTACAATGAACGGATGGAAGGAGGCTGATAAAATATGTGCATGATCATGACAGCAATGAATGAATGAATGAAAACACTTTGTTTTTCACCAAAAATTTAGATGACGTTCTTAAAACTAGGTGCAATAAATGTTGAAGAAAGGCCGGTCTTATCGCTTAAAGCGATCTCTTCCAGGCAACCCCCTAAATTAAGTAAAATATTAAACATGGCAAGGTGGGGAAAGACAATAAATAATATAAAACATTCAAAATGAATTAAGATTTCAAGCCTTCCAAGCGAATCTGCCGAAACAAAGACTCTTCGGCTGAGATTGGTCAAGCAATTCCTCCAAGACAGTTCTCTGTCAATGACAATTCTAAGATCTTTTATAGTTTCGCTGTTATCGACGTTCACACCATCAAATTCAAGCTAAAGAAGAGTACTTGTACACCAGTCTATCTTGGAGGTTAGGCTGGTACTACCAAATATTATAACTTTTGTCTTTTGAGGATATATTGGTAGACCGTAGGCCTTACTGGAACAATGTATATAGTAGAATTTGTGCCGGTAGACAGTGACTTAGTCTGCAGTTAACTGCAAATATTTTGACCAATAATTTGATTGATAGAAGTAGCTAGAGCGAAGGTTATCTAAGATCGTAGGCAGTGTAGATCCATCATCTATGACTACCCCTATAGAAATCAGGTGTGTTAAGTACATACCATGTTTATCTTTAGATAATTTTAAGACATCTTAACCTAGTCATCTCCTCGATATATTGTTAAGATTAATAATAGTTTTATGAAACTTATCCTATATTTACAGTTAATCATATCATAGCAACAATATTATAACAACTAAAGTGAAAAATGGACTCCTATTAAATTTATTACAAGGTCCTCCACGCCTTAACCTACTACATATAACCCTGTTAACGTACAATGTTACTTTATTGATCTTCAAACCATTGTTGTTGTAGTTTGCCCAGGGTCAGCCCACACTGGCGGATGGAGTTTAAAAGCATCTAATATGGTCGTTCGTCGACAAAACACACTATAGTGTATATTTAGAAAAAAATATTACAGTACCAAAATATCCTCATAATCATCTGACAATGCCATTGATCAATCTGATTTCATTAAAGCAGCTAACTACGTAGACAAAATGATTTCAGGAACCAAGACATCGACGTATTCCATCTAATATGGTCGTTCGTCGACAAAACACACTATAGTGTATATTAAGAAAAAAAAAATTACAGTACCAAAATATCCTCATAATCATCTGACAATGCCATTGATCAATCTGATTTCATTAAAGCAGCTAACTACGCAGACAAAATGATTTCAGGAACCAAGACATCGACGTATTCTGAGGAACCATTCGCCTTTCGCTGAAGCATCTTCCAGTCTGTTTTACATAGTGAAGACTAAACCAATTTCCGCTCCAGCGATCACTATGTACTGTGAACATTAAAGCTCTGATTTTCAAGCCAATCCTGTGTTCATTTATGTATATAGCTTATATATAACCTAAATATGCAAATTATAGCTATTAACTGAAATACTCGCATATCGCGATTCCAATGAAATTACCAACGATATACTTTTTTTTTTTTTTTAATTTATTTATCAAAACAACAAAATGATTACAGATCTTTGATTTTATACATAGCATTGAAAACCTCTGGGGTTTATATTAATACTATGAGTGTCTACGTCCGTAGCATTTAACTTAAAAGTCAATTGCTGTTCGTTAGTCTCGTTTAAATTCAAAAACTGCTAGACCGATTTTGATAACCATCTGTGTGTACGAGTGGGTCCCTAGATGATTTGGATTCACAAATGGATCCGGTAGGTAGCGTTTCAATCGATTTGTAGATTTTTTCAGAGTACGATAACGTTTGCTGTATGTGGGATGCTCTAACCCACAGGTTATGGTGGTATTTCTGTGGACTGTACTTATAGCGGAAATATGACCTGAATCCTTGCACTATAAAAGTGGAAGCTCCACCAACCTTGAGATCAGCCCTCTCCTGGCTTGGTTCAGGGTGCACTCGGGAACTCGGGAACAGAGCACGGCACTGTATCTCACTTTATAGCACAAATGTACATAGATTAGGTTTATAAATATAAGTTTTGGCACGGCCAGTAATAATTAATTAAGTTTAGTAAATGGTGAGCGCACGGCGCGATGTCGCGATACGTTGACTGTGAGTATCCAAAATGGCTGCCACTTCCTCTGCTGTCCATTGGCCGTCGCCTCACACAGAAAGAGGGTAGTTAACAAAACCAGCGGAGCGCTGTTTTACCCACTTAATATAGGCAAGGACAGAACACTGTACTTTGTATGTTACATATATGATTAATGACAGAGTAATAAAAATTTAGAATAAAGTCTTGCAATATCAACTGGTCTGCGACAGGCCTAACGGCCTACTCTAAGACCATTCCGCCAACACGAAACACAACATAACACCAATCGCAATCCAATAAATCTTGAAAAAGAGAAACGTGTCCTGAATGCAATATCAAAACTAGATGTTTGCACGCGTCGAACAATAGCTTAAAGTATTTATATACAAAAATAGCTTGTTTTTATATGTTTCCAATACTACAGGTAGCATGCATAAGAATGTATGTGTATTGTATAATTGGAGAAACAAGCATCAACCGAAAATATTAAATATTCGATATAAATTATGAATTATATTATAGTCGATATCTTATAGTAATATATAAAGCTGAAGAGTTTGTTTGCTTGGACGCGCTAATCCCCAGAACTTCTGGTCTGATTTGAAAAATTCTTTCAGTGTTAGATAACCCATTTATTGAGGAAGGCTATAGGCTGTATATATCAGTACGCTAATACCAATAGGAGCGGAGCACCAATGAAGAATGTTTCAGAATCGGGGGTTTTTATAACTTATTTTTTTTACTATTACACGCGGATGAAGCTAGCAAATTATAAAAATATAAATGGGGAACAAAGTATTTTTCTTATTTTTGCCAACGTACATAATTCCTTTATAACTTGTTATTCCCAAAACCAGGGTCAAAATAGTGTTGTTTTAATATATTATTCAATACACATAACATTTCTCTATTTTATAATAGTTTGGATATCAATTATTCCACTAATTCAATTAGCACAAGATGAAACATTAATAATTTAGTTAGAACTTTTACACTCATAAAACAAAAATCTTCTTATACAAAAAAGTATAAAGTCATGGTACGTTGTAACGTGAAACATTGCTGTGTCAAAACGAGTGACGCGAGTACTTTTTCGCGAGGCGAAACCACTCAAATATCCACTCCACGTATTAAGCTACGAGTGAATATCATTATTCTAGTATAGACTGCATCACTGAGTGCGGTTTAGCCTTATAATAATAAGTTTTTTGTCCGATACGGTAGTAAAGATTAGATGTCCTATTATTCATCGGTTATGTACATCAGTTACTAAAATACTTACGCCCAATTTTATTAACGTGGATTAGATTTTATCTTACGGCATGGCTTTATCTGCGTTAATGCTTAAGATTTATACTATGGCCTAATGCGTCTTATTTAAAGCGTTAAAAAATAACACCGTTACCGAATACCCATAGGTAATTTGTAAATATTTAACGTCATTGACTTTGTCGCATAGCAATCTAGCATTATCGCAATATACCTGTAACATTATTGCAGATGAAGCCGCACCATGACGTATGTTCTAAAAATTTATTGTTCCTAGTGCCACTACTAGCTTGCTAGTGCCACTAAGCTAGCCAAGGATTTATTGCGTTATGAGAAATGCGACAATGGTAATGTGTTTGAAGATTGGCAGATAGCTCATATATATAAACTAATGTAGATAGTCATTAACGGCGGTATTTTTAATGCTATAAGTAAATCGCATTTGCTCATGGACACTAACACTAATGTAGGTGGAGCAAAGGCATAATAAGTTAAAAATATCAATATAACAAAAATATAACAAATACAACATTTTAAAATTTTACTCTAGAAATAACAAAAGTATCGTATCGTGCTTCGGTGAAATATTGGTCTGTCACAATGCGTGACATTACTCCTTTATACAACGAAAACACTCCAATATCAATTCCACAGATTAAACTTTGCAATGGTGGAATAACGTGTTGTCACGTCACTACCGGCGGTATTACTCGGTGACGTGTCAAAAATTGTAACAAATGAAACAGCACGAATTTCTACCATTGGGTATTCGAGCCAAATAGTGTTTTATTGAATTGATATCGGCATTGTGTCAATATATCGCTTCAATTGTAATGACTTTTTGAACTGCGTGTTAATAATACCAAAACTAAACTGGATAGACCGTTCGTTTCTGTCTTTCAATTTCAATAGAAACAAGGCCTTGTCAACTTTAATAAAAACGAACTTAAAGAAGTTATACCCGACAGACGACAGATGCTCCAACCAAATTTTGCTTAAGACGCGGCCTTGCTTATACACAGCGCGAAATCTTTATATATAAAAATGAATGATCTTTAGCAAAGTTGTTATGCATGAGCCAAAGGTTTCTGAGTTGGTTCACATTTGGACCCGGTAAGTGGCGCTGCTGTCGGAATGTTGATTGAAGCTTTACCGGGCAGGACGACGTCTGCCGGGATAGCCAGTATTAAATAAATAAATGTCACCAAAGGGACTTTCATGCCACTGCTACATTTGGGATTATGTCAGTTTTTGACCGTTTAGCGATGTAGAGATGTGTAATTTGGGATGAGATATTGTTATTAATTGTGATCGGTTTTTTATGTCTCATGATCACATACATGACTAGATGGTGCCACGAATAAATATTTTAGATTAAAAAGTAAAAAACTTAGCTTTTTAAATAAAGTTTTTTGTATTGCACTGACCTAAAAGAATATAATAGAATGTCATAAAACGAGATGTCAATTATCTGTGGCGCCATCTGACCATGCAGGATTCATGAGCTTTATACTTACAGTTTACTAGACTATGTTCATACTTAATATTTCTTGCCATATTTCTACTGTGTCACAGACCTCTAGGAAATTGCATACCTAAAACAGCTGAATCATCGTAGTAGAAATTTTTTCTTTGCCCAGGAAAGGTAAAATGTAATATCGTAAACGCAAGTCATGTTTTTGTATTGTGGAACCTTGATGAAAAGTAACATATTATAAATGCATAACATATATATTGTTAACTAGAGGGCTCAGGACAGTTTGTCCTACCCTGAAAAAATAAAACCTACAACCCGATTACAACGCCACTAGGTTCAATTGTGAATCTAAACAATCTAAATCTAATTTCACAAAGTAATCCAAATACAAAATCCCATGAAAAAATTCTAATCTCATTTTGGTGTCTACCCATTTTCTTTTTCTTTTAACCCATCCCTGTATTAGTGCAAACAAAACAAACAAAATCAAATCGTCAAGTCATTTTTGAGTTTCAGGAAGACTAACAAACATCAATTGATTTTTATATAGTACTAGCTTCTGCCCGCGACTTCGACCGCGTGTAATTTTTTTTCATAAAAAGTATCCTATATTACTTCTAATACCTCCAAAACTATGTGTACAAAGTTTCATGGTGATCGGTTCAGTAGTTTTCGCGTGAAAGCGTAACAAACAAACTTACATTCACATTTATAATATTAGTAGGGATGTACCTAATGTACCTGACGTAATTTTATACATTATTACTATGATTACTGTAACGGATATAACGTTCAATGGTGCAAAGGAGAAAATTTAAAACAAGGTTTTAAGAGTTTAAAAGTTAGCCTTTGATTGCTTGTAGAGAAAACGAAACGCAGAGCACGTATAGTGTCGTATAGTACGGCCGGTGGTCGCGGGCAACTGACTCGGGTCGTTCCCGAATGAAGTTCGTGCATTCGCTTACACTCTAGGCAATCAATTGGCTTTTGCTTTTATTTATTACACAACCAGGTAAATACAGAAGTATTATAAATATGTATATTTATTTTATATGTTTATATTATTTATTATAAATATATATATAAATTATATATACCTATATAGCAACACCGAGCGGGCCGTTCATCCAACGGAGTCTATCGTCAACATTCTCCCCCTCAGTGTCGTCATGACGACACTCTTAACCAAATGGTATATCAACCATAACCATAACCCCTCCGTCAGTTCCAGGCACGGCACCCCTTGGCCATACATTCCGTGGGGGGCGTGAGTTCACAAGAACAAACGGAACTCCGGTCTTTATCTTAGCGTCTTTGCGATACATGTAGCAAGGCAGTCGAGGAGGTGAATAAAATCTAGAGACGATGCGCGGTCCTACTTTAATAAATTCTATTCTATTTTCATATTGTTTACCAAAAATAAAACTATGCGAGTATGAAATATGTTTTATTTTCCTATATTTGTACTTGCAGGATTACCTCAATATATTAGATCTCTTAAATAAATAATTACTCTTTCCAAAATTATGAGACTTGAAATAAAGACTGATGGTCCGTTGTTTGTGGTTCTTTGACTCATTTAGTTTTTTCTTAAAACCCTAATTATTAAAAATTTCGCGCGGTTTACGTCGGCAGTTGACTGAACTTAAAAATGAACTATTAACATTTTGTAAACCTAGATCGTCGAAACGTTCTAAACTAAATGAGTCACTGTTGCAGCTATCTATACATATAGATTTGCCGGGCGCTGGCGGACGGGTTAAGTCGTGTGTATAAGAAATCATCGAAAACAGATTATGCGGTGAAATGCCCGTGCGCACCCTGTTATCATTTGCACAAGCGTGCGTGCGCCTGCGTCGCTCAGCCGACTGAGTGACTACTGCATTCGACAGTTTATCTACTTTGATAACGTTATCTGCACGATGTAAGTGCAGATAACGTTATCGTGCACACACGAACCTAGTAATGTTTTAGTGATAAAAGGCCCACCCGGCTCATACTTTTTACATGAAATAGGTGCAATTAAATCATAATTGTCTTGACCAATTAACAATTGAGGCTGAATATTTTCACATTTTAAATTGTAATTACAATTCGAAAAACACATACATTCATTAATATAACTAACATTGGGAACAGATTGCATTGATAAATTGAGTTCTTTAATTTTTCTTCCATTTAATTTAAATTGTTTGCCCTCCCTGTTGCTAACGTTAAAATTAATGTTTTATGTGGTACACACCAACTCCCCGGAGTCCCAAGCGCATGTCACACGCATAGGGACAGTCTCACCGTGTAGCCCGGCTTTATCCGCGACGTCATTGGCTATGAGACTCACTGTTGCACCGTCGTCTAACAGCGCATGCGTGAAAACACTTTGTTTGGGGCTGTGGATTACCACTGGGACTAGTTTTAGCATAACTTTAGGCTGGTTTAACGTTTCAGTATTACTAGGGCTATTTACAACAACACTTCGGTACACTGGGACGCGGTTACGTGGGTCACAAATTCACGGTCTGACTGCTGCGTTTCTTCCTCAATGTCACTATGTGACGCCGGCGCATCAGCGCGCCGCGCCGTCGGGTGCGTCCAATGTAGGAGCCGATGATGAGGTCTATCACAGGAGTCGATATCGCAATCGTCCGCGTTGCATGTAGCCTCGTCTTTATGTCATGCTTCAAGGCATTTGAAACATAACTTCTTTGTGCGGACATATCGCCAGCGATCTTTGCGTAGCGCTCGCCTAAAGGGATTGCATTCTGCCAATTTGTGACTTGCTCTCCTGCAAAATTGGCATATTTCGGGAACGTTGCCCATATTTGTGCACATTAATACAGCATGATTATGCTGTGTACTGGGCTTCTTTTTACAGTCATTCTGACTGCGTAGCGTGCGTATGTAGCTCACGCTTGATGTGGCAATCTTCTGTGCCTCTAAATAAAGAAATTTGGAGAGTAATTCCAATCTTGGCGTGTCATCTCGATTGTCATACAAGTACTCAGCCCATTAATAATCAAAGCAGTGGGTAACTTAGTTATGACAATAGTTACTAAATCTGGACTTCTTAAATAGTCAGTTTGACCAATAGTTTTTATTGCTGTCATATAGTTCTTTATTTTTATAGCGAAATTAACTATCTCAGTATGATATGCGTCTGGGAACGGCTGTAGTTTCTTCAACTGAGAAGTTACAACTCTCATAATGTTCTCCGGTCTGCCAAATCGAAGCTCCAAGGTTTCCATCACGTCCTGTGGTGAAGTGGCACTCATCAGCAAAGAAGATGTCGCTTGCTTTGCATCGCCACGAAGACAGTTACGTAATCGCCATAAGTTCTCCGTGTCACTATAGTTGCAAAGGTGCGTGGATTCATAAAACGCTTCTTTGAATTGTAACCACTCCATTGGGTCACCAAAGTACAGGGGCAAGTCCTTGGCGGTGGCTATTCTTGATAGCAGTTCCTGGTGGTTGTTGGCCTTGGAGGTTGAAGCGGTTACACTCTAGGCAATCAATTGGCTTTTGCTTTTATTTATTACACAACCAGGTAAATACAGAAGTATTTTATATATGTATATTTATTTTATATGTTTATATTATTGATTATAAATATATATATATATATATAAATTTTATATATATATATATATATATATATATATATATATATATATATATATATATATATATATATATATATATATATAGGGGCAATCATTCCTTTTAGTGATAAGGTAAAAAACCTTGGCGTTATATTTGACAGTGAGCTGTCTTGGCGACCTCATATCACCGAATTAAGTCGGCGGCTTTATCTCTCATCCAAATCCCTCAGAAGGTTGAGGAATTTCTTACCCACTACCACCAAAATTAAGCTAGCAGAGTCCTTATTACTTCCTATCCTTGATTATGCTGACGCCAGCTATCTAAATTTAACCCAAGAACAACTCAATAAACTTGAGCGCCTCCAAAATTTTTGCATAAGGTTCATATTTGGACTACGCAAATATGACCATGTCTCTGAATTCCGAAAAAAACTCAAGTGGTTGCCAATCCGATTTCGCCGGAATACTCACATCCTTGCTCTTCTCTATAGTATTTTATTTGTCCCTAGTACTCCTGATTACCTTAAACAAAGTTTTGAATTTCTTTCGTGCTCTCATAATTTACGCCCTTCTACTAAACTTAAATTGAACACTCCTGCGCATAACTCAACTTTTTATAACAATTCTTTTACTGTTAAGGCTATACAGCTCTGGAACGCGCTTCCTGTTACAATCAGACAAGCAAAATCGCTAGCGATATTTAAAACTATGATCAAAAAATACTACCTGTCGTTGGAATATGATATTTAAATTCACTTATAAACATTTATATATTTTGTAGATATGTATTTGTATGGTATGTATATTAAGTATATATCTATGTAATATATAAAATTTATCCATATATTTATATATATATAATTTATGTATTTATTATTAAAATGTAAGTAGTTTGTACTATATGTTACGTATACCACCATCGCCATTATCATCTAAATTTATTTCTGGGGTTGTCTGGAAGAGATCGCTTTTTAGCGATAAGACCGCCCTTTGTACATAACTAGATATAATTTTAGTCTTAAGTTCATGTTTGTATTGGTGTACAATAAAGAGTTATCTATCTATCTATCTATCTATATATATATATATATATATATATATATATATATATATAATATATATAGCAACACCGAGCTGGCCGTTCATCCAATGGATTCTATCGCTAACAATTATTATTTATTTATATACATCAATATATGAATATTTTTGTCTTATTTCTATGTCTATTATACTTACCTTTTCAATTTTTTTTATATATATACTTTTTTATTCTAGTTATATTGCAAAACCCACGTGTTACACAATTTTTCTCTAATCCATCCTAAGTCTGGAAGAAATTGCTTTTAGTGATAAGACCGCCTATTGTCTTCTGTACTTAAATTTCTTGAATTGTTGTTATGCAATAAAGTATATGCTAATATATTCTATTCTATTATATTCTATCTACATAGAGAACATAATTATGTTAAAGTATTTTTAAAAGTAAAAAATACTTGTATTTCAGTATTTCAACATACGTGAAAAACCCGTTAAATAGGAAAACAATGCAATAAAATCTTGCAATCCATTTAAAGAAACTTTCGTGAGAGAGTATAAATTAATTAGGAAATTGGGTTCGAGTTGAGACATCAACCCACCACCGTAACAAGTTTCGTTGGAAACCAAATTTCGGCGCTCCGCAATATGGATTAGGTCAATTTAAAATCATTACCATAATTTCTTATCAGAAACTTTCTACGGAGTTTCCGTCATGAATATTCAAACGCGCCTTATTTGGCTGCTCAGTCTCCAGTGTATTAGGTTTGTTAATGCCGCCACTTTATTATGACTCTTTACTCTTTAGAAAAACTTTACATTTTAATTAGCCTCCCCAAAAATACTACAAATAAAATTAAATGTCTGTATCTGTTTTCGGAACAAATGCCAAAATTAAAGTGAAAATTGCTATTTACACAGTAAGTCAGTTTGTCTGATATTGAAACTTGCTGTGTCACGTGGGTGTGAAGGTTTTCAGCAAAAAAAATCAAAGCGACTTATTCATAAAACATATTTAACGAACTTTGGATGCTAAAAATCGTATAATCAAGTTAAATTAAAATAAAACAAAATAAAAAAAAGCTTGTATGTACTTAGGTTATAAAAGGGTTCGATTTTTTTTCTGTTTCCAAGCCAAGCATTGACGATTACATTCTCTTCTAAGGCTACGTTTCACATGAGACACAACGACCACGTTCACGACCGCGATTTTTCTCGTTTAATTTGCTTGCGGGCGTTACAATCATAAACTTTAGTGGAACGGATTATGGAGCGTTGATGTGATTAACCACGAAATAAATGTCACTGGCTGATTTGAAAATCGCGCCTTTTTCAATGTCAATCGATAGAGATAATTAATGCTCTGTGGTCAACGCCCAATTCGGCTCACCACTTGACATGGGTCGTTATGAGCGATGTGTGAACGAAAATAATGACGTCATTAGTGACGTTTTTACCACGACCATAACGACCGCGGTCGCTATGTGGAACGGCTGATGGAGTATTTTTGGCGTTACGAGGTATGTGCCCTAAGTCGTTACCTCACTGCTGAGGATCGTGACTTTGATGACAGTCACACAGACAGAATAATCGCTCTTCTCTAACGAGTTCTGTTTTGAACAAGCTGGAGGGCCGAATTTACCAACATTTCCGATCACTTACCACCACGAGGTCTCTTACCTTCAATAGGCCCGTGACCACAGGTCTCCACATTGTCAGGGGTCTTGCAAGCTATGTGGCCAAAGAACTTCGGCATACATTATCAGCGTAATGCTGATAGTCTCTGGTGATGTCCAATCAAGCTCTTCTAGTATGGAGACACGATACAACGACGACAAGAACTTTAAAATAGTATCAATCGTATTCGATAGTCAGGAATTATTATTTATTGCCGAACAGTACGAAAAGTTTCCCGGCGCTGTTGCTATAAAATTTGTTGTAACACAGCGGATAGCTCGGGGTTACTTCGGGACAACTTTTCCATTTCCCATCTATGTTGGAGGAAGGATAGTCGGATGCCCCGCCACTGGCCAACAGTCGATAAATTGACGGCTCAGCATGCCTCGATCGCAACTCCTATAAACTCTCTCCTTTACAATATTTTAATCTAACTTTGTATATCTTTAAAATAAAATTCATTTAGATACGCGTCATCTCAAACACAATGAAGGGCTTCATAGAAGTGACTGTTTTTACTATTTCTTATTTATAAAATTTCACTAAATAGTAATTCTGAAGATCGACCTCTTAGAAAAATCTCGTCTTCAAAATTTTTCCTACTTATTTCTAAAGCTAGAGGTGAGAAACACGTTTTAAGTGATTGGAAATCAATTAATTAAAATTATTTGGACTTGTATAATTTGTATTATTATATATTTTTTTATTGCTTAAATTACATATTCGATAGCTACCTCTATTTTTTACGATTTCAACACCAATTTTCATCTATATATAATATTTTTTTTAAATGACAGATGGCTAGATATTCGTAACATATTAAAAATGTTTCTGTTGCCGATATTACTCACTAAATGAAAAGTTGTATGATAATATAATATTATATTGTAAATTAAGAAATGTAGAACGTTTAAATCAGTGACCGACACCAACAATCATAACCAAACCAATCTTAAAAATGTTTAGAAAAGTATATCTAAAAAGGTACAACTCTTTTTATACAAAGGAGCACGCAACAATTTCGTGTTTACTAAAATGGCTACCATACCCTTAAAAAATGGCACGTTGCACACTTAAATAGTTTTCGATTAGTTTAATTAAAACATTAAACGACATTTTCTCTTAACTCCACGAAAGGCCCGTTTGGAATAAATTTTCTTTCGTACACAAACTTCTCGGCCGCTACGACAAAAACATAATTGTAAAACTTGGCCTAAGTCAACGCCAAATTGCCTGTTTTAATTAAAAAACTGTGCGCCGAGGGCGTCATCGCAGATAACAATTTAATGTAATGGCGATATTCAAAGAACTCTTTTATGGCCGATACGAGCGGGCCTGCATAATTAATGGTACTTTGTAAATGCGTAGCTACCGACCATTTTCATACCAAAAACATTATAATGTGGACCAGGCTCAGAGAAACTGGCCCACGAGCATCGTTACTTTCACGGTCCTTGACGCTTAGGCCTGAAAACGTAGTATGTAAGTTTAATTCGACTGAAACAGCTCGGGTTATAGAGAACATGCATGAGGGGGTCTAGTCGCGCAAATTTGAATATCACAATTGAGATTGGTATTTCACGTAATGAAAAGAACTTCAAAAAGAAGTATGTGTGTGCAATTCACGTGCGGTAGAAGTGAAACTTCAAAAAAGTAACTTACGAGAGAATGAGATAAATATAGAGTATCAAGAGTAATACTCTTGATACTAATTATAAGGATAATAATTATAAGGTTTATTATTTTTATAATATTTTTACTAAGCTCAAAAATCTATATATATAAAACAAAGTCGTGTTAGTTACACCATTTATAACTCAAGAACGGCTGGACGAATTTTTATGAGTTTTGTCTTTTTGGAATTGTCTTCGTCCGGAATAAAAAAAAATAAAAAAAAACATCAGTCACAACATCGGTCTAGCCATTCATTTGTTTTGATCTTTCCTGGCCGATTTCGGCAATGGTGACTGCATTTAAACTCATGTTCATGTGACTGATTTAAGTGAATTATTTTTGTGTGTGTTCAAGTGGATCCCATTAGATAATGGTTGTCAATTCATAAGTCGTGAACTAGAAAGTGTTTTTAATAAATATAAAGTTCCAAGTGTACATTTTACACCTAAATATACACCACAGATAAATACTGTCGAAAGATATAATAAAACTATAGTGACAGCTATATCAACATTTGTGGAAGGTGATCATAGGGCTTGGGATATAAACTTACCTAAGATTCAGTTCGCGTTGAACAATTCTGTTAATGAAGTTACTGGTTATACTCCCGCTTTCCTAGTTCATGGCAGGGAATTAGTAATATGTGGCTCCCATTACTTGGAATCAAGCAACCCTAAAGAAATAATATTTACACCTCGTGATCAGTACGCTGCTAATTTAAGACACTTATCTAATATATTTGATAATGTCCAATCTGCCCTATGGCATAGTCATCAAAAGAACACTCATCGCTATAATTTAAGACGCAAGGAGGCAAATTTCAATGTAGGTGACATTGTTTGGAAAAGATGTTATTTCCAAAGCGACAAAGATGCATATTTCACTAAAAAGCTAGCACCAAAATTCCAAAAATGTCGAATAATTGAAAAACGTTCTCCACTAGTATACATTTTAGAGGATATGGAAGCTCGAAACTTAGGAGCCTGGCATATCAAGGACTTGAAACCAAAATGTACCTCTTAGTACACCTTCGCGGATTTTTCTGCAGGAAAAATCCTTGTCCTGGAAGGGGAGTACTGTAACAACTATTAATAATCGTTGTTTACTTATTATATATAATTAAAACTATAAATATTTAAATTAAATATAATATACAAAATAATTTAAAAGTCACCTACCATAATGTTTTACTGTAATTCGATACACGTAAAGGAACGTCGCAACGTGAACAAAAAAAAAGACGACTGAATGACGGTGGAGAGAAAAAAAGACATTTTTGGATTGGCTCATAGATGAGATTGCGTATTCTAATTGTTACATATTTTGAAAACTGTTCTATTTTATTTTATTTTAATATCTTAGTATTAATACAAGCCAAACTAAATAATACTTAATTTATTTTTAAAATAAGTGCTCATTATTCCCATACTGGGTAAGTTGTGTAAATAGATATTTCTTCTCCTTATAAGGGTTTAAAGAACGGTTGTTAGCAGTGATTTGAAATTGTATTAAATATTTAGTAATTGTATTTGTATTTATTTATATGTAATGTAGTGTATGTAGTAACGTTTCTTTAAACCCTTAATAACTTATTTGTTACGTAAATTCTTCTTTCTTGTTTTATATAATGCAGAAAACCGTTATAAATTTTAGCATGGTATTTTAACTATTACATTAGATATTTGTGTACTATTACTTTCCTTATATTGTACGCTTGGATTGTCTCAACGCCTAGAAAAGCCACTTAGTGAGTAGGTCCCAATCTCTCCCTGTAGATGACCTGGCTTTATTGCTGACAATCCAAGTGGCTAAAAGGGGCATAGTAAAACATTCGCTGAGCTCGACTACATTGCAGTTCCAGGAATTTGGTTGGGAGTAATCTCCTCCCACTCTCTCCAAAATCTACTCCGTCGACGTGCCTGCGCCTCAAGTATTAGAAGTTGCGAATAAGGAGTGCCGTGCTGTCCAGCATACTGCAAGGAATCTCAGGGGAGTGCGGTACCTATTCCAGGACTAGCCAGGAAAGCTGAACTTAATTTGGCAAGAACCCACTAGTTACCATCTTATTTTCTTTAAAAAAAAATATAGTTTTAAATATACTCATTTTCTTACCCTTATTTTGATTGCGTTTTATTTATTTTAAAATAAAACGTGACACCCGGAATGATTTAGATTCACGATTGGACCCGGTAGGTGGCGCCGCTGAACATCTCTTTAAAGGTGGGACCGATTTTAATGTCATTTTTTGTGTTTTTCGTTTCATCGAGTTTTCAAATCACAACGATTGTAAAGAAGTTTCACTTCAATAAATATTTAATCTCATTAAAAGTATTGTTACATTTTTGAATGCTACAAAACTGCAAAAACATAAAAATAAATCAAATAACTAAGTTATGTTACTGTGTGGGGCGCTGTAGCCCACGGATAAAATGCTAGTTCGATTTCTATGGACTGTATAGCGAAGATATGCCCTAGATCCTTGCACTAGAAAAGCAGAAGCTCCACCAACCTTGAGATCCGCCCCCTCCCGGCTCGGTTCAGGTTGCACACAGGAACAGCACACGGCACTATATTCCACTTTATAGCTAACACTTGTGCAAAGTCTTAGGGATAGCAAAAGTTCTTGGCACGGCCAGTATGGTCACAAGTTGCAGTTTTTAAAAGTATCAGCGCACGGCGCGATGTTGTTCTCGTCAAACGTTGACTCGAAGTGATCCAAAATGGCTGCCCCTACCCTGCTGTGCATTGGCCGTCACCTTACACAGAAAGAGGGTAGACAGCAAAATTCATGGAGCGGTATTCTACCTACTTCCCTAGGCAAGGACCGAACATACGCCCCACCGAAATCAGTATGATGATTTCTAGTTAAAGAAAATATATAATTGAAGTGGCTACGAGCCAAAGAAGTAAAGAGTGGCTATGAGCCAGCAAGAAGTGTCTGAAGGTTATGAACTACCAGCTAAAAGGATATGAAACGGCTACGAGTCGAAAGGATAAGAGAAGGGTGTGTGGTTACGAACCAACTACACAGCTATAAGATTGGTGTTAAAGGTAAAGGCTACGAGCCGGATATGAAAAGTGAACTACTAAGAGTTCTTAAGCTCTAAGCTTAGCATTTTAATTTAAAACACTTAAGACAAATTATAAATCAGAAAATAAATACTTGTAGTTATTTTTATATTATAAAATAAAAATATAATATTGTCAACAATCGATGTAATCGTTGTTTATATTAGTCAATGCCCATTCGGATGGTCGCTAAGTCCATTTTCATAAGAATAATAACTCCTTCATTCAAGTCAGGTGAAGATAAAAACAATTTTATTCTCTGGTGAAGAGTGTGAGGTAATCATGCGACCAACGTTTTAGAAACGTATATTATGCATAGATTGCCGAATGAACATAGCGTACTATAGCCAAAGAAAACTAGTAATTGAGTAAAACTGGGGACAAAGTATCTAGTTAAATTAATGTAAAGTATTTAATTATTACGATTTTGCAATTTAGAAATAAATTCCCTAAATTATTATTTTAAAAATTGAAATTTATTGAATATTTGTTAAGTTAAAACTACGACAGACATTGGAACTAAATCTAAGTATTTAATGTTAATTATAATTTACGAGCTTAATGCTCATAAGTTTCCTTGCTCCTGGAGGTACAAAGCTAAATAAATAAACTAAAAGCATTTTTAGACATTTACTAAAATCTATTTATATATATACCTTTAATTTAAGTGAAGTCTTAAGTTAAGAATTCATTTTAACAAACGACAAGTTACGTACCTTTGATTTCAAATTAAACCAACATTTTAACAACAATTGTAACATCCCCTTTAATATTTTATAAGTAAAATAAATATAGAGTGCTTGTGCGGTCGTATCTTATCTAGACTGCGATTGAAAATGATTATATTTTCAAAAAGTTTAAATGCTATTAGTTTAATTTAATTTATGTATTATTATTGTTAAAAAATGTAATAATCCTCCGTGCAACGTGCGCAGACTAATTATAATAAAAAAGTACCAATTCAACGAAAACGAATACGTTTACGAATTTAAAAAAAACCTTAAAGTCGAATGAAAGTATTCGTAGTTCCGAATCATAATTTTTATTTAAATGTTGATATTAGCACGCCCCACCCTGAGAAAATGCTATTTAAATCAGGGTTGACAGTGAAGTTACGTAAATGTATTGAGAAATGTAAATCTTAGAATAAAATAGTAACTGAATGAGTATCATGGACAATCATTCAGTTAGGGTTCTCAACCGTTTAAAGAAATGACGTTTTAAATGTTTTGTTGTACTTTGGCTTCTGTAAGTGAATGTTACTGTCGGTCATGTTATGATTAATACCGTAAAATTTGTTATGAGCAAGAACGTCTTGCGGATACGAACTTAGAACCTTGCACGGCAAGGATTCCAACTCCCAAGTCCGTTTGGAAGTAACGGTGGGTGAGCTATTGTTGACAGTGTACGACACTGTATTCAAAGAAGTGGCGGCAGTAGACATGTGAACGTCACGGTTTTTCGCTTGACACAACTTGCCGGTTATTACGTAACCAAAAATGCTGTTCAACGCCTGAGGAATGTCACTGCTAAAGTTCAATTTTTGTCCATCGTAAATGTATGGAAAAATATCGCCCGCTAGAATAATGTCAATTGGTCCACTTTCATAAAAGTGCGGGTCGGCCAAAACAAGATTTTTATAATTTTTAATTATATCTTGAGACATTTGGACTGTGGGTAGATCTCCGGCGATCTTGGGGAGCACGACAGCGTCAAAATTAAACATTGGTACATTACTATAGCGCGACTTCACAGTGAATGACGTCATTCCTTGATTATCTATTTTTTCGCCCGCGAGACCAAATATATCTAAATTACATTTACGCGTAGACAATCCTAAACGTTGTAAACAATGTGTTGTAATAAAGTTAGTTTGCGCACCCGAGTCGATTAGAACGCGACAAGCCTGGTAGCAATCATTTTTGTCCAATACATGCACAACAGCTGTACCCAATATAACTGAGGTGCTATGTGCGTCGGTAGAAACTGCTTTATAATTATTTAACGACTTCTGTTCTGGAGCGTCCGCCGGCGCTGTCCGTTGCAGCGCGGGTGAAGCGCCGTACGATGCGCTCGATTCGTCGCGACGCGGGCTTAGAACCGGTTTGCTATCATCATCATGCAATAAGGAGTGGTGCGCTCGCTGACAAACAATACATCTAAACTTGCTATTGCAACTATCCGCGTTATGATTAGGTTTTAGGCAATTATGGCAAAGTTTAAGTGTATCAACACGGTTGATACGGTTATAAATATTTAATTCACGGAATTTTTTACAACGGAAAATCAAGTGATTATCGCCGCAATATGAACATAAATATTTTAATTTAGAGGAAGATGCATGTGTGTATGCTACACTTCTGAGAGGCTCCACTAAAGACGGTTTTTGGTTATTTTGATAATTTAAAGAATCTGAATTATTAGAAAATGAGGTCGAATGGTCGAGAACTTTGATATGATTTTGAATAAATGATATTAAATCGTTAAAGGAAGGTACTAAGGTTTGATCTAAACCTTGTTCAAATAACGTCCTAGATTGTGGGTCTAGGGCCCGTAGTGCTATGTGGCACATGACGTAGCTATTTAAGTTATTAATATTTAATGCCTGAATGGCTTTGTAGGAATGTTCAAAGGTTTCTATAAACATATTTAGTTGAGTTGAAGTCTCAGTAGTTAAAGGTGAAAAATTTAACATTTTGTCTAAATATCGACTAACTAACATACGATTGTCGTGGTACTTGTCTAGAAGGCTTTTCCACACAAGTTCATAATTAGCAGATGTGATCGGCAAGCTCTTAACGATATTTAATGCACTACCTTTAGTACACGAAAGCAAGTAATGGAATTTATCTATGTTTGGAATATGCGGCTGATCATGTACTAACGAACAAAAGGTCTCGTAAAATGTCGTAAAGTTTTCAATGTCTCCATCAAATGTGAACAATTCTAATTTTGGAAGACGGGGACGAGATTCTATTACGTTAGAATGTGTTTTGAAATTCGCACTATCCTTCGGCGGCTTCAATTTATTGTACACTAATTTAATATGATAATAAATTGTGTCAACATTTTTGATTTCATTACTTCGAATCATGGCATTAGGGTCCGATTCCAGTTCGGTTTCTAATATTTTGTAAATAATTCTTTCGAATTTTTGACGCAAGTCGTCAATTTCTGCTGCGATAATTAAAAACAATTCTCGGATTTCCAAAGTGGAAATGTCTTTCGACATTTCGTATATATCTTGTAATCTTTCAAATATTACTTGCCTTTTTTGATTCAAATACGCAATGGTTACAGAAGTATTACGTTTTGGAGACATGATTACGTAACTTATTAAAAGAGTTACAAGTTGCCAATATTATAAATAGGTATGTAATACTAATAATTTAACTAATATATAAGTAAATTAAATATGATAATTTGTCTTAAAGTGGAGGTATTATGAGATATTATACGTACGACGTATATAAAATATAATGAAATTGGTAAAAAAACTAAGGTTAAATAGGTAGTAATAACCTAATTAGCCGAAAACTGAGGGTAGTCCGGCTCGAAGGCCAAAATGTGGGGCGCTGTAGCCCACGGATAAAATGCTAGTTCGATTTCTATGGACTGTATAGCGAAGATATGCCCTAGATCCTTGCACTAGAAAAGCAGAAGCTCCACCAACCTTGAGATCCGCCCCCTCCCGGCTCGGTTCAGGTTGCACACAGGAACAGCACACGGCACTATATTCCACTTTATAGCTAACACTTGTGCAAAGTCTTAGGGATAGCAAAAGTTCTTGGCACGGCCAGTATGGTCACAAGTTGCAGTTTTTAAAAGTATCAGCGCACGGCGCGATGTTGTTCTCGTCAAACGTTGACTCGAAGTGATCCAAAATGGCTGCCCCTACCCTGCTGTGCATTGGCCGTCACCTTACACAGAAAGAGGGTAGACAGCAAAATTCATGGAGCGGTATTCTACCTACTTCCCTAGGCAAGGACCGAACATACTGCCTTATCAATTATTTTAATATTACTACCTAATAAGAATTATATTTTAGCATATCTCCAAATGGCTTCCATCTATATTCTAAAAGTACCATAACATACAGTGCTTACTTTATTGCCAACTATAAATCCGAAACCCTCTACATTCGTCTTTTTTTCTTAGGCTAATTAGACGTGTTCATTACTGCCTTTTAAATCTTACAGAAATCAGACATAACAATAAGGAACTTTGTTCCAATATAAACGGGAAAGATTTTAACTGTCAAAAATGTCACATAAGTGATTTTTTAACTTCTTTATCGTTTTCGTTTTTTATTGCAAAAAGTTCTCTATTTTGTTATTTGTATTTTCATTAGTAAATTAATATACAATAATATTTTATACTTGAAGCATAAATGTACCCTTGAAAATATTTCGTGCTCTAAAATATACCATTAAATAACAAACAAGCAGCTAAGAAAGTCACATGGATGATAGATACCTTTTTAACAATTAATTTTGTTTGTTCTTTTAAAGTTGACAATGCCTTATTTATTTCAACATTGAAAGACATAAACGAACCGTCGGTTGTCGGTATTATTAAAAACAAAGTTAATAAATGACGATTTAAGACGTAATGTTGATAGCAATCATAAGTTTTTTTTATCCGCAATAGGCGCAGCACAATAGGCTACATAAGACACACTTCTTATGTAGCCTATTGTGCTGCGCCTATAGCTCCTGCACTCCCTTATACGTGTATTCATGAAGCACCACGACGATGACTTTTTATGAGGAAAAAAAATATAAAAATGCGCCCTTATTGTGTACCAAGTTATTTATTCAAGGCACACATAACCCGATTTACATAAGTTTCAAAGTTTCCCCACTTTTATTTACCTGTACAAAGAAAGAGAGCGCTCAAACAGAGATATAACGCGCACGTACTGGGGCCCAATTCTGCTATTACTATCTCTTCAAAATCGTCGGACATTCGTCTCTATCATAGGTTGGCCTGATTTCGGTAGTTGTTATTTCAATGGCCTGCCCGTATCTCTATCTTTATAAATATTTATGACTGAAAACTCGCGAAATAAATGGTAAAATTTTTAAGATTTTCTATATTAATTTTGACTAACGCTATTTTTGCCAATGGTAAAATATAGTTTTCTTCTTCCATGGTGATACCATTTTTTCCTACATTATTCGCGCGACGATTTTTTTTTTAAATTTTTATTGCATGTGTTCAGGAGACAGGCAGACAGCCCACTTTAAAAGCGGTTACCATAGATTATGGACATTTGCAACACCAAAGGTGCTACAAATGCACTGCTGCTCTCTTAAGGGAGACTGGAACCTGGTCACTAATACCGGAACACAAATCAAGATTGTTATGGCGGCATACTCTAGACCAGGGGTGGTAGCCCTCCAGTCGGGAAAATAACCTACCACCTGGCCGTGGGTTCTTTTGTCGCCTCTTACGACAGGCCGCCCAGCCGCAGGAAATAGTATTCTTTCTCCATTCCTGCACTCATAAAGATATCGATAAGATATTTTGAATTTAGTAGAATAACGAATTTTTGACACTGTCTCAATGGAATTATACTTAATATATTCGTAACGTCAAGATGTTGAAACAGCAGAATTGGACCCCAGAGCTATAACGCGCACGTTCTAGTCGAGGTCTCGTAGTGGGCTCAATTTGTGGTGGATCTGAATTTGCCTAAACCCAGGAATGGGACAAAGACAAAAGGTCGCCCGGGCCGAGATTTATGAAAATTGCGGTCCCATAGAGATGCGTCAGCGAGGTACGCTGGCAAGATGCGAATTTTATCTAGTTGGATAGACGGTATATAAATGTCAACTTAAATCACGAACCCCGGAATCTGAATGTTTACTTTTCATTCATTGCCTTGGCTTCCCTTGTTTATACAAAAAATAATACAACGAAAAAATGATCTTCCTCTTATTGTTATTGAACAAATGTAATTTTGAATGTTATCTTCTCTTTTGTATTACTAATAATAAAAATCTGTATGTATAATGTATGTAGAACAAATATTGAACAGATATTATTTTTCCATGTGTCAGACACAAAGATAAGTTATAAAGTTTCTTTCATCCATAATTTAGTAACAGATTTAAATTAATTAAAATTATTTGACACATATTTAACTTATTACAAAATATTACATAATAGAATCATAAATTCGGCTAAGTGCGCGTATGTCCACGCACAGGGGAATTCGTCAAACAGCTACTATTTTTGTTATTTCACTTCCTAATTGCTAAAAAATATTTAATTTATTTAATACAATTTGGTGCATTACTATTCCCTATCTGAAATTAATAGTTCAAAACATGGATGAGGATACATTATATGACTTTAAGGCTCGGCGCAAACGGGCCACCGACCACACCCACCGGTGGCCAGTTGCAAGCAGTTGACACGTTTTTTCATACATCTTGCAGGGATTTACGTCACGCGTGTAGCCGGTGTTGGCCACGCGCCACCGTCACTTTTGTTCGCGAGGTGGCGAGACATGGCTACCACCGTTCGCTGTGATCGGAGGCCCGTTTGCACCCACAACTAAAAGTAATATCTCTAAATCTCATTAATGTAAATAAGACACAAAAAAACAGTGTTATAATTTTCAAGACTTGACTTCCACGACTACACAGGATTACACATATTAAACATATGCATTTAGGTATTTGGTAAAAACATAGACATCACGAAGCATATTGGAACAATTTGGAAAGAGGATAGAAAATTTTATACGAAACAATATATCCCGTGATGATGCCAAATATGTAGCAATTCAGAAAACGTCAGAGAATAGGTACTTGACAATAATTTTCAGAGACCACCCTCAATTGTTTTGCAAGTATGCCATTGTGTAACGTCAGCGTATACATATGAAGGTTCATTTTCTGCCCCAATGTCTATATTGTTACGAGTGCGAGACTCGAATTAAAATGCCGTTGGAATTACTATGGAATTTATTATAACTATACAAATACGTATAACACAGGTACAAATATAACTGGACACAACCAGTACAAACTGCACGCAACCAGTACAAACTGCACACAACCAGTACAAATTGCACGATTCAATAACACGCGTAAAGTCCGTCACTGTATAGTTCGTCAAATGTGCACGTCTTGCTCGTATCGTAATCTTCGCTTGACTGCCCCCCCCCCCCCTTCGGGCATCGTTTTATACTAAACTGTACAATACAACAATCGACCGCATGGACTGAATTTTCCAAGAAAACGTAATCTGCACACCTGCGGCCATAAACAATAACAATAGAATGTTAATCTTAATTACACATTTTAAACACAAAGTAACATTTTAAACATTAAGTCCAAATGCGGGAAAGGTAATAAACCAGGTGTGCATTCACTTTGTCGGCGTGTAACAATATAAATTTAAAAAGCACTGAATAGTACAAAATTCGAATGGTATTTATAGTTATAGAGGCGCATACTAGTATGAAATACAAGTAAAACATGTATTTCATACTAGTTATGTAGTATGTAAATACAAGAGTCAATAAAAAAATCTGAGGCAACGTAGTCAAGTAAGACTCAATTATCGATGACGCCGCCTCGCCATGAATATTGATGGGGTTATTTGCATATCCACCGCATCAACTCGAACACTTTGAAAGGAAAAAAAACACGATCAAATCGTATGTATTTGCATGAATACATTCGTATCCCTTTCGCTTTGATGAATATGTATAATTAAATTCAACTCTGATATAATTAATCAAATTCATAATAGAATTAAATTTTATTAAGTACTAGCGGCCCCGGCAGACGTTGTCCCGCTCTCAAAAAATAAGAATCTAGGACCCGATCCCAGCACCACCTACAAGTTCCAATTGTGGATTTAAACCAACCAACCACCCACTCAAACACACAAAAACAAAATCACCAAATTCGGTCCAGGTGATTAGGAGGATTTTAGAACCCGATCTCAGCGCCACCTACTAGTTCCAACGGGAAAAAAGTATCCTGTGTCCGTCTCCTGGTTCTAAACTACCTCCCCACCAATTTTCAGCCAAATCGGTACAGCCGTTCTTGAGTTATTTCTTTTATAATATATAATATATAATTTCTAACTTGTCTATAATTTCATTAGAAGACGGGTGAAGGTAAACATTGCGAAAGAAGTCATCGAGATTAGCGGTGTGTGCATCCTAATTTGTCTTGGATAAGTGTGTTAGATATCATCAATTCCCCTAAAATAACGAGGCAAGCACTGCAGTAGAACGTCTGTAGGCTGGTTAATAATTCATATATTGAAAGTTCAAATAATTACCTTCAAATGATTTTATAATTTAAATCAAGGGCTTGTTACAATGAAATTCAATTCAAGAATACTAAAAGACAAACTTGTTACGAGACCATTCACTGAAATAGAATTCTAGACGACTTTACGCAATGAAGTCTTTTGTCTTTGAAAATTACTTTCTTTTCATTCATTGAAAATGCCACGTCTATAGTCTGGTATTGATATAAAACGTAACATTGTTACAAGTTTAGCGGGACTCGAATTAAAAAGCCGTTGGAATTATTATAGAGTTTATTAGAACATTACAAACACGTATAACACAGGTACAAATATAACCGAACACAACAAATCCAAACGTAATACAGAAGGTCGTAATTCAATAAAACGCGCAAAGTCCGTCACTACTAGATTCCCGATTGTACACACGTCACGCCTTGATTGTAGTTGTAGTTAAACTGCCGTCTCTCTCCGTCAGGCTGTTGTTTTATACCTCACAAATAGAAATGTGTCCATATCATAGTCGACGTAATCCGTAACACCTGGCTAAAAGAATTACTATTAGTTCAAATGCCGACAAGTAATAAAATGTGTTTCGTGGAATTTGTCTTTGTCGGGGGGCTTAGTTGTAACAATATCTTTGTTGTCATTAATCTTTTATTCACATATTACGGCATTATATGGGACTTTGCTACTACAGATTAATTTATCGTAAAATCTCATACATTTTTCGATATAAAAAGACTCTAATCTTTAAACTGGTGAAATTCAATACATTGCATTCGATAATGGATACCAAAACAAACTCAAACTATTCAATCACTTCATCCAAATTGTCTCCTACTCTTTCTTTATCTATTTAATATACATTCTACTTATGACCACGAGCCACCTCATCACATTTAGGGCCGATTTTTCTATCACCAGATAAAAATTATTCAAATAATTAAATACAACTTGGAAAAATTTCAAATGACAGTTGTATGAATAAAACAGTTAAATTGTTTCACTTTTAAATTCACTTTTAAAAAATGTATTCGACTGATAACTTTTTTCTGATGCATGAAAAATCGGTCCTTACTAAACTATTTAGTTCATGTCTTTAACCTATACATGTTGGTAATTGATTATCGTATGTTTTATTTTATTTCTTTCCCTTTCCTTAAACTCTCCTCCCGCCTGTCCTTATTCTTGCCGCATCAAAAGTGAAGATGTCACCATTTTTAAAACTTATAATAAAACGCTACGACCAGACCCACAAAGCTCTATCCGTCTCAGTACGTCGTTCGCACTACGCGCTTAAATTTAACCACTGCGCCCTTATAAAAAACCGCCGCTACAATCAAGACTATGACGTCTCGCGAAGTGCTCTTCGGAAAAGCTCTTCGGACCTGTTGCTGCCCTGGGGCAGAAGAAGAGAACCAATAGCAGCAGCACACGGTGAGTTCCTTCTACTCCCAATATTGAACTAACCTATTATACTGTCCGTAACCACCCCAATCAAATGGTGAATGTCTGAATGGTGAATGGTGAAAGCCTTCAAGCCTCTATGGGCAAATCTGAAACTATTTTTCACTATATAAGGTATTACCTTAAAACCGACCCTTCCCTTTAAATTGACGTTTAAAATTGCTTTACAAAAATTAACAACAACAACCAACACTATGAGATGACGTCATAATACAGCATGTGCCTTTTTGAAATGATAACTTCTTATGGGAGGGTAAACCGCTTCGTTACGTAACGCGTTACAGCGCCAGTCTGTCTGGCTTCCCTTTCTCTCACGCATACGGCAGCGGTAGGCAGGCTCCTCCTCTCTCACTCTAAACCACAGCGCTAGCCGTATTTCAGTAATTATATTAAATAATGATACTGATAATGTACATACACAAAATTCTAATGTACATATTCAAGAATTGTAACTAAGAATAAAATATATTTTATAATCAATAAAAGATTTTATTAATAAATAACCTTTCCTTACATTATCATATTAATATACATAAAATTTAAGTAATAACTGAAGCTTTTCTCAAGTTAAATAATTTTAAATATTAAATACTTCTACTTAGATTCGTTTAACTTATCACTTCTATCGGGCGTGTCGAGACGCACACGTTTGGTTTTTTTTTTAAATCAGCCCGTTCGAACCCTGACCAGGGTATTTGAATTTTCAAAAAATCTAACATCGTCACCGAGACTTTTCAAAGTATTTTTCGCTATATCTTATAGTTTCGGCTTTGGCCATTATATAAAGGCCCACTTGACAAATTCACCTATATACATATAAACATACCACATCTATACCACGTAATCAAGGCACAAACAGAATCAAAAGCCGGTAAGCAACACTATTTACTGACCCGCATGCGAAACACATGCATCATCAGACAACCACAAAGCGGCCTCCAGGAAGGACTCGGTGGACTTAGTAATGAGTGTTTGCTCAGATACTGATATAGTGAAACATTTTCTGCTAGTGGGAATTAGCTATTTGCTTTTCGACCATTCGTTTTTCAATTTTAATATAATAATTTAAAAGATGTGTAATTAAATTACTACTATCAGTATTCTACCAATATAATTGCATGTTGTGTGTGTGTGTGTGTGTGTGTGTGTGTGTGTGTGCGTGCGCGTGCGTGCGTGCGTGCGTGCGTGCGTGCGTGCGTGCGTGCGTGCGTGCGTGCGTGCGTGCGTGTGTGTGTGTGTGTGTGTGTGTTGGAATTCGTTCCTTTACTCATTTTTAATAATTTCCAGAAAAATTCTCGCCGGATTTTTAGAATAAAACGTAGCGTAGATTTTAAGGTCAAGAATTTGCTATCGATCTGCTAAAACCGCATCGAAATCGACTCAGTACTTTTACGTGAATCCCGAACAAACAGACAAGTGTAGGGGTGACCAGAGTTATATGTATAGATTGAACCTCTTATCACACACACAATATATGTCTGTATTGATAGTATACTTAGCTCTGCCGCGGTTGTACCGAGCGTCTTGTTATTCAAAAGTACCCGGTTCAATTATATGCGTGGGTAAGTAAATTCAGCGTTTATTACTATCTAGTAATCAGTGATAAATCAATTTATTGTAAATATCTATTTACAATAATTTGATTTATCACTGATTCTAACTTTGTTCAAGGGCATACAGTTTAAATTGAGAATGGCTTTGACTTTAAGCACCTCAACGGGCAGAATGCCGGCGTTGGATATCGCGTATACTGAATAGCGTGTAGACTCGATGGTGTTCTTGCTGCATCTATGCATCTGTGATCTTCTTAGGTAAACAACAGGTATTATTACACGTTTATAAGTTATAGTTTAACTTCAAAGTGAAAATTACATTGCGCTATATCTAAAACTTTTCAGTAACACAAATATTGTAAAATGCTAACAATTTTCTAACTTCAATATAGGACCTGACAAAGTTTAATATTGTGGCACACAGTTGAAAAACTAATAACATGTGATACACATACAGTAAATAGTATATTAAAATAATAAAGATTTCCCCGTTACGTTGCTGTGTAAATGTAAATATTTCTTACTGCCTTAATTATACCTTACAGCGATTGAATACACATACTTTAACTTATATATATGAAACAAATATTATAACGTATTACTAGATATATTTAAAAAAATAAGTTATTTAAAAACGAAGAAAGTATTTTATAGAATTATAGTTCAGTGGGTAAAAAAAACTGTATTTTAGAACAATATCTTTGTTTAAAAAGAACTTAAATTATTTTTACGTTAAACGGCGCTATATATGAATAATAAACTAAGCTAAGCTAAATAACAAGTTTTTTTTTATATTTAAATAAAAGGTTTTACTAAATTACTTAACATTTTACTGAAAGATTTTTATTTGAGTATTTTTCTTCTAATACAAGACAAAATTCCTTATTTTATGTGGTGTGTATATGCGTACAGAATAGTCCCAAAAACAATTGTTCTTATTAATCTATGAAGTAATTGAATAGCGTATAGAGCGAACAATAGGGGTTTGGAATGATCTTTCAGGGGCCCAATTCTGCTATTACTCTCTCGTAAAAATTACCGGACACTATCGTCTCAAGGGTAGCTTTGTCCGATTTCGGTATTATGTCAACTCCAATGGCTCGCCCGTGGCACGCTCTCTGTCTTTATAATTATTTGTAAGCGAAAACTCGCGAAATGAATGTTTAAAATTGTTGTTAGCTTTTCAATATTAATTTAAGGTAACGCCGTTCTGCGTTCTGCTAACGGTTATAACAATTTTTTCTATTATTATTTCGCCGCAACGATATCTGTAAGATAGTGTGGATTTAGTAGAATACAATTTCTTTACACTATCGCAATGTAATCGTACTTTGAATATCTTCGCAACACTAAGATATTGAAAAGCATAATTGGGCCCCAGCTGGATTCTTTTTTCCTGGGATTCCACATAGCACTGCGGTCTGCTTTTTTTAATAAAGATATTTTTTTAATGAAAGTAAGGATGTTTCGTAAGCAACATACTCTCTATCAAGTGAGACGTTGCCTATCTACAGGTCTTTGAAAATAAAAAATCTTAGCACTACCAGTTTATTGCTATTTACCACTGTAAAATCATATATAAATAGTCCATACATATTCAATTATATTAGGCATGCCGTGTTTGCATAAACAGAATATAGTTTTAAGCTATAAAAGGTTTAATGAAGATAAAAAAATCTATATTCAATTTTGCAGACCAATAAAAAAAAGATAAAACAATTTAAACTTTACCTTGTAATTAGATTCTTTACAGATGAATTTATTTTTAAATCAGTAAAAATTAAATATATAAATATAAATATTTTATTGCTTCTTCAAAACACTAGAATTCGCGGGGTTGAATGTTCAACGAAAAATAGTTCTAAAACCGACACGTCAGCAATAAAAGTGGAGGAAGTTCGTACATAACTGGTTTAGTGCCGAGCGAATGCTACCGATTTAACAATTCACCTGCACGTGTACGCCACTAAACAACTTCGGTTTATCTTAAACGAGTTGGTTTATTTTTCGCTTCGTGGTTTTAAGTTTCAATATATTGCGTTTGCAAATTTATTATAATCATTATTTATTATAAGCAAAAACTTTGTACCCCTTTTTACGAAAATTGCGCGGACGGAAGAGTATGAAATTTCGCACACTTATAGTTTATATAGGGAAGAAGTGCAGAATGATTTTTTTTTCATGCATAAAAAATTATATTATTAATTAATTAAAACAAAAAAAAAAATTACACACACTACCATGTATTTGACACGCACACGCATATGTATATACTCTTTTGGGTTATTGTTAAAGTCAAATTAACAGCCTTGGTGAAATCTGTGATTCTGGAAGTATAGTCTTTGACAACAGAAATTAACTATGGTCGAATTTCCACCACTGGGTGACCACTACTAGTATTATTTTAATATGTACTTATTTAACTACTTAACTTTTGTCCCTCATATAGATCATATAACAAAAAATGCATCTAGGATGCTTGGGTTTGTCTTGCGGCACAGCAAAATATTTAATAATATTAACACCCATAAAACTCTTTTTAACAGTCTGGTTCGAAGCATACTAGAATACTGTACAGTAGTATGGCGACCCCATTACGCAACACACTCTTTGAGGCTAGAGAGGATACAGAAAAGATTTCTTTGGCATCTTGCATCTCGCATAGGAAGGGCGCGTAGATCGTTCTCATATAAGGATAGGCTGCTGCATTTTAAAATAGTTTCTTTAAACAAACGCAGGGATATTTTAGATAGGCAATTTTTGTTTAAACTATTTAATTGATTGATTGACTGTCCCGATTTGCTTAATGGCTTCAGTTTTAAAGTACCGATTAGATGCCCTCGAACACCTATTACGCCCCTGTGTCCACCTTTACGTCGCACGGTTCTTGGTGCCAACTCTCCCATACCTAGACTATGTAAACTAATAAACCTTTACAGTGATATTACTGATCTACATGCAAATTCATATTACAAATTTCGTCGAATTATTTCATCCCACATTGTTAATTAACGTCTCTTTTAAATAAAAAATCATTATGTTTTGAACTTTGAACTTGAACTATTAAAGCCTTATAAAAAAAAATTTCTTTCTTTAAATTAATTATATTATAATTTATTAAAACTACAAAATATCAAATTGCATGTAGTGTTTGCTTATAAGTGATTACTGCATTTGACATGTCTTTTTTTTATAAAGCAATGTACATCCTTTGTATTAGTGTAAGTAATTGTTGGTAAACCAAATAAATAAATAATTAGCAACCTTGAGTTGTTTTCCGGCATTAGTGACCAGGTTCCAGTCTCCCTTAAGAGAGCAGCAGCGCATTTGTAGCACCTTTGGTGTTACAAATGTCCATAGGTGATGGTAACCGCTTTCCATCAAGTGGGCCGTCTGCCTGTCTGCTGAACTCCTGCAATAAAAAATAATAAAAAAATGTGACAAGTACTTTATATTAATTAACATAATTTTACAATAGATAAATAAGTAAATGTATTATATATAACACATATTTATAATTTAATTAATTTTATAATTAAGTTAACCAGTCCTGCAGTAATCATACGATAGAAATATGTAAGAGTGCGTTTTGCCTTCATTACAATCTGTCACATCATCTCTTATTACTGTACTCAGAATCAAATCGTTGATCATTAAGTTCAAATGATGGCAATTAAACTTATCAATTAAATTCTTTATTCAATTTTGCAGTTTATTTTTTGAAAAAATTGTAAAAGACTTTACTTTTTTAAATGGGTTTATAAATCTGTATTATTCAATTATAACACCTAAACAAATAGTAAGCAAATCAAAGCCTTGTAAAGCTTAAACTAAATTCTATTTATTCCTTTGAATGATGTCAAAGTACTTGTTACAACTCATAAAATCCCATTTCAGTAAACATCTCGTAACTTACCACACACATACTTTAAAACTATCTTGTGTATGTGTTGAAAATATTATTTATTTTAATAGATTTATGTTCATTAAAAAACAAACTGTCCCGCAGAGCAATAATCATTTAAGCTAACGCAAAAACTGCATGTTGTATTGTTCAAACAAGTTATTATATTTCAAGGAACTTGAATCATTCTGTTTATAAATAATATTTTATCTGGATCAAAGAATACCTAAAATATCACGTTTCAATTGAACACGATCTCTTTGATTTTATTTCTTTTTAATTTCCTCATTAAACGTTTGCATGACTTCACAGTATCAATATCTTAGAAGTTCTCTTCTGTTTTTATTTAAATAAAACAAAATATTTTAAAGACCTTTTTAAGGCCACTGTACTAAAACTTATTGTAGAGCTAGAATAACTTTTTAAAATAAAGATTCATGTTGTTTAGAATATCTTGGCTATTTTTAATTTGAAATTAAAGTGCACATATCGATTATTATTATTTCTGTATTTTGTTATTTGCAATTTATTATATTATATATGTTGGAAGTATTCTTAACTTTCATAAATTTATGTGTTTATTAAAAAAAATTGCCCAGCAAATTATAAAAGTTCGGGCAAAATATTTATTCTTTTATTATTCTTTATTCATATTATTAAGATCTCGCCAACAGAGCTTAAACCAATATAAACAATTACAAACTGCAGTTACAATAACACAAAAATACATTCTTGGTAAAACAATTATAAGAAGTCCTTATCGTTTAAAGTTCTTCCAAGGAACCTAATATATAAAATATTCTTAGGTAACCTGTCGATGTAATAATATGATATAGATGCTAGGATATAAAATAATTGACATACATACTTTAACCAATAATTATAAAACAAACTGTACAAAGGTTTCCAAGCCAGGGGTTATAAAATAAAACTCCCGGAAGATCGTAGACAATTTATTAAATAAACATTACCAGTATGATCATGCAAAAAAGGCAAACCATACCGCGATGCAATTCGGCAGTGGCGCCATCTAGTCTTATGAAGATAAAACTGGTGTTAAAGAAATTTAATTAGAAACTGGACATAGCACCGGCCAAGGACTAGTATAGTCCTTCAAACTACAATTAATAAAACAGTAAAAAAAAAGGAATAAAAAACACATTCATCAGCGATAGAGAGCTCATACAAATTAGAAATCGTGGACTGTAAACCAATAACTAAAGAGAGTTTTAGACCAAATATGAAGCTCGGGATAGAGTGGATTTATAACCGGATACAACATGGGTGGGATACCCAAGTTGATATTAATTATTATTTTTAAAAGAAACTGAATAAATAACAAGCAATTTAACAAAGAAATATTTCGATCTCGAAAAAACCAGACGCTTGAAATACAATGATGATAAACAAGACATATCAACTAAGTATAAAAAATTACAAACTATTAAAATAAAAACAAAATGTGATTAATAACATAAAAATGGCTACAATTAATCAGCAAGAGGTAAAACACAAAGCTTTGATGTTGGACGCTGAATTAAAGAATTTTTATAGCGCAAAGTAACGACTCTAACGATACCGTCTTTTCCTGGATGTACTTTGTCTATCCTGCCATGTAACCATTTGGCTGGAGGTAAGTTGTCTTCACGCACCAAAACAACGTCACCGACTTTGAGTACCGGCGTTTTAATGTTCCATTTATACCGTTGAAAGAATGCTGTCAAATATTCTCTTGACCAACGTCGCCAAAAGTTTTGCAACATACGCTGCGTCAATTGCCAACGGCGTAAGCTACTTATTTGAGAAGCCTCGTAAGTATAATCAGGAGCTAAGAGAACAGGTTCTCCTATTAAAAAATGACCCGGAGTTAAAGGGGCAAAATCACTTGGATCAGAACTGATTTGCCATAGCGGTCTAGAGTTGAGGCACGCTTCCACTTGAGCAAGTAGCGTAGACATTTCTTCGTATGTCAGGGTAGAATCCCCTATAACGCGTCTGAGATGGTGTTTAGTGCTTTTGATCCCTGCTTCCCATAAACCGCCAAAGTTTGGGGCGTGAGGAGGGATGAAGTGCCATTGAGTTCCATTATTGGATAACGAAGACGCGATTTCATTGTGAAATGAAGAGCGTTCGCTAGCAAACAAGTTCTTAAGTTCTTTAGCAGCTCCTACAAAATTGGTTCCATTATCACTCCAAATATGATTACAGCGACCACGTCGAGCTATAAACCGTTTGAAAGCAGCTAAAAAGCCTTCCGATGTAAGATCTGATACCGCTTCTAAATGAACCGCTCGCGTGCTCATACAAACAAACAGACATATATATCCTTTGTATGATTTCTGACCTCTACCTTTGGAAACTCGCATGTGAATTGGTCCGGCGTAATCTACGCCGGAATTAAGGAACGGTTTGTTTGGCGTCACTCGACATGACGGTAACTGACCCATTAATTGTGTTTTACAGGATCCCGCGTAACGTATGCACGGGACACATTTGTGTATGTGAGCGCGAACTAAATTCTTCAATCTAGTTATCCAATATTTCATACGGACATAGTTACACGTGAGTTGAGAACCCCCGTGCATAGTTTTTTGATGTGCATCATCTACTATTAGTTTTGCCAAATAAGAATCTCCTGATATTATAATTGGATGCTTACTGTGATCGGGTAAATTAGAATTCGCAATTCGACCTCCTACTCTCAGTATTCCTGTATCGTCCAGAAATGGATTAAGCGTTACCAATTTATTCCTTGTGATGACTGATCGATTTTTCAAGAGGTTTGCGATGTCGTCGCCAAAAGACTGCGCTTGGTGTTGTCGGATACAAGTGATAAGAGCCTTTTGAATTTCAGTGGCTGTGAGATACGTCAATGATTTTGTATTCGACATATTGTTTTTATTCACTGAGGGTCTAATACAGATAAATCTTTTGCAATAAGCAATGACACGAACTAGTTTTCGCAAAGATGAAAATTTAGCACAAATGTCATCATCGAAATGTATTAGCGCAGTTGCCATGTGTGTTTTTATTACTCTCGACTCTAAATCTAATTTTGTACATATTGATATAGGCTTACTGTATTCGATAACACTTTCACATAACCAACTCGGACCGCGTTTCCAAAGAGTATCGTTGATCAGCTCTGTAGGGGTAATCCCTCGAGAGGCACAATCGGCGGGGTTGTCTCTGGATTGGACGTATGACCATTGTGACGAATCTAAAACGTGTAATATTTCAGCAGTACGGTTGGCGACAAAGGTCTTCCAACGGCTTGGGTGATCGCTCAACCACGCTAATACGATCGTCGAATCAGTCCATGCATGTACTTCTGACTTATGTATTTTTAAAGTATTAGCGACTTCGCGAAGCAATTTCGTTACTAATACCGCTCCACACAATTCTAGTTTAGGCGTGGATACTTGTTTGATGGGAGCGACCTTCGTTTTAGCTGTAACTAAATGCGACTCGATTGTGCCTTCAGCGGAAACACATCTTGAATACACAACTGCAGCATAAGCAGAGTTGGACGCATCACAAAACCCATGAAGTTCAATTCGCTTATCAGTATTGGTACTATGAATCCAACGTGGAATGTGAAAGCTCATTAAAAGTGGCAACTCTTTTCGGTAGAGATCCCACTCAAGGAATACACTCTCTGGAACTCTATCGTCCCAGCCAAGGCCCGCAATCCATAACTTTTGTATAAAGATCTTGGCAGTAATAAGACATGGCGCTATCCATCCTAAGGGATCATACAAGCGACAAATTTCTGAAATAATTTGACGCTTAGTATCTGGTAGAGAAGAATTTGATAATAATTTAACTGAATAATCAAATTCGTCCGTCCGGCGGTTCCATGTAAGGCCTAGAATTTTAGTGATATCATCTACACGAATCTCCTTATCAATTCCTGCATTTTCTTCTAAAGTTTCTAACATTTCTATTCTGTTACTAGCCCATTTTTGTAAAGTAAAACCACCTTTATTTAATAATGCGTTCATATGATGATACACGTTCACGGCCTCTGCTTCGGTTTGACAGCCTGTTATTAAATCATCAATATAGAAATCGCTCTTAACTCTATGTGATACAAATGGAAATTGTTGGCCTTCATCGTCCGCAACTTGTTGAAGAGTTTTGACGGCTAAGTAAGGCGCGCATGATGTTCCAAAAGTTACTGTTAATAATCTATAGTCTTGAATAGGCTATTCCACTTCGTCTCTCCAAACGATCCTTTGATAATCAATATGTTTGTCAGAGAGCTTAACCTGTCTATACATCTTTACGATATCGGCCGTCAAACATATTGGGTGCATACGCCACCGCATAATAATGTGACGTAGCTCTGGCTGTATAGTTGGTCCTATCATTAATGTATCGTTTAGAGATATTCCGTTGGCTCTCCTCTCTGAAGCATTAAATACCACCCTAGTTTTTGTGGTTGTCTTGTCCGTACGAACCACGGCGTGATGAGGCAGCCACATTTTTCCGCTTTTCTTCTGCGCTTCAGGAACCCTTTCCATATGTCCTAAACGTAAGTATTCATTTAAAACCTCTGTATAATTCTGTTTAGCTTCCTTACATTTGCTTAGTCTTTTTTCCAAACTTAAAAGTCTTTTAATAGCAACCGCTCTGGTGTCTCCGTAGTCATTTGTCTCTATCATTTCTGTTCGGAAAGGTAATTCTACAATATATCTTCCAGTGTTATCTCTTCGAGTAGTTGCTTTAAAGTGATCTTCACAAGCTTGTTCTTCGGGCGTCAATAATTTCACGTGTGACTCGGGCTCGGACTCTAACTCCCAGAACCTTTTTAGCAAATCATTATCCTCTATATGAGCGTGCATGTTTACGATAACATTATGACACTTTTGCTGTTCGTTATGATTTACTTGACCCGACAATATCCATCCAAGATGAGTATCCTGCGCTATAGCCATACCTGTGGGACTTTTGAGTAGCCCCACTTTCAGAATGCTGCAATATACCTCGGCACCTAATAAGATATCAATCTTATTAGGTATATCATATTGTGGATCGGCAAGATTAAGGTGCTCCAGTTCTGGCCATGAAGGAAGAATAACTTTCCTCTCTGGAAGAACGGAAGTGACTGTTTTTAACACGTGAGCAGTTACTTGCAGTTGAAAGGAGAGATCATGAAGTGATTGCATATTAACCTTGACCATATACTTTGAGATTACGCCACTCTGTACTCCGCCTAAGCCTGAAACAGTACTACTGGTAGCGCTCTTATTCAATTTCAATAACTGAACTGCCGCCTCAGATATGAAAGAAGCTTGAGACCCTTGGTCAAGCAAAGCTCTCAATACCTGAGAATCTCCATTGGGTGATTGAATACGAATTAAAGCGGTAGCTAACAATGTTTGTACTCTTCCCGTCACAAAATGGTTTGCAATGTGTGTGGTCTCATCCGTCATTGAAGACAGTTCCGGAAGTTCCTCGTTTTCCGTAGAGTTGGCAGCAACTGCTACAGTTAACGGGCTGGCTGTGCCATGAAGAAGCGTATGATGCTTAGCTTTACATAGGCGACATCTTGTTGGTACTCTACAAGAAACACTGGTGTGATTATTACCAAGGCAGTTAAAACAAAGTCTTAAATCTTTAACTATATCTCTACGACTCGGTACGGTTTCTTGGATAAAGTTTGGGCACGAATATAATTTATGGTTCTCAGTGCAGTGAGGACAACTTACCTTTGTTTCAATATTGTGTAAAACTTTAGGGTTGCTACTTGAGTACGACTTGGTTGCATTGGATTTAATTTTTGTTGGCTCTACAAATTCTAAAGCGCGATATCGACACTCTAAAAACTCTTTAAATTGCGTAAACGATGGTAACTCTTCAGATAAAGTATTTACGTGTAGTTCCCATTGTTTACGCGTTTCTGCATCTAATTTTAAACTAACAATATATACAATGATTAAATCGCCGAAATCCTTGATACCCAAATTTGATAATTCATGTATACAATCAGATGTGGTATCTAAAAGTTCTTTAAGAGAATGAGAAGATTCACAAGTCATAGCTCGTTGACCAAATAAACGTTTAAGTGTACAATTCGACATGTATCGTTTATTGTCATATCGATTTTGCAACAATTCCCAACATTTAATGTAATTAGTCTGAGTGATTGGAATATGTCGGAGCAATTGTTCAGCTTCTCCCTTTACTTGTGTCTTCAGATAATGCAGGCGTTGAACGTCGTCTAGAGCGTCATTATTGTGTACCAATGATACAAATAAATCCTTAAATGTGGACCATTCTGCGTATCCTCCCGAAAAAGTAGGCATCGATATCTTAGGTAATCTCACGATTGATTCTGTGTGAACCTTTGTACTAGAAGCATCTTTACTTGCTGACGTGGCAGGTTTCATGGACTGTAGGACGGCTTTCAACTCTCCCTTGTACATCAAATAAGTTTCGTAGCCGTCTTGGAAGGTTTCTCTTTTTGTGTAATTTTCTAAGAGTTCTGTCTTATAAGTGCTAATAATGCTCTCATGCTTTTTAGAAAATCTCGCTATTAAATCCTCTAAACCTTCCAATCTTGCTATAACGTAAGAGTCTGTAATTCTATCTTTCGGTGATTTTTTAAAATTATTTCTTCCTTTTTCTATTTGATTCTTCAAATCCTCCATAACTCTTAAATCTGCGTCCATCTTTGCAATACAAAATAATAGCTTCTTTAAGTTCAAATAAATTCAATTTTTCAAGTCACTATCAATCCAAAATTTTCTAAGTCCAACTCAATCCAAATTTGTAAGGTCCAGTTCATGCAATCGGTCTTTATAAGTATAAATCAATTTAAAATTTTCAAAGTTCAAAATTATTTGAAATTTTCTAAGTCCCAAGTGGTGACAATTTTTCAAAGTCCAATTGACAGTGAAATTTTTCTAAGTGTTTTAGCACATGTACACCGTTCTAAAATTGGGCATAGGTTCCCCGTCTCGTCGTTTTTTCACGAATTATTCTAAGTCCTAATCTACAATTTGAAATTTCACAAGTCTATTCACTAAAAATTAAGAGTACTCACAATTTTAGTCCAGTATACTACCGATTAGGTTCCTTTAATGTCCGCCAGATGGTGCTGCTGTCACATCACTTGGAACACATCACTGCACAACACTTAATATATCACTACAATAGGTACCAACTTTTGTATCAAAAAGCGATCCGGCTCCGAGGGACCCTGTCCAAAGGTTTCCAAGCCAGGGGTTATAAAATAAAACTCCCGGAAGATCGTAGACAATTTATTAAATAAACATTACCAGTATGATCATGCAAAAAAGGCAAACCATACCGCGATGCAATTCGGCAGTGGCGCCATCTAGTCTTATGAAGATAAAACTGGTGTTAAAGAAATTTAATTAGAAACTGGACACAAACAATATAACGTATTACGAGAAATCTTGAAGAAATTAAGTTATTTATAAAATTTAAAAACTTCGTTTAAAAAAACCGACTTCAAAAATGAAAAAACTAAAATGTATAAAATAACTTATTTCTAAAGCTATTATTATTAATATATATTATCTAAAACATCTTAAAGTCGGTGCTTAGTAATTTTCAAAATATAGTAATTTTTATGTTTTACTTTGCACCGACTTCAAGATGTTTTAGATAATATATATTAATCATAATAGCTTTAGAAATAAGTTATTTTATACATTTTGGTTTTTTCGTTTTTGAAGTCGGTTTTTTTAAACGAAGTTTTTAAATTTTATTTGTTACTTTTTAGTGTCTAGCTATGTATGGGTGGACCTACGAATGGTGCCGCGCTTCTTAAAAAATATAGGTCCCAAGAACCGGGAACAAAAAAATGTTCGTAAAATGAAAACTACTGGGCCAAACTATGTCAAATTTTTAGGGGACCACATGGCAGCTATTCCGCGTCGAACAAAAAAAGAATCACGTAAATCGAATCATAAATCTCAGAGCAATCGGTGTACATATGGAACGGAGTGAAAATTAATTCCATGAAAAATGTTCATAAAATGAAAACTACTGGGCCAAACTATGTAAAATTTTTAGGGGACCAATTAGAAGCTATTCCGCTTCGAACAAAAAAGAATCACGTAAATCGGATCATAAATCACGGAGTTATCGGCGAACATACATAAAAAAAAAAACCGGACGAATTGAGAACCTCCTCCTTTTTTCGAAGTCGGTTAAAAAAGAAGGAAAGTATTTTATATAATTTCATTATAGTTCAGAAATTGTATTCTAGGACAATATTGTTACATACCGACAAAAACTGAATGCACACTTGCCTGACATAAAACGTGGTTTATTACCTTTCACGCATTTGGACTTCTTTTGTTTACTTTGTGTTTAAAATTTGCTATTTGACAGTAGCCTATTGTTATTGTATTCGTGTATGGCCGTTCGCAGGAATAATTAAGCAGGTGTGGAGATTACGTTTTCTTGGAAAAGCTCAGTCCACGCGGTCAATTGTTATATTGTACAGTTTACTATAAAACAATGCCCGAACGGAGGGGTGATACAGTCAAGCGAGGGTTACGATACAAGCAAGACGTGTGTAGTACATTCGATAAGCGATATAGTGACGGACTTTGCGCGTGTTATTGAATCGTGCAGTTTGTACTGGTTGTATCTAGTTATATTTGCACGTGTGTTATACGTGTTTGTATAGTTCTAATAAATTATATAGTAATTCCAACGGCATTTTAATTCGAGTCCTGTAACTCGTAACAGGATTTTATAGATTTACATTTTAGTTCAGTGGCTAAATAAATTGCATTCTAGGACAATATCATTGAATAAAAACAACCTAAATTATTATTACAATAAATGGCGCAATTTTAATTAATTGGGACTTTAAAAATATACGATTAATAATAACTTCTTATATGTAACTAATTCATTCCGATATCAGCTGCGGAAATGAGGCCCTTAAAATAAAGTCAGAAAGGCATAATTAATATGTACTTAAGAAATACATATGGTACATAATAAAAGCTGATGACGAAAATTATATGAAGATATGAAGTGGTTCTGAGTACGTTTTTATTATTCTTTTTCGAGTATGAGCCTCAAGAGGGCACGGCCCGTCTCGGGCCCCTAAATTATTGCCATGTAACTAAAAAAAATAACGTGAATGTTGTAATATATTATTGCACTTTGTGTTCTGTTCCAACCGAAAATTCCCATAATCATCTGAAAATTTTAGGTTCAATCCCAATTCGGGATGTGCCTGACGAACTGCGTGCAATACTCGTTTTTATTACAAGCTTTTATTTGACTTGCAATGGATGTACCTATGCATGTATGTAAATAAGTAATAAGCTCGGGTGGAATCTTGCAAGTTAAATTTGACTAACATACCGGTTTCCGATTGAGCTGAAATTTAGCACGCATATGTATTGCGTGACAATGCAATAATATGGTACCATGGAGCTGATCTGATGATGGAGTCGGAAGGTGGCCATAGGAACTCCTGTACTAAACAAGATAGACCCGTCGTGTTTGAGCTCGTATGTTTATATTGCGTGACAGTGCAATAATATGGTACCATGGAGCTGATCTGATGATGGAGTCGGAAGGTGGCCATAGGAACTCCTGTACTAAACAAGATAGACCCGTCGTGTTTGGGCTCGTATGTTTATATCGCGTGACAGTGCAATAATATGGTACCATGGAGCTGATCTGACGATGGAGTCGGAAGGTGGCCATAGGAACTCCTATACTAAACAAGAAAGACCCGTCCTGTTTAGGCTCGTTTTACTTGTCTTGGCTAGCACTATGCTGCTACATAATATCCATGATCTCAAAAGCTTGAATTTAATTAAAAACTTAAAAAAAACAATTTATTCATTATTATGTATTATGTGTGTGAATATTTATGGTATATAAAGTAACTTGTGTTGAACTGACTGGGCGGCACACACTGTTTAGTTAATTTTCTGGCCATTAAGTCAGAATATTAATTTAAAATACCACGGGTCGATAAAGGAAATCAATTTGAAGAAGCCAGCAATTTCAGATTATATGTGTGAAATGTAAGCGTGACGGGTAAACCGTCCATTCCTTAACGTGGAACGGCTAATATTTGATTAACGAGTATCCAATCTGCTATGATAGTAAATGTGTTAAAATGATGTACCTTCATATAAGAAAAGAAAAAATATTTTCGTATTTAGCTATTAGACATAGACTTTATTATACTGCTCAGGTTGATGTAACTAGACATTTAACCGATGGTTAAAATAAAATGATTACTAGACTATACGACAAACAGCGATTAATTTATTTTAACCACCGGTTAAATGTCTATACACGCCAGTCTTTTTCATTTAATTATTTTTAATACTACAAACATCCACCCAAAAGTTTCTTAACGGAAACCGTTGCAGCTAGATGGCAGTTTATAGGTTTAACTGTCATTTCATTTGTCCATTTACGACCTTCAACACTCTCATAAAAGTCGTGTATTTCGAGCATATTTATTAAGGATGGCAACACTGCCGATCTCTGCCCTCACCCTACAGACAGAATAATAAAAGCCTTGCAGAAATTGCCGGAAACAGAATATATTCCCCATACATAATAGTACTTTAATTTCATATTTTATTTGGAATCGTTTGTAGAAGAACATCTTGTCCATATTTTATTTTACGACTGTACTTCAATGCTTTCAAGGATGTGTTCGGGGAAATCTTGCGCTTGAATGTGTAAGAGACGAGAATTTATGTTCTCTTAGCGTTTTAATGTAGGTACTTAATATATTACATTACATATCATATACTAGCTGCTGCCCGCGACTTCGTTCGCGTGGCATAGTTTTAAAAGAAGTAAGTTAAAAATACCCCGCGATTTTGAAACATTCTTCATTGTTGCTCCGCTCCTATTGCTCTTAGCATATTGTTTTATAAACCTATAACCTTCCTAGTGAAATGGGCTATCTAACACTGAAAAAAATTTTCAAATCAGACCAGTACCTCCTGAGATTAGCGCGTTCAAGTAAACAAACAAAGGAACAAACTTATCAGCTTTATATATTATATATATAAGATAAAACTCTCTCACCGACACCACATCCTGTCAAAATCTCCGCTTCTATTATGTTACGTTGCAGAGAAATTACATTCAGTCTGTTATAAGCTGTTTAAGTAATTAAAGGTTTTTAACTATCCCAGGGGAACTCTTTATTTTTTCGGGATCAAAAGTATCCTATATGTTGACCAGGGATATAAGCTATCACCATACAAAATTTCATGTAAATCGGTCCTGTCGTTTCGGAGATTAGCCGGTATAACCAGACAGACAAACAGAGAAACAAAAAAATTGAAAAAATCTAAATTTGTTCTATTTCACTTCTTACATCCCCCTGACTCGGTTTTTTGCATTATTTTTCATTGTACAGAAATTTGACCTCTACAATTTTATTATATGTATAGATTAAATTTGCACGTACTTAGAAATTAAAATATATTTAATAAAAAAAAATATTCTAATCTAGCCACTTTGACAAAAACGGAATCCTTATTTTTATTGTTATGTGTACTTGTCTTCGGTTCTTATATCTCTCATTGTATTTTTTCTCTGAAACTGCTGGATCTATATGGTTAACATTTGACAGGGACTTCAAACTAGATATTTTCGGAATCCTACTTCCTACTAATATTATAAACGTGAAAGTTTGGAAGAATGTATCGATGTGTCTTTGTTACTCTTTCACGCAAAAACTACTAAATGGATTTTGATGACATTTTACAATAATATAGCTTATACATCAGAATAACTCATAGGTTATAATTTATAAAGATATAGTGTGAATTAGCCTAAATATAACGATTTTCTATCACTGCGCTGGTAAAGCTGCGGAGTAGACTATAGGGCTATTTACGATGGTTCAGTTCATGAAATAACTAAAAATTAAGTTTAACCTTCTCATATAAAACTGAGGGTTGTAATTATTTTTTCAATGTATCCTGTGAGGTGGCGATAGTCAGATCTTAAAAAGTCATAACCATGCTTTTTCATTACTTTTTTATTTAGGTCAACAGGTAGACGGATTTTAGCTTCCAGACTCGTGAATAACTGTCTTTGAATGAATGAAGTTTAAAATTCTTAGCAACTTTGAGTGTAGAGCTTCAAACATATTCTAACGAGAATTTATTTGGAAAATAAACTTGGAGTAATTTCTGAAACATGGGGTTAAACTTGGAGCAATTTCTACAATAAACTTGGAGTAATTTCTAAAACGATTAAATGTTTTTTTTGTAGTTCCGACACTAAAACGCCTCGATGTTCCTTACTTCGCCTTATGCCAGGGTTACGGGAAGCATAGCTCCCAGCATCATTCTTCTCATCTCATTCCTCCTATATCTATCCCTTCCTTACGACTAGCAGCACATTTGCTATGAACGATTATTGCAAACGTCCAAAGGCGATGGTAACCACTTTCCAGTATGTGGGCCGTCTGGCTGCTTACCAGCTTCGCAATTAAAGAACCTGGCTGTAGAACCTATTTAAGAACAACACTCCGCCTTCAGACATACTAAAACTAGAAATCCGCTCTTGCGTTCAAAAATACTTTTTGCTTTGACCAGTTAATATCTCTAGCACCAACGTCGATGACGTCGCCTATTCATATCGTATTAAAGGCGTAAGGGGGTTAGTTTGAACAAACAATGCTTTGTGGGGATGCTTCTTTCTTCCGTCTATCTCGATGTTAGCGACGCATAATGGAATCGCTCCCATCAGGAAATATTTCTGACGTTCCATTTTCATGTCGTAATGGAGTTTTTTCAATTACTCCCCTCGGCTTGAATTACATGATACATGCACAATATATTCTCTGAGAAATTTAGATTTAATTTAAAAGGGAATAGAATTATCAAAATTATTCCGTAATAAGTAGTCGCTTAGGAATTTACTCAGGAACTCACTAAGCAATGATGCAATTAGACTATTATCTATCACCTGCATTGCAATATTAATTCCTTAGAGGAGATCACTTTAAATGGTAAGACCGCCTGTTGTTTCCCCAAAAATGTTTGAAACTATGTAGTATTTTCATGTGTCGATTTGTTTTCGTACGAAGTAAAGTAAATATCTATCAATACATACATTCAATCAGATCCCCAAAGAACATGCCCTTCCTTACGGATATCTAAAAACTTTCATATTGTTACGACCGAGGTGACGACAAAGGAAAATACACGCCTGCAGCCCTGTAAAAACACATTTCATTACCTTTTCGGCATTTAGACTCCTTTTGTTTACTTTGTGTTTAAAATTTGTGATTAGAAGAACAGCCCATTGCGTATTGCAATCTTTTATGGCAGTCATTAGCCAGGTGGGACTCTAGGAAATTCGGTCACGCGGCCGAGCAGAAATATTTTATCCGTGCAGTATAAAGCAAAGCCTCGATTGATGGAGGAGGTAGTTGAGCGATAACCACAAGCGGAGTAAGACTTGTGTACATAATTCCAACAGCATTTTTAATTCGAGTCCTGCAACTCGTAACAAAATGTTTATGCCCGATGTTATAAATACCTGCACACTAGATTTAAATTAAAATTGTTCATATCCAGTCAAGAAAAAATTGATAAATAAAATATCAAAAAAACTTAATTACAACCTCTATATATAAGTGCAGATGAAGAAACCAAATACAAACTCACTAGAATCTAGAAAGAGGTAATAACGCCTGACTTAACCGGATTAAGCCACTGAATCAAACAGTCGACTCGCTAGATGCAAGAAGAACGGGGAGGCTAACTTCTGATTTCACGTGTCCCTGCCCTTTAACTCGGTCGTCGGAAATTGCCAAGAAAAGATGGCGGGAGCAACAGCCTGGTCGGTTCTTATTTATTTTTATTTCCAACGTTCACCCGACATTTGGACGGAGCAGACGGTAAATAAATTGAAGTTTTAAAGGTCTTTGTATCGCTATTTGGGATATAAATCAAATTTCTTCGGGCTATATACACGTTATTGTTCATTACGGACCTAATACGAACAAATGAGTTTAGTAAAGGAAATGAAGATTGTGGAAAAATACAATAATAGGACTTTTACGCGAAATAATGATAGAAATTGCTTGTTCAGGAATGTAATTCGATTTATTATTGGAAAAGTTATTATTGAACATTAATTAATCATTTATTTTAGCCCAGCTGTACTCGTGACTTGGTCATTAGATGTCAATAAAAGCTTTTATATCCGATAGATGGCAGTAATAATTAACGATTCACGGGATCGCTGTGCGAAAAATAGAGTTGTCCAGAGTTAGGTTGTGGGCGACGGCGAAAGCCTTTTTAAAAAGACTAATTTAGGTTGTTGCTGCTTGAAGAGCTGTGCAAGACTAATCTTTATTTTCAATGTTTAATATTTATAATGGTTTTGGCTTATCAACATAAACAATTATAATGGGCTTGATGGGTTATGAACTATATGATTACATAAACAAAAGTAACATTATATTATAATGTGTTATGAACTATATGATTACATAAACAATAGTAACACTATATTATAATGGGTTTTGTTAGGGCTTATTGCTAAGTGATATGGCGGCTCTTCTGATTATGCCGACATAACTCCAGTGAGAACAAAATATTCGAAGAAAAGTCCAATCACCTTCCGAACACGAGTACTGAAGTCGAGTGGTCGGCGGCGACAGTTTCAATTGTAGACACAATTCCAGACATTAATAGTGAAGCACAATTTTGAATAGCACTCGCAAGGATGGTGCGGCACTGATGTCATTAGATGGTGAAAGTTACAAATATTTCCACAAAAAATGAAGTGCGATTATGTTGCCACGAATTCAACGTACGAATTTCTTGGGAGTGTGTGGAGTCTGCCGCTAATCTACCCCCACTAGTTCGATACGAGAAAAACATCCAATCTAAGTCATTGAAGCATCGTGTACTACGTAGTAGAGAAGTGATCCGTAACTAGCTTATTTGAACACTCGTTATGGTCCATGGACTAAGACTCGTTTGGTCTGCGCCGGGCTGTTGTTGATACTTTACATGTTTTAGTGAAGAGTAACTAATAAAAAATGCCTTTATGTGTACTAAAGGTACTGTTTAAACCACTCAAGAAACTCAAATAAATGTCAAGGTGTGACTTTTCACCGGTAAGTTTTCTTGTATTCTTGATGAAACATCTTATTATAATAAAAAAATTACCGCAGTTTAACGCTTCATCGCTGCCACTAAGTTTAGACGAATTTCATAGAGTAACAATTTGTACCTACGCAGATAAGACAAATTATACTATTGATGTATTCCTAAAAAATGTTTACATAAAATGAAATTATTTTAATTTGTTGAGTGTGATTGTTTGAGTTGTTTCATGAAATGCACAATTTATCTGACTATATAAAGTGAACGATCGGTTATTATATCTCAATTATTTAAGTACAGTGGGGAAAAAAGCTAAGCTGTTGAAGTTGTTAAAAAATACTAATTACTGGAAAACTAAATTACTACGAAAAGAATGACGGTATGTCATGTTATATTCATATCTTATATAAGCCCTGCAAGTTATAAATATAATTTAAGATACAAATCCTGTTTTAGACTCTAAAGTTTTATTAAAATTGTTAAAATGTTTCGGAGACTAATATAAACAAATTTTGAGAGAGACACATAAATAATTCTAAAAACGGTCATTTATAATTAAGCAACATATAAATAGTATACAGTTCAAATAAATTTTGATATTATTATTGGGATCACAGACGGACACTCCAGCACTATTTATATGTAGACCTAGATAATTTATTCTTAAAAATAAATTCCAATTTCTTCTCCAAACTTATTACTGTATTATTTTAGGGTAGCAAGTAATGAATATTTATGTACGAAATGATTTATATGATATTTCCTGCTATAAATAATTCAATTTCATTTCAAGAGCGAAGATCGCCAGCAATTTATGACGCCATAAAACAGTGTGGGTAAAAAGATCTTACCATTCTATATTGTAATATATATACATACTAATAAGTAAATGTAAAAGTAACTTTGTTTATTTCCAATCTTTTACTAACCAGCTGAACAAATCGTAGTGAAATTTAGCAAAAAGACAGGTTTATAGCACGGGGAAGTGGAAAGACTACCTTTTGAAAGTGAAATTTAGTAAGAAGATAGGTTACACCATGGGCAAGTGCAAAGACTACCTTTTGTCTCAAACAACGATCTTAAAGGGTTGAAATAGGAGAAGAAAATTTGCATGGCCAACCCATAATTGTTAAGTCAGTGAATTTATCATTCATATTTAGATTTTGGATAAGAAATAAAAAAATCAAATTTAATTAAGTAATTCGGAAAGTAAAAAATATATGCAGATGATATCGTGGTTAACAGACAACTTGCAAGAGTGTCGCTTACGCTGGTACGGCCACGTTTAACGGAGAACCGCTAATTATGTGGGGAACAAATGTCAAGCCAAGCCGCCACCGCTAGGTCCCGGTCGAAGGGGCGGGCCCAAGAAATGTTAGCTTGACGTTGTGAAGGATGACATGCGTACCAATGGTCTCAAAACGGGCATCCCGAAGACCACGCGAAGTGGAGTAGAAAAAGCAGGAAAGCGGAACCTGGGCGTCGGAGTGAACGCTCCGAATGCAACCGGGAGTTTACGCTCGGATGATGTTGATGATGATATCGTGGTTAACAATTTCATTACAGTACATACAAGTTAATAATAAAACATCATCGAAATCAAATAATTGTTTATCAAACGTATGTTTCCTATAAGTGGTCAGGTGGTGGTGCAGTGGCTAAAGTACCGTTTCTGATTTAATTTGGATATTATAACAATAACGATGGAGATATACAAAATAAAGAAACTTTCACATTGATGATGTGTACATTCACTAACCTATTAAGAACAAATGTAGAAAAACAAACAAAGAAAGAAAGAGAAAAGAAAGCGCGCTTTGTTATACAACATTTTTTATTAATCAAAGTTCATAATTAAAATAACTAGTGGTCGCCCAGTGGTCGAAATTCGACCATAATTAATGTAAATTATAAGATTGAACATTATTAAGGTAGTGTGTCAAAGACTTCTATAATCACAGATTTCGCCAAGGCTACACTGTTAATTTGACTTGAGGACAATAAACAAAGGAGTATAAATATGTGTGTGTCAAATACATTGTACTGTGTGTATTTTTTTTTAGTGATTTAGGGTATTTATTATGCATAATTTTTAAAAAAATTGCATTCCGCACTCCTTCGCTATATAAACTATACTATAAGTTTGCGAAACATACCTACTCCTCCGTCCGCGCAATTTTCTTAAAAGGGTTACAAAGTTTTTGCTTCACGTATTAATAGATATAATGATATTAGATTGCACGGTAATAAAGATTTCAAAAACCCTTTGCATTGAACTAGATATTCCTTATTACATACTTGAACCATCACGGGAACATAAAAAATCTTCATACTCTTGTTTGAGCTATGTAAAAGAATTCTTGTTTTTTCGTCACACCGTCCAATTTCACGCAGAATTTCATTCATTACACCTTATTTCTTAAGGACGACAGTACAAAAGAGCAACTTTATACAAAATTAACTCTATTCATAACCATCCCCACGGGATGAATAAATTATTTAAAACCTTGCGACACTCCGTCTTGTGTTGTGTTACAGTTACCTGAGATAATGCCCGGCTGCGACGAGCCTAAGAACATGTTTATAATTAACCGCTGGTATGAATTCCCCTGTCCTCTGAAACATATTCAGATGGGCTCACCTAAGGTACTATATACAGCACACAAATGTTAAGTAATTGTTAGATTACGTAGACCGGTTTTAGACTTAGGCTACTTACTCTTTTTATTTTTATAAAACACAATGTATGTACATTGTATATTTCACTTTATGAAACCATACATTTTTTTAATATACTTAAATTATTAAATTGTTTATGTTATATTTATTACTAGCTGTCCCGGCAGATGTCGTCCTGCGCGGAAAAGCTTCAATCGATATGCCAACAGCAGCGCCACATACCGGGTCCAATTGTGAACCAACTCAGAAACCTTCTCTGGCTCATGCACAACAACTTTGCTAAACATCATCACATGATCAAATGTATAGTCTACGATTCTATAAAGGACATAAAGACAAACATTCATTTTTATAAATAAGAAGATGTATTGGTGGCAGTTACTTCTTTTTTGGAAATTAAACTCGATATAATGGACTGTATGATTATGACAAATTATGCGAGAGAGTCGAGAGAGTGATAAGTCGTCAATGAGTATTATATCTGAAGAATGAACAATTTTTGCCTCCAAGGCCGCTCCTATATCCCCCATACCGTCCGACGCGTAGCTGCTTATTGCACGAGCGCCGGCATGCGGAGCGCGGAGAGTAGATGTGCTTCGGCGGGCGGGTCAGGGGGGTGCACATTATTAATTCTATAATAATAATTATCTTTATGTCATAATTATTCAATCTCTGTTATTTAGGTTGCCTGGAAGAGATCGCTTTGAGCGATAAGGCCGCCTGTTGTATTGCCTAGAAAATATTGTAAACATGGACTATTTTTTTAATTGTATATTTTGGTGTGCAATAAAGTGTTATCTATCTATCTATTATTCAAATTCGAAAGTTTTTACTCCAAATAAGTTTCACTAGAGAACAATATTTGAAAGCCATAATATATAAATTAAAAGTTTAATCCACTTCCAAACTGAAAACTACACTAATAAACACACTGAAACTAAATATAATGTAAAAAAATGTCAGACAAATATTCATTAATTATGAAATACATAATAAAAGAGTTTATGCTAGCAACGCCATGTGATGTAAGCCCTATTAGAACCATAGTAATTTTGGTACACATAAAAATGGATTAAATAGATTAATAATCTGTTTCTATAAATATAGCATTCGCATCGCTTATAGTAGGTTTATAACTTACTTTAATCTAAACGGTATATAGGTTTAATCAGGGAGCTTGTAGGCCTATGTGCTCTGGTTCCAGGTATTATTAATGACGCTAGAAGACAGCTACGGTTACAAAGTCTGTCATTTGTGTATTAAATTATAAATTATTAATATAAAGAGAAAGGAATATATTATAGATTTTAGTGATGATTATAGATTTGATGTTTAAAATTTTTGGACAAAATATTTTATAATATAAAGTTTTTGGTTATTTGTTGTTAAGTTACCATTGTTTTACCAAGTCGTGGTAGCGTAATGGCTAGCGCAGGCGTCCCAAACTCAAAGGGCGCGGATTTGATCCTGGCCGGAACGTATGCACCACTTAGGCAGTTTTCTGACCACCATAATGATGAAGGAAAACATCGTGATGCAACCTGCACATCGAGATAACCGATGTCTCAAACCTGCCAAGCCACCTTGGACAAGCGTGGCGAATATACTGTCCCGTCCCCCGTCCCCCCATAATCGGAGGGCCCCAGCCTAGCCGTGGGACATTTATGGGCTGTTATTATATATACCATTGTTTTAAATTTACTTCATGAATAGTAATGCATGAAAATGTATGTTTAGGTCACTTAGGATTTAATGAAAGCTGGAACTAAAAATTGGCGCTGTGTTAGTTTTTGACACAACAAATGCTGAGTTAACAGCCTCATAACTGTGTGAGTTATGTATATTTTTTTTCTAAAAAGTTTATATGTTTTACAAAATACTTACATATGTCTGTTTATTTTACGTTTAAGATCTGTTAGTTAAACATTTTATTTTATGTGGATTCATTCTCGAATAAACATTTTTCTTTCTTCTATATAAGTTCAGTAGTTAGTCAACTGTCTTTTTTAATTTTCTCATGTTGTGTTTTATTCTATTCTTTCTTCTTAAATAAAATAGGTCGGCGTTAGCTTAATAAACTTTCCACTTAAGTCTACAATAATTAACAATTTAAAAAAATCTCAATTGTTTACGGGCCGTACCTATTTCATACCGATCGTCCATTTGCTTTACTATCGATTAAAATTTGACATAAGCTCTACACAAGTAATGTCAAAATTTAACCGATAAAAAGCAAGTCAATGAATAATAAGATACAGGAACCAGCCATAAGTGGAGCCACAAGAACTCAGACTTGTCAAGTGGAGTCAGTCAAAGATCTACAATTTGGTCGAGTCATCTGTAACTTGGTACGACTTGCTTCATATTTTTGACACGGGCTAGTTGATGCTCATCCTGCAATTATTTTTAATCAAGAAATAACATTTTGAAGAAGGTAAAATACTTTTTGTTCTTGTATTCGAGATAATTATGTTGTTACGAGTTGCGAGACTCAAATTAAAATGCCGTTAGAATTACTATAGATTTTATTTGAACTATACAAACACGTATAACACAGGTGCAAATATAACCAAACACAACAAATCCAAACGTAATGCAGAAGGTCGTCATACAATAAAAGCGCAAAGTCCGTCACTTATTAGATTCCTGATTGTAGTACACACGTCACGCTTCGCTCTTAGTTCTCGCTCGAGTGTCTCCCCCCTCCATCAGATCATTGTTTTATACTGCAAAAATGCAATATGTCCGCCCGGCAGCGTCGACAGAATTTTCTAGAATCCGCTTGTACTTTAAAATCCGTAACACCTGGCTAATTATTCAATACAACAATAGGCCGTATGCCAATAAGTAAGCAAAAGAAGACAATCATAAAAGAATTACAATAGTTTCATGTGTGTGTGTGTTAATAGTTATTAGTTTGAAGCCGACGGATAATAAATGTACTTTGTTTGAGATATGCAGATGGATTTTGTTTTTGTTGGGACCCGAGTTGTAACAATATCTTTTCTATGAGCAAACATATTTTAAACATAGACAATATCGCATTATCATCTAGTATCCAATACGAGCAGGTTTCCTGCCACCCGTTGTTTCATTCCGACGTCTATTTGACTTGCGACTTAAACATCTGCTTTCAGAGTGCTCTGTTCAAGAAATGTTAATGCACTTCCCGTCGCAAGCTCCTCTTTCCAAGAGCTCCTGTTTTATTTAATTGTGTTTTAAAATATATTATTTTGCATAATCTCTGAGTGCAGAAAGTATTTTATATGAGTTTAAAGCATATTGTAAATTATTTCAAGGACAATTTCGTAATAAAGCAGACCGTAAAGGTCCCACCGCTGGGTTGGGCTGACGATATATTGCCTGGATGGAGAAGGAAGGGATAAATTAATGGAATAGGTGGACGGGATAGGGTGAGAGGGAAGTTTTTTATTGCATGAATTCCTGTTTGCTGAATTCATGCAATAAAAAACTTCC